>CM041776.1:229043368-229412554 GCA_023374045.1 Limonium bicolor
GGCCGGCAAGAGCGGCACCATCCTCACCGGTACCTTCCCAGTTAATGGTGGACGCCTCGGTCTTGTTCGACTCCGGAGCCTCACACACTTTCATCTCGCTATCATTTGCGAAGAGGCTGGGGTTAGACGGTGAAGAGATGCAAGACTTCCTAGTCACTCTCCCGTCGAAAGAGCGGATCAGGTGTACCCGCTACCACCGAGATGTCGTTGTACGAATTAAGAATGAGAGTTCCCGATCGACTTGATAGAGTTCGAGGGGCTCGGTTTTGATGTAATTGTCGGGATGAACTGGTTGGAGCGGTACAAGGGCAGAATCCTATGTGCCGAGCACCGTCTGCTTCTTCGGAGTCCGTCTGGGGTTACCATTTCATACCGCCAGAGGCCCAGGGAGCCTTCGACACAGATCATCTCCGCCATGGCCATGTATCATGAAATCAGAAGAAAGAATGATGTATACCTCTGCTATGTCCAGGACATAGAGAGAGACCCTGAGTTTAGCCCAGATGTACCGGTTGTGTCGGAGTTTCCTGATGTCTTCCTAAGGAACTCCCAGGCATGCCGCCTACACGGGCAGTTGAGTTTGAGATTGACTTGGTGCCGGGCACCGGACCTATAGCGAAGGCGCCCTACCGATGGCTCCAGCTGAGATGACAGAGCTCAAAGAGCAGCTGAGACCTACTCGACAAGGGATTTATCCGCCCTAGCATTACACCATGGGGAGCACCAGTCCTTTTTGTGAAGAAAAAGGATGGTAGTCTCCGCCTCTGCATCGATTACAGAGAGCTGAATGCTGTGACGGTGAAGAACCGCTACCCATTGCCACGTATCGATGATTTGTTTGATCAGCTGAGAGGTGCATCTGTGTTCTCTAAGATCGATCTGCGATCGGGTTACCATCAGATTGCTATAGGGACAGTGATATCGAGAAGACCGCATTCCGAACCAGATATGGACACTATGAATTCACGGTCATGCCGTTTGGTTTATCTAATGCACCGGCAAAGTTTATGGACTTGATGAATCGTTTGTTTCGAGATCAGTTGGATAAGTCAGTAGTTGTCTTCATCGATGATATTCTTATTTACTCTAAGTCCAAGGTTGAGCATGAAACTCACCTGAGGAGTGTACTGCAAACATTGAGAGAGAACCAGCTTTATGCGAAGTTCTCGAAGTGTGAATTTTGGTTGGACCAAGTCTCTTTTCTTGGTCATGTTATTTCAGAGGCCGGGATCGCTGTGGATCCGGCCAAGATTGATGCTGTGCGCACCTGGCCTAGACCGAAGACGGTTACCGACATCCGGAGCTTCCTCGGTCTGGCAGGTTATTATCGGAGATTTGTGAGGAATTTTTCTAGTGTTTCGAAACCGTTGACATCCTTAATGAAGAAGGATGCACCGTTTGAGTGGACTGTTGACTGTGAGAGCTCATTCCAGAGTCTCAAGGATGCTTTGACTTCTGCACCAGTTCTTACTATACCAGAGGGTACCGATGGTTTTGAGGTGTACTGTGACGCAGGCAAAGGTATGGGTTGTGTTTTGATGCAACACGGGAAGGTCGTGGCCTACGCCTCCCGACAGTTGAAGCGACATGAAGAAAATTATCCTACACATGATTTAGAATTGGGTGCCATTGTCTTCGCCTTGAAGATATGGCGACACCATTTGTACGGAGTGAATGTGACGATCTATTCAGATCACAAGAGTTTGAAATACCTGTTCACTCAGAAGGAGCTGAACATGAGGCAAAGAAGATGGGTTGAATTCCTTACTGATTACGATATTAACCTTCAGTACAAGGAAGGTAAAGCAAACATTGTAGCTGATGCATTGAGTCGCCGAGCACACTCTCTCCATTCGCTAATCTCTCACTCTAGCTTGGTTGAAGAGGTGCGGAGTGCTCAGATGTCAGATCAGTACATGCAAGAGATCAAACAGAAACTTATGGACGGCACATTCGAGAGCCAAAAGTATGATTTCCGACTACATGATGATGATTTGATCAGGCTGAATGGCCGACTTTGTATTCCACGAAGTAGCGCTGAGCTGAAGGAGCGCATACTGAGTGAATCACACTGTTCTTCTACTTCTATTCACCCGGAGCTTCAAAGATGTACAAGAGTATGAAGAGATATTTTTGGTGGACCGGTATGAAGAAAGATGTGACAGATTATGTTGTTAGGTGTCTCACTTGCCAGAAGGTCAAGTTTGAGCACCGTCGTCCTGGTGGCATGGTACAGCCAATGCCCGTTCCTGAATGGAAGTTCCATGATATTTCCATGGACTTTGTTGTTGGGCTTCCGCCTACTCGGGGAGGCTTGAATATGATATGGGTCGTTGTAGACCGACTGACCAAGGTGGCCCGATTCATTCCGATGAAGGACACCTGGAAAGTGGCGAAGCTAGCAGAGCTCTTCGACCGTGAGATAGTACGACATCATGGAGTACCGAAGACTATCGTGTCTGATAGGGATACCAGATTCCTCTCGAGGTACTGGAGAAGTACACGGGAAGCGCTTGGTACCGAACTGAAGTTGAGTACGGCGTTCCACCCACAGACAGATGGTCAGAGTGAGCGCACCATACAGACGCTTGAGGATATGTTACGTGCATGTGCACTTGACTTTCAGACCAGCTGGATTGATAAGTTACATCTGATCGAGTTCAGCTACAACAACAGTTACCACGCTTCGATCAAGATGTCTCCCTTCCAGGCTTTGTACGGTAGACCATGCCGCACGCCATTATGCTGGGATGAGTCGAGTGAGACGGTCATTATAGGACCTGAGTATTTGGAGCAAGTACAAGCAGAAGTACGTCAGATCCGGGCTAACATGAAGGCAGCTCAGGATAGGCAGAAATCGTACGCCGATGTGCGCAGACGCGACCTGGAGTTCGCCGTGGGCGATCAGGTATTTCTTAGAGTATCCCCCATGAAGGGAGTGTTTCGTTTTGGCCAGAAAGGCAAGTTGAGCCCGAAATATGTGGGGCCTTATGTTGTGACGGAGCGGATAGGCCGGTAGCCTACAGACTCGATTTACCTGCTGAGCTGGGCAAGGTACATGATGTATTTCATGTGTCCCAGCTGAAGAAATATATGTCTCATCCGTCTCATGTACTTCAGCCCGAAAGGCTAACACTAGAGCCGACCATGCGATCAGTGGAGACTCCCGTACGGATCCTGGACACTAAGACTCGAGACACTCGCCACAAGTCTGTTCGTGGTGAAGGTTCTCTGGTCTAACCAGGAGGTCGAGGAGGCCACTGGGAGCTGGAAGAGATGAGGGCGAAGTACCCGTCGTGTTTACTTCTTAGTTTTGTATGTATAGGGTACGGGGCGTACCCCTATTTAAGGGGGGTAGAGCCGTTTCGGTTATGTATGTACGACATGTATTGGAATACATGTCTATGTTGTTATGTTATAGACCTTGAGTCTAAGTGATGTTTTTTGAGGACCTTGTGTCCGATGTGTAAAGAATGTTTGTGTTTGTTATGGAAGCGTTGTTTCAGAAGTAATCCCCGTGCTAATATTTAAGATGCGTGGGAAGTGTGAACTTTGGGGACAAAGTTCTTTTAAGGGGGGTAGATTGAAATACCCCAAACCTTAATACGTTAGTTAATATAATTATTATTTTAAGGCTTATTTAGTCATTAAGAACATGTGGGAAAATTCCCGAAGGAAACGGATCCAATAGTGGATTAAAAATGCAAAACGAGCTTTAAAGCACGTTTTTCGAGAAACCGGGAAATGTAATTTTAAACGGGTTAAAGGACTAATAAAAATTTATGTCAATCATATGGCTATAATTAAATTAGTCAAGGTCTAGGACCATAAAAATAAATAAAACAAAAATCCGGAAACGGACCCGGACTGTTAAAACTGACAGTTCGGAACTAACGGGTGTTATCTGCTAAATGACCATGTGCCACCTCATCTCTACTTTTACAAATAAAATCAGATTGCCCTCTCTCTCTTGTGTGTCTCACGTTTTGACCCCTCCCTCTCATTTACTTATTCCTCTATTAACTAAAAGACAAAACCATAAAAGCAAACAAGTACAACTTACCCCTTTATTTTCTCTTTCCTCCATTCTCTTCCTCTCTATCGGTTTCTCTCTCCCATTCCCAGCACCTCCTTCTTCATTTTGCTCCTCTAATGGCGATTTTACTAGCCAAATAACAACCCCAACTTCAACTCCTTGTAACTTCTTCATCCTAGCTCCAAATCAAGAAATTTTTACACCAAAATACTCCTCTCATCTTGGGGATTATTTTGTACCTTTCAAAATCTCAAAACTCCATACTTCATCTCCATGGGTGTACCACATTTTGAAGAGGAAACTTCATATTCTTGAAGCCAACTATCTTCTTGTTGTTCCAAGGTAAGAAAGAACTCGAAAATCCCTCTTTTTCTCCATCTTCCTTGACCGATTTTGGCCCTGTTTTGAACTCCATTTGTGGTTCTCCATTCTAGCTTGGTGAACCCTCTTTAAGTGCTGGAGCTTTCTCATTTTCAATTCCAAACACTCCGTTGTGAAGTAGAAGGTAAGAATCTCTACATTTCTATGCTTAAACACCCTCTTGTTTTAGGGTTGTTGCAAGAGCTTCATTAAATTCTTGGTGCTCATTACCATTTATGGTATTTGGTCATTAGTGTAACAAATAACCCCATTGGAAATCGGTTGAGGAACAAGAAGTGAGGAGGAGAGAAAGTTGAAAAGAATCCAGGTAAATAACTTACCTTAAGCTATGTGTGTTTTAAGGACTTTGTGTTTTATCTTGGTGCAAATATAAATGCTCAGTGAAATGCAGGTGTTGCTAATAATATGAGGAAATTCAGCGTTTAGTTTAATGTTATTTAAGGGCCTAAGAGCCAAGCTTTTAAGTGTTATGAATATTGAGGGCTATTGTGGGTTAAATGGTGAATTTTAAGTGTGTTTTGGTGCCTTGGATGAATTGATGTTGGAGTGTTTTAGTGGGTTAAAAGATGTGTGGGAATATGTTAAAATTATGGGGAGATCATGTCAAAAATTGTGTAGAAATGTGATGGTTTAAATACACTTCTAGGAGGGAGCAAACTAGTGAACTACAAGTGTTTTGAGAGGAGAGTGGGGAAACTTGGGTGAATTTAATCAAGAATTGAGCAACAAGTTTAGATGATGACTTGGGCAAGTTTAAGATGTTATATTAGTGTTAAACTATGTCTAATTACATGTGGGAACCTTGGGGCAACAATGGGAAGAAGTTGGAGTTAAATGGGCATTTAGAAACAAGGGTCTGGAGCCGACCGACCTTGAGACCGGACTTACAAGGTCGGTCGAGCCCAGTTTAACCCGTCGGAAACCTTTCTGGAACCGACCGACCTTGGGACCGGACTTGCAAGGTCGGTCGGACTCAAAATTTTGTGCGTGGAAATCTTTCTGGAATGGACCGACCTTGGGACCGGACATGCAAGGTCGGTCGGGGTAAAATTTTCAAACGGGAAGTCTTCTGGAACGGACCGACCTTGGGACCGGACTTGGCAAGGTCGGTCGGAGTGAAAAATTTTGAACTGGGACGCTACTGGAATGGACCGAACTTGGGTAAGTTCGGTCGGCCCAAAATCTATATAAAAAAAAACAAACAAAGTGTGGCTTAGGTAGTAAACCCTAGTGGGTATAATAAGATAACCAAGTGTAAGTTCAAGCATAAAAACATGCCATATAAACATGTAAAGTGTTTAGTAAATTCGGAAGTCAAATAAGTTAATTAACCGACATTATCAATCATGTTTAGGAACAACGTACGGTGGAACACTAGAGCGGCAAGGACCAAGGTATGGTTTTCTTGCAGTCTGTTGCCTACCGGTTTACACCGGCTTGTGTGTTGTTTGTTTTTCTGTGTGTTACAACCTTGTAAGATTAAATCATGAAACGAGTTTACAGTTCTTGTTATTATTGTGATGTGTGCGTACCGATACCGGTGACCTCGTATGCGTGCTAACTGTTAGTTAACCAAAGCTAGGAACGTAAGAGAACGGTATCCGGTAATAACGCTTCCAACCTAAGGAACGTTCTAACCGCGGCTATGTGTGTATAGTTGTCGTTGTATTTGCTGAATCATGCCTTGCTTCCCTTGTATGTCTAACTGACTTAAACACTTACTTGTGTGAGATATTGTTAAGCTCCCATTGTGGGACTTCTAACGAGTGCTAACCTGGGGAGTGAGGAATCCGGTCGTTCCGGTCACGCGTGTATGTATGGGTGTCGACATCTGAATCAGATTCGGCTCTCTCCTTATGTTAGGGTAGTTTTCCCTTCTTGGGAATTCGACCTCCCATTAGCTTAGCCAAAGCTTGCCTACCTGACTTCCACTCGGGCTAGGGGGAAATTATGTGTTGATGTGTACGGGTAATTACACCCGCCTCATCTTTTAAGTTAGGTTGTTCATTTGACTAACAAACAGTAATGTGATATGTGTTAAGCTTAACATGAGAATGAAGTCATTCTCTAGGCTTCAAAGTTGACTAACCATGTTGGTTGTTTTCTAAAGTGAGTTGTCTTCACTATGTATGTGTTGTTATTGTTCTGCAATAATTCCTGTTAAGTTTATGCACGTTGTATGTTAAAATCAACGCCATGTTATCATGACAAATAGTTGCGTGTATCCCGATAGTCAGCGGGCTGCACGTTAACCATGCCAGCAAAAGGTTGCTGACCCCCTTTGGGGGCTATGTTTATTGCAGGATGAGGATCGAGGAAGCAGAATGGCTTTAGGTCCTAGATTGATGATACTTTTGTTATTTTTGGATATTGAACCCGAGTAGTGTCTGTACACTCGAGGTCTTATATTTTGGCGGATGTAAAGCTAGTTGGTGATTTTTGTACAGTTACACTCGGTATATTGTCATTCTTTTGGATAGGTGATTTTTGTAAGGTTGTAATTATGCTCGGCATTCTCGTAATCAGACCGATACATTGTAAGTAACAGCCTTGTTAGCCACGTGGGTGGCTAACGGCGTGTAACACCGCCCTTTTGGTATATGTTTAAGTTATGATTTCCGCTGCGATTATCGACTAAGTGTGGAGTTTATGGTTGGGGTGTTACATATTAATATACCAAGTGAAGGTTTAAGTGATTTATACCTTGTTTTTGCCTAGTTAAGGCCTTGTTTGGCCACGGCTGTATGGAGATAATATTTCCACAGCATTATTACATGTTTTCAAACAGCAATTAAGGCATGATTAGTCTCCAAGCAAGATCTAACCATAAGAAGTGTTTAATGTCAATTTTCAAGGTAAAATTTACCTTAAAATACCAAGGTAACCATGGTTGAATTCGGCCTGTATTTACAGTAGGTAAAGATCATTAAAAGAGCTACTAAAACCAAGCTTTAAACTGGTATAACTCAGATTAGAAGATGGCTAATTTTTACCTTGTTTAAAGTGCCTAAAATGGTGTTTTTGGCTTGGATCTGGCTATACCTTGAAGCTCTTGATATACCAACTGATTAAGTATGTTAAGAAGAAGATAATAAGGCTAGTAACAAAGTTTCACAGCCGAATTTGAAGGGAATCAAAAGATATGTGCTTAAAGCACATTTTTATACCTTAAGAACAAGATTAGCTTTCTCCACCTTCTTCCCTTGTTAATGCCGAGATATACCCTCCATTTAACCTCCAAAACAACCTAAGAACATTGATGGAAGTGGTTGATGCTTTGCTCCATTGAAAGAGGTAAGAATTGTGAAGAAAATGAGCATAACATGAATAATTAAGCTTACCAATATCAATTGTTGTTCTCTTATGAAAATGGTGAGTTAGCCATGGTTTGGAGAAGCCAAAGAGAGGTTAGAATGAGCTGCTGTCGGCAGGGATGAAGGCAAATGAAGAAAAGTAAGCTAATTTGCCTTATAAGTTAAGTTTATCTTATTTAATGGAATAGTAACTAATGAGTCATCAATTAGCTTAGATATTTAGTCTTAATGCAGAATGAGCTGTCCTCCATGCCCCCTTGGCTGCCGACCTCATATAGGTAAGGATGGTCAATTAATTGACCATTGACCAAACTTAGTCAATTTAGCTTAAAAATGCACTATTTGGGTTACTATTCATACTAAATTGCCCATTTTGATTTTTAATTTTCAAACTTTGATTTAGACTTTAAAATATAGTCTATCATGTCACATTAATAATATAAATGATATACTCCAGTCTTTAAAATGACAAAAAGTCATTATCTTAGAGCTCATACACAAAAAACGTGCTTTAAGGAATTTTAGTGCACATTTTGAGTTGCAGGGTGTTTCTGAGCTCTGTTTTCTTTGAGAACAGTTTTGTTGTGTTCCTTACATGATATTTGATCATGGTATCCAATTTTATATCATTTAGAGGTCATTAGACCTTTATGGTATTCTTAGAGCATATTTTTGCCCTACTTGACCTTGAAGCATGAAAATGCTTGTTCATTGTGTTCGAGTGTTTTCCAACAGTTGTAATATGTTTAGTAATGTGTTAATAATCTTACGACAAAGTTTTAGGTCCTAAGAAGTTCATTTAGGTATTTATTTACCCTAAACAGTCAAAGGGTGCAATATCTTGCTTTGTGTTGACCACTGTTGTTCTCAGTTGACTTTTAAGGCATATTTAGGCCTTAATCAATGTGATTAGATGTTTAATCCATGTTTTATTAGTTTGGGGTATTTCAATATACCCCCTTAAAAAGACTTCGTCCCGAAGTCGCTTAATCAAATAGGTCTGTATATAAATATATAACTACCCATTATTCCCATAATGTATATCTATGTGATATATCATTTACACACATCGTATTGCGCTTATACAGCACATAGCCATCACTTTGTGGCGTTAGTTCAATCATATATGGATATAGGTGATCCATCAGCACCATTATTTCCTATCAATTCTACAAACCCTGACAACCTCCCCGAGGTGTCCATAACTTACCATCATTCCACATTCCACATCTAATGATTCATTTTGTATCTAAGCGATACCATATGTAATCATTCTACAAAGCAATATAAATATATATATCACAAGTAGCATAAGAAAAGTACTACACACATGGGTATATATACAACATTCAAACAGGTATCTCATAAGATATATACATACAAGTGCACATCACTCAAAAACAAACCAACAACGTACGCCCCGCGTACCAAACATAACCAACAAAACCATAACCAACAAAACCGCGTGTGCCCTGCACACCACCAATTCACTGTATGTCATGCATGCAAAACAACAAAACTTAGTGCACACACGTGAACAGCCAAGAGGCTCTACCCCCCTTAAAAAGGGTTATGCCCCCGTACCCCCACAAGTATACAACAGCCGCTCAACAAGGAGCGCTGGATACTTGGCTCTCAAAGAGTTCTCTAACTCGTGGATTATCCTCATATCAGAGAGACGGGTATGACTCTAGCCCTACAGGGCTCCACAATACATAAAGGGTGAGGCACTAAACTATTTGTGCTTTCTCCCGAATTCGTTCTAACGGGCCCACTCGCTCCGTACTGAGGTGCAGACCCATGAACATAGGCTCAATTTGCCTCCTTTCATTGCTGTGTATCCTCTCATTTGGATCACTAGCGTACATGCGTGTGTCTTCTCTCACTAATATTCAGCTTGAGGTATACTATGACATTAGCTATTGTTAGTACTTAGTGCTCTTTGCACTTGTCTTTGTAATATTAAGACGTACCAGCCTACATGTCCACGGAGATGATGATTGTCATCCGTGTATCCTGGTGGTTTTGTTCCGGAGTAACACACTGTTGTAGTTCCTTTATACACACTCTTGTTGATATCCATTGCATCTTTCAGTATTCCCACTAGATTAATAACTGCACAAGTGCAATACCAAAACACTCAGTCCTACAAGTGCAGAGGCGTAAACTCTCAGCAGCTAATATCTAATGAGTCCAACAGATAAGATGAGCGAATTATCATATGAGTGGTACATTCCAAGTCCATTGTTCCTTGCTTAAGGTATCTGCTAGTATATTAGCTTTGTCTCTCATCATTGCGTAGTCACGCGTTTATGTCCACATCATCTGGTAGATTTCCTCTGGATTGCAAGAGTTTGCTCGATCCTTATGAGGATTCTACATATTATTCATCCATAATGGGTTTTCTTGTTTCTTTCCTTTGGTTTCTTGTCCTTGAACGGTTTCCTTGTCTTCACTGTATACTGTCTACTGCTCTGTGTGTTGAAAGTTCTTGATTTCTCTAGCCTGTTGGTTTAACTGCGGCTCTTCTCGTCCATCTTCGAGGTCACCTATATCACTGTCCTTAGTACGGAGTTGACTACTTCTCGTGTTCCTAACACTACTTGTCTACTTGCATGGGGTACCGTACTGATACATTACTACTTACCCGACTAACTCATAAATAAGTCTGTCAGGCCCACATGCTCCTATCGGAGTGCGGTCGTCCCATATCTCATTTAGTAAACTGGTAATGTCTGTCACACGGGTATCGTGAAGTATTCTGTTGTCAATCTACCTTTGATGGATATCCTTTTTTTTCTTTTCTCTTCTTTTCTTTTTTTTTGTCAGTTATCTTTGTTGTAAGTGCTATTGCCTTAGTGGCATCAGTGGTAATTCGTGCCATACGCTGGCGCTATTCAGCTCGGTGTAAGTAAAATCTGTGCTACATTTAGCAAACTTGGTTCTCCTATCTCGATCTTATTGAGTACAACATATTCCTTTCCTCCCTGTTCATCATGATCATATCTCATTCATAGTTCATATTCATTCCCTCATCCGTTTAATTGGATGTATTGCAGATTGCATAATAGCTTGAGCAACTCGGCTCTCCATTTCTCAACCATCCTCACTGACGGTGGTGCATCTACAAAGGGTATGCTTGTCCATAAGGACTAAACATTCATCACTAGTAGTGATTAGCATTAAATGCGGGTATACACTTATGGTATTTGGCTAATAAGCCCTGTCTGAAAATTCTCAAACGATTAAACTGGTGTGATTTACAATCACAGTGGCTGTATAATTTCTCCAGTTGCAATGGTTGGACCAACGGTCTTCCCAAGGTTGCATAGGTTTCTAATCTTAAGGTTTGTATGAAAAATATGAAAATGTTTTTTTTGGTATATATATATATAATAAAAGACTAAAAAGAAGTAGTTGCAGTTGCAGTAGCAGCACTTGCTCTGTCAAGTGCGCAAGGCAGATGGAAATTTCAGTGGTTTACTTGTCATAGCGCTTGCAATAGCAAGTGCGCCATGCAGGTGGAAATTATGGTTTAGTAATCACCGGTCTCATTGACTCTGCATCGTAGAGTATAGGCTACATGATAATGTAAGCTTTAACATTCTGTTTATATATATATATAATCCGTCAAGGTTTCAAGGTTACTCGCATCGAGTCCACAAAACTAGTCTCAAAAAGTCATACACAAAAGGCAAGTGGTCAATGACACACTCCCACATACTTATAACATATCCCTGTCTAACATCCAAGGTAAGTATATAACATAGTAGCAAAAGTCTTCCACCAGCGGTCTCACGGAGTCAGGGTACTCATGCCCTATCTACTCCCTTGCCTCTCTGGGCTCCAGCATCAGTAGATGTCTGGCCATCATGACCGCCTCGTGGTACTCCAGATCCTCCAGCTGAGGTCTTCTGATTCCTAGGTGGCCTGTAGTTACGGCTCTCAGGGTTCATCCAGCACTTGAACTCCCGGTGGCCCTCTTTCTTGCAACACCGACACTCGACTTTGCGGCCATCGCAGTCGACCCCAGGATGGTCCTTCCCACAACGCTTACAATAGAAATGGCGCTGGGGCTGTCTGGTGCCTGATGATATTATTTAGTTTAAGTTAAATCTGATGATATAAAGGTTAAGGTTACAATTGAATTTAAGAGGTAGGTGTTCTCACCCTTAGGAGGTACAGATCTCAAAGGCTGAGCATCTATAGCTGGGCCGGTCAACCGAAGGACGGGCTCTTTCCCTTTCGCTCCCTGGTGACCCCGCTGCCCTTTCTTTTGAAAGAATTTCCTGTTTAAGGTTTCGGGTCAGCATTCATAAGGTATTTAATATGATAAACAATCTAGAATGGGATAAGTCCTTACTTTCCCTTCTTCTGGCCCTCGCCTGGAGATGCTCCTCCACCCTCAGACTCTCCCTCAGAGTTCTTTCTCTTCTTAGCCCCGAGAGTCTCTTCCCGAGTCTGGAGCATTAGCTTCGTCCTCGAGGCAGCGTCATAACACTCCTGGAATCTCATTGGTAAGTTCTCACAAGGTTAATCGGTAATGTAGTAAGTAAAGAATTATGGCTTTCATGTTAATACCTGGATGGTAGTGTAGAGGGTAGCACCCATGGCCATCTGGATGCGAAACAACAATCTCCCCCAGAACTTCTCGACCTTCACGGTCTCTGAGTAATCTACACCGGGGATAAAGTCCAGCAGACCAATGAATCGAGCATAGTACTCATCCACGGTCAGACCTCCCTGGGATAATGTCTCAAACTCATGGCGCTTCTTCTGCTTGAGATGCGCCGGGTAGTACTTCCCTCTCAGCAACTCGACAAAGGCAGCCCACGAAAAGTCAGGCGTAGCCAGGTGATGGTCCTTGACCAACCTCCACCAAGTGCTGGCTGCATCCTTCAGATGGAAAGCAGCAATGACAACCTTCTGGTTGGCAGGTACTTGTAAAGCTTCGTAGGCCTTCTCATGTTCAACAATAAAAACGCTCTAAGGCTACGGGGTCTGGCTGCCCTAAATATGTAGGTGGTCGGGTCTCGGTAACTGACTTCAGCCAGTTCGTTTCCCTGGGCTGTGGCGGGTGGGGTGGTGCTCCTCCTATCTGAGTACCAAGCTGTGCAAGAACGACAGCAATCGTCTCCGCAACACCTGGAATGACGGGGTCACCGCCTCCACCTCTTCCAGTACCACGCCCTCTAGTTCCTCTAGACATCTGTAGTACAGTATGTCACATAAATACTCGGTAATTTACCGTATACAACTAGTAGATATTGAATTGACTCTAAGGCTAATATGTCACAGAATTTGCGTTACTAGACACAATATCTTTTAAGACGAGTCGTCTCGTACCTCACAAACGTTTCCCATAATTTCCCAAGTCCTAAGCTCACTGCCTTAACCTATTGTCTCGTCATCAGAGCGGTACTCCGCTCTGATACCACTTTTGTAACACCCCTCTCTAAAAACACGATATAGTCTCTCTCGTAGCAATAAATAAAACGTCTTACAGCGGAAGAATTAATAACAATAACAATACTCACTCGGGTGTCACCGGCCATTACTCGCCCATGCGAGCAACGAAGCCTAACTACATCCAACTACCAACATAAACAAACTGCTAACCACCGTGATAACGAGAAAACTCCTATACATCATACTAAGTCCATACTCATAAACATCGACAAGTGAGCGTCTACCCAAACCTGAATATACATAACCGTATCATATTACAACTCCATGTGCGGTAATTAAAATAAACTCTAATTACCCTGTTCCCGCACTTCGGCTTTGGTGATAATCAACAACCTGCATATGGTGTAGTATCAGCGATAGACGCTGAGTATGCCGGGCCTGGACCCTATTGATCACTTAGTCATTTTAACCATCTTATTATTAGATTGGTTTCATGCTTTACCATTTTACAGTTATAAACAATACTGTAATACACATGTATAATATTCATAATCCTCCATCCAAATATTCATAAATATTCAACCATCCATCCAATCCAAACATTCATTTAATACCACAAACCACAATTGTATATCGAACGTATCGAATAATTCCAGTGTAATGTACAATGTACAATCGCCGTAGCGTACAGTTTCCATAGTTAACAATGTACAATGTACATTCGCCGTGGCGTACAGTTTTCATATTTAACTTATCTTAGCCTTGTAGGCTCCATCCAACCATGTTTAATTAATACCAGTAGGGCGTCATGTTAAGACAACCCGATAACCTCACCATGGACAGTAGTCCTCCCGTACACACAAAGGTGCTCATTTCGCCAGAGGTCCGGAGGCCCCTGACTATTCTATTTTGTCTCGTAAGACGTCCATATAAAAGGTCGTAGCCACCTGACCCACGATCCAAATAGGGCTCGTATGGGTATAACCTGGAGCGGAACCCGATCGGGAACCCCTCAGTGATCACAACTGCGCAACCAAGTAGTTCGTAAACTACCGGGATTCCTCACCTCAACTCATACCATCTCCTCTCATAATGTTTAAGATATGCTCTTAGTCTTATGGAGAATAATTATTAGTTAGCTGCCCAATGGGTCTCACGCATACCTAGAAGTAATCTAGGTTATATTCATGTTCGAGATCCATGCTCTAGAGACCGACAATGTCGTGACTCGTTCCTAAGTATTTTACTTAGGTTACCATATACTTAATATTAATACTATGGTATTATATCAAGTAACCGTCATGTTATCACATTAACGTATATGTATGTTTATATAAGTCGATCTATAGTCGACGTAGTGTTAGTCCCGTAGGACACTCGTGCATAAATAAATAATGCAGTAACACTTAATCACATACATGTAACCATACACATAACACACAAGTTATATCAACCAAATCCGAGCCCAAGGAGTTTCCTTAGGACAACTCGGATCAAACCCCTTTACATACCGTTCACCAAGACCTAGGATGCGCAGTGTAGTCCACTAGCTCGGCAAGCGTCCTTGTCTGAAGTATGATCTAAACGGTATTAAAACTATAAGTCAGTCTCCATGACTAACTACATCCGGTATTTCCGGATAACAAGTAACCCGACAGTTCATCCCCGTTTTCTACAGTTATTTGTTACGGGTTTCTCTAAACCGGTCGGCTTTGTTACCAAAACTCGAATGTCAAAACATTTCGACTGTTAAGTTTAATTCATTATATTTCTTTAATCTTATCCATCATTTAATTTAGGTACATAACCTATAGTTGCATGTATGCATGCATGATTATTATATTGTATTATTTTACCACCATCCATTATAATACATTGTATTATATACTCCATTATCTTTAGCAAATAACATTTGCATCCAAAAACTTATACCTTATAGTTCGTAACTATTTTTCATGTAATAACCACCACCATTATATTATATGGTTTCCAACCATAATATATACTCATCTTATATACATTATTCCTGTGCATGTATATATTTACACGTAGGTAATTTTCGTGAGTTTAATAAACTCTTATATTATATGTTACATTTTATCATCTTATATTAGATGATTATTCCCATTAGTTGTATTATATTATACAACTTATATTAAGATTATTATCCTAATATTATGTAACATTTTATGTTGTATATTTACAACTCCTAAGGTTTATTCCATAAATACCTTAGTTTATAAATCTCATTTATGTATAGTTTGTCACATTATTTAATGTGAATATCCTTACTTATATTAATTCCACCAAAACCATATAATTGTTTTAACATTTATAACATTGTAGACCTTAGTCTAAAATTCATTTTCCAACCTTTAATATTTCGGTACAGCCCTTGAATTTATTTAAATTCCATTTTGACCACATAACATTATGTAATGTTACACCATATACTAATATCATATAATATGATATTTTATTTCCTTTAACTTATAACCTATAGTTTTTATACAAAACTATTATATTGCCGCATAGGCATATATATTAAACCTTATTCTTTTCCATAAACCATAGTTTCCTTTATTCACAAAATCACCCCATTATTTATACCATGTATATATACCATTTAATATAACATTTCACTTATAAAAAGGGTATAACCTATGGTTATATTTTTGTAAATTCCGAACAGACCTTGTTCTGTTTTATAATTGCCATTTGGCCCTATTTATAACATATAGTTTTAATATATTAAAACTATATATATACACATATCTTAATAAATACCCTTATATAATTCTAAAAATCACCAAATTTCACCAAAGGGTTATAATTACCCTTACTAACCCATATATTTTCGGTATTTATAATTTCACCACATATATTTCTCCAAAGTGTCATAATGACATAATAACTATATATTATACATATATAGTTTATCTTAATTCCAAAAACAACCCAATAAATTCCTAAAAATTCCTAATAGCCCATGGGTGTTTATAATACCATTATACACCCTTTATTTTCGGTAATAACATATATACCACATATGTTAAAAATTGTTACAATTAAATACTTATCTTATAATAAAACCTTAAATAAGTTATCTAACTTATTTAATTTGGTCAAAACCTACCATATGGTCAAGGTTGACCACCTTAATATTTCCTTGACCAACAATAACCATATAATACGGTTTATACACTTATCTTTCCATAAATTACCATTTAACCCCAAAACTTTATATAATCTTATAATTTTTATATAAACTCCTTTAAACCTCCAATTTTCGGCTTAATTAATATATAGCCCCCAAATTTAATTTAATTACACCTAAGACCCCAATTCCTTGCGGTAATAATTATATATCACCTAAACTTAAATAAAAGCTTATAAATGCATAAATAAAATGGCCTAAAGTACATGGCCTTATTACAAACATTAGCTTATAAAATAAATTACACATAAATGCCCATAAAAGCCTTAAACTCTCGGCCTTACACCAATATTTTCAATAATTACCAATTTTCCACATAATGTCTTAAATTTGACAATTATGCTAATTAATTAGTTATAAAATTTACTAAACCATTCCTTAATCACCTAAGGTCAAAATAAGACCTTAAATACCTTGTTCACTCACGGCACAATTATACATATGTATAATTACATATTAATATACCAAGTGAAGGTTTAAGTGATTTATACCTTGTTTTTGCCTAGTTAAGGCCTTGTTTGGCCACGGCTGTATGGAGATAATATTTCCACAGCATTATTTACATGTTTTCAAACAGCAATTAAGGCATGATTAGTCTCCAAGCAAGATCTAACCATAAGAAGTGTTTAATGTCAATTTTCAAGGTAAATTTACCTTAAAATACCAAGGTAACCATGGTTGAATTCGGCCTGTATTTACAGTAGGTAAAGATCATTAAAAGAGCTACTAAAACCAAGCTTTAAACTGGTATAACTCAGATTAGAAGATGGCTAATATTTACCTTGTTTAAAGTGCCTAAAATGGTGTTTTGGCTTGGATCTGGCTATACCTTGAAGCTCTTGATATACCAACTGAATAAGTATGTTAAGAAGAAGATAATAAGGCTAGGAACAAAGTTTCACAGCCGAATTTGAAGGGAATCAAAAGATATGTGCTTAAAGCACATTTTTATACCTTAAGAACAAGATTAGCTTTCTCCACCTTCTTCCCTTGTTAATGCCGAGATATACCCTCCATTTAACCTCCAAAACAACCTAAGAACATTGATGGAAGTGGTTGATGCTTTGCTCCATTGAAAGAGGTAAGAATTGTGAAGAAAATGAGCATAAAATGAATAATTAAGCTTACCAAGATCAATTGTTGTTCTCTTATGAAAATGGTGAGTTAGCCACGGTTTGGAGAAGCCAAAGAGAGGTTAGAATGAGCTGCTGTCGGCAGGGATGAAGGCAAATGAAGAAAAGTAAGCTAATTTGCCTTATAAGTTAAAATTATCTTATTTAATGGAATAGTAACTAATGAGTCATCAATTAGCTTAGATATTTAGTCTTAATGCAGAATGAGCTGTCCTCCATGCCCCCTTGGCTGCCGACCTCATATAGGTAAGGATGGTCAATTAATTGACCATTGACCAAACTTAGTCAATTTAGCTTAAAAATGCACTATTTGGGTTACTATTCATACTAAATTGCCCATTTTGATTTTTAATTTTCAAACTTTGATTTAGACTTTAAAATATAGTCTATCATGTCACATTAATAATATAAATGATATACTCCAGTCTTTAAAATGACAAAAAGTCATTATCTTAGAGCTCATACACAAAAAACGTGCTTTAACGAATTTTAGTGCACATTTTGAGTCGCAGGGTGTTTCTGAGCTCTGTTTTCTTTGAGAACAGTTTTTTTGTGTTCCTTACATGATATTTGATCATGGTATCCAATTTTATATCATTTAGAGGTCATTAGACCTTTAAGGTATTCTTAGAGCACATTTTTGCCCTACTTGACCTTGAAGCATGAAAATGCTTGTTCATTGTGTTGGAGTGTTTTCCAACAGTTGTAATATGTTTAGTAATGTGTTAATAATCTTAGGACAAATTTTTAGGTCCTAAGAAGTTCATTTGGGTATTTATTTACCCTAAACAGTCAAAGGGTGCAATATCTTGCTTTGTGTTGACCACTGTTGTTCTCAGTTGACTTTTAAGGCATATTTAGGCCTTAATCAATGTGATTAGATGTTTAATCCATGTTTTATTAGTTTGGGGTATTTCAATCTACCCCCCTTAAAAAGACTTCATCCCGAAGTCGCTTAATCAAATAGGTCTGTATATAAATATATAACTACCCATTATTCCCATAATGTATATCTATGTGATATATCATTTACACACATCGTATTGCGCTTATACAGCACATAGCCATCACTTTGTGGCGTTAGTTCAATCATATATGGATATAGGTGATCCATCAGCACCATTATTTCCTATCAATTCTACAAACCCTGACAACCTCCCCGAGGTGTCCATAACTTACCATCGTTCCACATTCCACATCTAATGATTCATTTTGTATCTAAGCGATACCATATGTAATCATTCTACAAAGCAATATAAAATATATATCACAAGTAGCATAAGAAAAGTACTACACACATGGGTGTAAATACAACATTCAAACAGGTATCTCATAAGATACATGCATACAAGTGCACATCACTCAAAAACAAACCAACAACGTACGCCCCGCGTACCAAACATAACCAACAAAACCTCGTGTGCCCCGCACACCACCAATTCACTGTATGCCATGCACAAAACAACAAAACTTAGTGCACACACGTGCACAGCCAAGAGGCTCTACCCCCCTTAAAAAGGGTTACGCCCCCGTACCCCCACAAGTATACAACAGCCGCTCAACAAGGAGCGCTGGATACTTGGCTCTCAAAGAGTTCTCCAACTCGTGGATTATCCTCATATCAGAGAGACGGGTATGACTCTAGCCCTATAGGGCTCCACAATACATAAAGGGTGAGGCACTAAACTATTTGTGCTTTCTCCCGAATTCGTTCTAACGGGCCCACTCTCCGTACTGAGGTGCAACCCATGAACATAGGCTCAATTTGCCTTCTTTCATTGCTGTGTATCCTCTCATTTGGATCACTAGCGTACATGCGTGTGTCTTATCTCACTAATATTCAGCTTGAGGTATACTATGACATTAGCTATTGTTAGTACTTAGTGCTCTTTGCACTTGTCTTTGTAATATTAAGACGTACCAGCCTACATGTCCACGGAGATGATGATTGTCATCCGTGTATCCTGGTGGTTTTGTTCCAGAGTAACACACTTTATAGTTCCTTTATACACACTCTTGTTGATATCCATTGCATCTTTCAGTATTCCCACTAGATTAATAACTGCACAAGTGCAATACCAAAACACTCAGTCCTACAGAGTGCAGAGGCGTAAACTCTCAGCAGCTAATATCTAATGAGTCCAACAGATAAGATGAGCGAATTATCATATGAGTGGTACATTCCAAGTCCATTGTTCCTTGCTTAAGGTATCTGCTAGTATATTAGCTTTGTCTCTCATCATTGCGTAGTCACGCGTTTATGTCCACATCATCTGGTAGATTTCCTCTGGATTGCAAGAGTTTGCTCGATCCTTATGAGGATTCTACATATTATTCATCCATAATGGGTTTTCTTGTTTCTTTCCTTTGGTTTCTTGTCCTTGAACGGTTTCCTTGTCTTCACTGTATACTGTCTACTGCTCTGTGTGTTGAAAGTTCTTGATTTCTCTAGCCTGTTGGTTTAACTGCGGCTCTTCTCGTCCATCTTCGAGGTAACCTGTATCACTGTCCTTAGTACGGAGTTGACTACTTCTCGTGTTCCTAACACTACTTGTCTACTTGCATGGGGTACCGTACTGATACATTACTACTTACCCGACTAACTCATAAATAAGTCTGTCAGGCCCACATGCTCCTATCGGAGTGCGGTCGTCCCATGTCTCATTTAGTAAACTGGTAATGTCTGTCACACGGGTATCGTGAAGTATTCTGTTGTCAATCTACCTTTGATGGATATCCTTTTTTTTCTTTTCTCTTCTTTTCTTTTTTTTTGTCAGTTATCTTTGTTGTAAGTGCTATTGCCTTAGTGGCATCAGTGGTAATTCGTGCCATACGCTGGCGCTATTCACACATCACATTGGTTAGATCACCTTATTGTATTCCTTGTCCCTTGAGGGCTCTACCTTAACGGGACTTAATTCTTGCAAAGCAACACTCACCGAATTGATCGGGCTACAACTATTTCTTTCACTGAATTTGGGTTGATTTTGGTTATCAACTTAGACAACATCACCGCACATATCCCGTAACAACACGTACACAACACACCACCATTCTTCTTAGAGAACGTACACTTTACTTAGGGTGTGTCGGACTAAATATAAGTCCGCACACCGTACATATTTACTTTACTTAGATGGGTCGGTCTTAATATAGATCCGTACACATTATACACATATTCCCCTAGTCCGACTGAGTCAGATAAATAGCCTTGGTTAAGCTATCCCGGTCTTAATATAGAACCGTTCACATTATACATATATCCCCCTAGTCCGACGTGAGTCAGATAAATAGCCTTGGTTAAGCTTGAGGGTGGTTGTAATCCAAGAAGGAAAAACAACCATAACATAACAGAGTGGGAGTTAATTTAAATATAGAGATCAACTCCAAACAACGCGCGCGACCGGAACGACCGGATTCCTCACCCCCCATAATATATACATATTAGTTAGAAGTTCCTTTATGGAACTTATCACATCATGACACCGTATGGTGTTATAAACTTGGTTAATCACACACAAGGGAGATAACATCCCATTCGACAAACATGGACAAAACATTCATTAAGTAACAATATACTAAACAAAGCCACACACATCACACACAACCACAATTTACAACTAACACACGGATAGCCGTAGTTAGAACGTTCCCGTAGGTTGGGACGTTAAATCCGGATACCGATCTCTTATGTGATCCTAGAGTCAGTTAGCTACGGTTTAACACATAATTAAGGTTAAACGGTATCAGAATTATTTACGCCACATTAATGAATTACTATAAACTCATTTCATGCTTTATCTTGCAAGGTGGCAAACACACAAAAAACAAGTTGGCATACAAGCCGGTGTAACCCGGTAGGACACAGGTTGCAAGAAAACCATACCTGTCACCGCGGGGAATTACTTTACCAGTGTTCTCACGTTCCTCGGTTCACACTTGTTCTTCATGTCTTACTCTTGAACCATTATTTACATGTCAAATGGTTTAATTAATATTAAGGTGTTACGGTAGGTACATAATTGCTACCCCCGTATTTACCCCGTTATCCCGTTATTTCGGTTTAACTTGTGTACTTAAACTCACAACTTCCTCAATCACTTCCAACACTTGTTTATACTCCTTAGGACCTTTAAAAGTCACCACAAGGCCTTAAAAACATTCAAAACCATTACCCATCAATTCCCCACCTTTAGAACTCTTTAAAACACATTTTAAGCCATTTCTGTTCTGGTCCGGGACTTGGTCCGGACCCAAGGTCCCGGACCACCTCTGTAATGCACTTTCGGCTCATTTTTGACATTGGTCCTGGACTTGGTCCTGGACTTAAGTCCCGGACCAATTCCTGCATTCACTTTTGGCATGTTTTTTGGGTGCGGTCCGGGACTTGGTACATATCCTAGGTCCAGGATCCTGCTAAAAACTGCTACAAAGGTCATTTTTAACCCCAAATCAACCCTTAATCCACCCCTAATCATTCCATAAACTTTCCATAAGTTTCCTACATAATTAAACACCTCAAAACATGCTCTAAACCTCTCCAAATCTTTGGTTTAATCCACCACCCAATTCTTGCTCAAATTCAACAAACTCACTTTTCACATTCTTGCATTTTGCACACTTGTGCATTTCTATTTCCTTTTGATATTTTACCTCCTACCAAACTTACCAAATCTATCAATGACCATTACCAATCATTCCTACATAAATGCACTTCTAAAACCCAAGTTCAACTTTCATTCCCAAGTTTATAAACACTAACTCTCTTCTAGTTTTTCCAATGCATTTTCAACACCCATTTGCTACAGATTTTACCTCTTCCCTTTCCAACTTTTATATCCACCCAAGAATGGTTAACTAACCCAAATAAATCCCTTACAATAATTAGTTCATTCCCTAGGCTGTTCTTACTCATTATAACACCTAAACACATTATTTCTACCAAAATTTTCCATAACCTCCCCATAAACTTAACATGTCCATTCTCACCCACTGCCACCAAAATCAATCCTAAGCTAGCCACACCCATGAAGGGTCCTACCAGAGCATAATATACCAAATCAAAATCCACCAAACCTCTTCCAACAACAATATTGCTCATATATCTCAATAAACCACAATAGCTCAAAAGCTTGGCACTTAAGCCCTTAATTCAAACACAATTTCACAATTCCCTCTTATATCCTCCAAACACATTAATAACACAAGTTTTTTTTGTTTCATTTCTTTAATTACCCATCCCAAGTTCTAAAGCAATTAAAGTAGGCATCAAGGTGAGTTTCTTACCTTAACTCACAATCCCTTTTTTCTTTTCCAACCTTCACCTTCTCTCTCTCTTGCCCAAATCGGCCAAATGGGGATGGAGTTGTCAAACTCCATCCCAACACCTAAATTACACAAAAAAGGGTATAATTACACTTCTAAGCCTTGGAATACATTAATTCAATGAAAGACTTGAGTTGTCATAAGTTAGAGTTTACCTTTGGAGGTTTTTAAGAGGGGCTTTCACTCATGAGCAAAGGGGAAACTCTACCACCATTGGAGAGTTGAATTGAAGCTCAAAATCAAGAAGAAAACAAGGTGTGAGAGAGGGCACAATCGGCCAGCTCTACAAGATGGAGAAAAATGAGGTTTTTCATGGGATTTTTACCTTGTTTGAAAGAGGGGACTCCAAGCTTCCTTTTGATGTCATTTTCTCTTAAAATGGGGAAACCCATGGAGATGAAACTCATCCTTTTGAAATTCCGAAAAGAGAGAAAGGTAGAGGAGGATGAGGAGAGTTCAAATATGTAATTTGTTTTGTATTTGGAGCTTGGAGTTGGCTGAGCATGAGATAGAAGAGAGGAAGCCATTGGAGCTTGGTGGAGAGCTCAAAATGGCAGCATGGGGGAAGGGAGGAGGATGAGTACGGTGGAAGAGAAGAGGGAAGGAGAGAGAATAGAGAAATATGGGTGAGAGAGAGGTTTTATTACTTTTTGCTTTTCTACTTTATGCTTTTACTTTTCTTCTTTTTCTTTTCTTAACTACTAGGTGAGTGTGTGTGTGAGAGGCTCAATTCATTCATAAAAACCGCCCCTACACTTACATATGCTGGAGCGTTTTTCGTCTTTTACAGAAAACGCCCGTTAATTTACCCAGTTTAGCACTATTCACTAACCGGGCCCGGTTTCCGGAATTTTCTCGTTTAATAATTTTAATGGTTCTTAAGCTCCCATTAATGTTTAATTATAGTTATATCCAAATATAATTTTTACGGGGTCGTTTGACTATTTAAAGTCATGTTTTCGGGTTTTCTCGAAAAACACACTTTAAGACTCCGTTAGCGTTTTAATGCATTATTTGGATCCGTTTTCTTCCGGAATTTTTCCCACATGTTCTTACTGTGTAATTAGGGTATAAAAATATATTTATAACCCCTGTTAAGGTTATATACCTCCTAAAATAATTAAATCCGCGTTTTCACGTTTTGTGACTTTTAAGCATTTTTTTTTCTTTTTGGATTTATTCTTTTTACCAAAATTCTTAAGGACTTAATTAGCCTTAGAAAATAATAATTACATAATTAATTAACACATTAAGGTTTGGGGTATTTCAATCTACCCCCCTTAAAAGAACTTTGTCCTCAAAGTTCACAATTTCTCATGCATCCTTTAATTAGAATACCAGGTTTACTTGTATGATACAACTTCCATACTAAAACACACTTTTACATAACAGCCTCGGACTTAATGGTCCGGGTAACATATCCACCTCCATACATGACATACTTACATAACAACCCTCAGACTCTCAGGTCTGGGTCACATAACAACATTCAGACTCATAGGTCTGGGTATATTTATTACACATATCACACAACATGTCTTAGCATGTATAACAAACAGAAATACATTTTCCATCTCTTCATGGGCTCGGTCCTAAGACTACAGGACGTTACAGTCCTCGAGTCCCATGTCGAATACATATACACTATGATCCCACAGAACCCGGTCGCGATGGACACCTTCTGGTCCCCGTTCCTTTGGGAGATCAAAACAATCACATACATTTTTTAAAAAATATACTTCTCATGTCACCGGTCCGAAGACAAAGGCCCATACGTCCTCAGCTCGTGAGCAAGTAATACGAAAATATTCTTTATGAAGTTAAGTGGAACGATATCCCTTATCGGAAAGTACTTATTGAAAATCCTTTTTACAAGGTCAAGTAAAGCAATCCTTCCTTTGAAAATACCATTTAAGAATCTTGGAAATATTATTTGAAGTCTTGAAAATACCAATTGGAAATTTGGAAACTCCAATTTAAAATTCTTTTTGAAAACGCATACAACTCCAAGTCCAATTTTTATGCTCTTTGCATCTTTTCTTAGCGCGGCTATTTGTGACCACTTATAGGGAGCTTCAAGAATCATCCAACCCTGATGTGATCAGCATCAGTGTTGAACTATCCTTCCACCCCAATTTGTGTTGCTTCCCTTGATCTCATGAAAATCATGTTTCACCTCCCACTTCAATTTCAAACAACAACTAATTCAAGCATATACCATTTTTCTATCTTTTAATCCTTTAGTCATAATCATACATCTCCAAGGGATAGAACTCCGTCTATCAATCATCATCCACATTCAACTTAATTCAAGTTACCTAGGGAATTTAATTCTCACTAGGTTCTATGTCGGTTTCATACCCCTTCATAAATCACAACACCGTATATATACATATTTATATGTTTTTATCAAAATATAATACACAATATTACATTTAGTATCATATGAACATATACTGTCGGGGTTTCAGTTCCCCGGGAGTTTCTTACTCCCCACACTTGTACTCCCACACACAACTGTTAACAAAGTAGACACACTTATCACAATGGTATTCGCATCTTCTGTGCGCAATTACCACAATTAAACCATGAATGAATACGCATATTCATGTAACACACGCACCAATCATCAAACAAATTATTTTGTGCAATGCACAACATAGTTCACGTACGCTTGTACGGTAAAACACACTAAGCGGTTTTGCGCTCTACCCCCCTTAAAAGGGATTACGCCCACGTAATCAATCACTGAACATTGGTTTAAAATGTTTTGCCACCGTGAAGTATTCTAACTTCCACGAGGTCTGTTATACAATGCGTTCTGGTTAGAGGATTTTAACCATATTGGCGGTTTAGTCCCTAAACCAAGAATTCTCATTGGAGTTTGTTTAACTCATCTCCGGTTTTGATTCTGGCCTGTGAGGCTTCTTGTCGTTAATAACCAGCCATTATTCATATTCACAATGTATCTGAAACCTGGGTTCACTGGCTTCTGCTGCGCAACTGTGACAACTTAGAGCTTAGTTTGCCCCGTTCGTTATTCATAATGTATTGTACATTTCCCATTTATCACCTTCATCTTGTGAAGAATGGTTTCTCAACCGACGCGTGGTATCTCTTACCGTGAGCGAATTCGGTGAGTTACAAACTTTCTATCCACTTCTGTGATAGTTCACTATGTATACCGCTATGTATTTCTCAATGTTTGACTTAATTTATTCTGACTTACTGTCGGTTGAGATTGAGCTACTACCTAATGTGTAGTGCTCTCTCGGTTATTTCCCACACTTGAGGTATATTCCATACCAATATTTGGTATTCCGCGTAACTCCAGTCACTTATTGCTAACCAGGCTTCCATGTTTGGTTTCATACAAGTACTCTTTCATTGGTACGACCTTGCATTTCCTATGCCTCAGTCCTTATAGCGTTATAAGTCTTTTGTTGTTCTACCACAATTAACATCTTCCCAACTTCCTAGCTATCTCACTCGATCATTACCGCGCAAGCGCAATACCAAAACACTCAGTCATACAGAGTGCAGAGGTGTAAACTCTTGGCAGTAATTCTCTTACGCGATTGCAACAGGAATTCACACTGTGTTTCACTGAGATTCTTACCACATAGTACAGGCTACTGGCTTACTGACTAGTTTATCTGCTACCGCTTACTGTTGTATTTCCACTGGGTTTAACTCATAATTGTGCTTAGTTGCCATACTTTGTTTAACCATACTTATACAATGGTCGCTTATTGCGCACTGCATTCTTACTTCGTGTACAAAACTAACTTACATGGCATCCACTCTCATATTGGCTTCTGCTCATGTACTTCCATCATTCGTATTTTTTGTTCGTCCTTC
This sequence comes from Limonium bicolor, assembly GCA_023374045.1. Taxonomy (NCBI): domain Eukaryota; kingdom Viridiplantae; phylum Streptophyta; class Magnoliopsida; order Caryophyllales; family Plumbaginaceae; genus Limonium; species Limonium bicolor. The sequence goes on from CM041776.1 coordinate 229,070,045, forward strand.
ATTTGGATGACTACTGAATACACTATTTCCTCGAGTCTTTATGCTCCTTGAGCGTTGTCCCCTCTACATTTGGCATCACGCACCTACGGTGGTGTTATTAGACTTATTACTCTTCCTGTCTCCACAACTGGTACAAACACTTCTTTTTCAATGACGACTATTCATATATTCTTGGGTAATAGCCATATGGTCAATCTTAACATAATTCTTGAACTTGGTTCACATAATTACCGCTCCCGCGGTTTCACAATGTCGAGAGGTATCCCCACTCTTAAAGAAGTGGTTCGTACTCCGCTCTATTCACTTGTACAACATAAACTTTTACAATCAATTAGATTTGCATAACACATTAGGTCTGTGGCTTAATGCTTTATTGCCTCGAGTTCTGCTCATTATAGGCTGTTCACACAAGTTTTACTTTCTCTGTACAACATTACATGGGTTGGAGGTAGTATTGGTGAAATACCCCGAACTTAAATATGGTGATTATATTATTCTAATATAGTATTTAAGGGCCTAATAGTGCCTAAGTAATTTTGGTAAAGAAAGTAAATCCAAAAAGAAATGAAAAAAACGCTTAGAAAGCGGAAAATGCTAAAATGAGCGTTAAATAACCATAGGAGGTACGAGACCTCGGTTATAGTATCGTAAGTATTCCTAAGGCTTATTCATGCCTAATTAGTATGCGGGAACGATTCCCGAAGAAAACGGATCCAAGAAATGTATTAAAACGCTAAAAGAGCTTTAGCACACGTTTTTCGAGGAAACCCGAAAACGTGACTTTAAGTGATCAAACAGACCCGTAAAAATTAGAAATCATTCAATAATAATTATTAAGCATTTATGGAAGCTTAATAACCAATAAAAATAAAGAAACGAGAAAATTCCAGAAAACGGGTCCGGTTAGTGAACAGTATCAAAACCGGGTAGAATAACGAGCGTTTTCTGTAAAAGACGAAAAACGCTCCAGCTAGTAGTAGTGTGTGGGGATTTTTAATGGGTCAAATAACCCTCTCATACACATGTAACTAGCTAATAAGTAGAGGGAACCAAAAAGCAAAACAAATAAAAGTACAAAAGTAAAACCACACTCTCTCACCTCTTATTCTCACTTTTCCCTCTTTCTTCTCACTTTTCCCCTCTTCTTCTTTTCTCCTCACTCACCGTCTCCCTCCTTTCCTCTCTGGCTTGGGCGATTTTGAGAGCTCTCCCATGGCATCCATGGCTTCTCTCATTCTTCCTCATGCTCTAGCTCCATTTGAGCTCCAAATGTAAAATAAAATACATATTTGAACTCCCCCTTCAAGCTCTACATTTCTATCTTTTCAAAATCCGAAAATGAGCAACTTCATCTCCATGGGTTTTCCCCATTTGAAGAGAAAAGCACACCATTGTGAAGCTTGGAGTCTCCTCTTTCCAACAAGGTAAAAATCTCCATGAAAGACCTCATTTTTCTCCATCTCTTGGTATGGCCGATTTTGGTCTCCCTCTCTTACCTTGTTTTTCCTCTTGTTTTGGAGCTTTGCTTCAACCCTCCAATGGTGGTGAGAACACCTTCTTGAACCAAGGGCTAAAACCCCTCCTAAAGCACTCCAAAGGTAAACCCTAGAATTGTATTTTAAACACTTCAATGAATTAGTGTTATTATGAGGGTTAGTAGGTTAATTATGCTTGTCTTTGTGTGCTTGGGTAATGGGAATGGAGTTTGGCAACTCCATTCCCCACAAAATCGATTTGGACAAGAAAGAGAGGAAGATGAGAAATGGAAAAGAAAGAAGGAAAGTATAAGCTCAAGGTAAGAGCTCCTTCCTAATGTAATTCTATTGCATTAGAGTATGGGAATGGGTAAAATATTTAAAGAACCCAAAACCTTGTACTAGTATTGAGATTGTGAAGTTTGAGTATTTAAGAGCAAGTATGTGGATTGTAGGCCTTAGAGCCAAATAATTGTATATGAGTATTGTATTGTGGATTGAGGAATATTGATGTATTAAGATTTTGTATGTGTGCTGGTAGAACCCTTGTGGTTTGGCTAGAATAGGAATGAATTTTTGAGGAAAGGTATGTGTGGATAAGTAGAAAGTAGGTGAACTATGGCAAAATTTTAGTAGGAATATGTATTGGATGACTTGGTGAATGGGAGAACCAAGGTATGTATTGGGATAGTAGAGATGTTTAGTAGCATGGAATGGTAATTGTAGTATGAGAATAAGAAGTGTAAAATCTGTAGCAAAGTGTATAAGAATACATTGGAGAAGTTAGGAGAATTAATGTGCAAGAATTGGTAAAGGAATGTTAGACTTGGGTATAAATATTGTAATTGCTTGGAAATGTATTTGGGATACTAGGAGTAGCATTGGTAGAGGGAGTATTGAATGGTAAAGGTTAGAAGGAAAATCTGTAGCATGAGAGTAAAGAAAACAATTGTAAGAATTGAAAGGAAGTGAGGAGAAATTGTGTATGTGGATTTAGAGAAGAGTAAGGAATTGCTGGATGAACTAAGGCAATTTGGAGGGCCTAGATAGTGTTTAAACATGTGGGATTACATGTAGGAAGATTGGGGAAGTAATGGGTAAAAGAGAGGACTGAAAACAGATTTTAAAACTGAAGTACTGGGCCGGACCGGACTTGCGACCGGACTTGCAAGTTCGGTCGAGCCCAGATTTACAAAGACGGGAAACCTTCTGGAATCGACCGGACTTGCGACCGGACATGCAAGTTCGGTCGGACCAGAAAATTCTCCCGTCAGAAACCTTCTGGAATGGACCGAACTTGCGACCGGACTTGCAAGTTCGGTCGGCCAGAAAAATTCCCGTAATGCAAGCTACTGGAATGGACCGAACTTGCGACCGGACTTGCAAGTTCGGTCGAGCCAGAAAATTTCCCGTACTGGTAGCTACTGGAATGGACCGGACTTGCAAGGTCGGTCGCAAGTCCGGTCGAGTCAAAAAAAAAATATATATTATATGTATATATATATATATATATATATATATATATATATATATATATGCCTATACACATATATGCATATATATGTAGTAGTACACTACAATTGAAATAATAAAGGTAAGAAAGTAAGTATATGAGTATGAAAACAAGTGTAAAAGTAACCAAGCAAGTTGAGATAAAGAACATTAAGTACACCGGGATAACGGGGTAAGTACGGGAGTAGTAATTATTTGTGTATCGTAAGAGTATAGTATTAATAATAATGTTGAAACATTATCAGTGGAACAAGTGTGAACCAAGGAACAAGGGAACAGTTAAAGCTAACTCCGGTGAAAGGTATGATTTCCTCATGCCCCGTATGCTAACCGAGTTACGTTGATTTGTGTGCTGTATGCCGGCTAATCAAGACTAAAGCATGAAAACGGTTTATTGCCTTTCATTATATGTCTTGTTGTATGTTGATTGAGCTAACCTTCTTGATTGATTGTGTGGCTTTACTTAGTGCGTAGACCGACTCATAGATGAGTCTTATTGTGTTGACTCGTAGTGAGAGTCATGTGTGTGAAATGGAACCGTAGCAACGCACTAAACCAACGAACCAATAAACGATAACGTAAACCAATGAACTCACTAGAATGTGAGAGAGTGTACGGGAGTAATAACCTTCCGATAACGGTAGGAGAAACGAAATGAATAATCCACAAACAAAGGTAGTGGAAGTACATAAGTAACCTATATTAGAGGAATTACTCTTGGTGCAAAACATGAACCATGAGAGTAGTAAAGAATGATGAGGGATCTCCAAACCCCTTAGCAATTAGTCGACCCATTATGAGAGGACCCGACTGATGTAAGTATGTCCCGAACATGAGAGTATTCGATATGTTGGGGAAACCCTTAAATCTGAGGATACTAGTCGGTAGTAATTCCCTAAGCTGGTGGAGGTTATCAAGAGAGATACTTCTAGGCTAATCCATGAGATTGTATTGTGCTCTGAGAGAAGAGTGTTGGGAATTTGAGTAGTCCGGTAAGAACGGACATTGAGTATTTGAGGAGCTAAGCGTATAGCCCTCGTATTGTAGGTCCGGTGGCGAGTCTTGTGTATGACTCCGCCCAGAGACCAAAGTAATGAGTAATGAGTATTGCGTATGTATGAGTAAAGTAATGAGTATCGAGTAAGAAGCAAGTATGAGTATGTAATGAGTACCGAGTATTGAGTACGTATGAGTAAGTATCGAGTATTGAGTATGTAAGAGTAAGTATGGAGAATTGAGTAGTGAGTATGCACTAGTATAGTAACGAGTACAGAGTAAGGATCGTGTACGAGTAAGGTATTGAACATGGAGTGATGAGTATGCAAGAGTAAGGAGTAAGTATGAGTAGAGTAACGAATATCGAACACAGTACGAAGAGTAATGAATGTATAACAAATACGAATGGTTGACTATTGAATTGTCTTCCTTAGTAAGTATTGAACTTGTATATTTATGTAGGTATCTTTGATTGTATTGTTGTAGTATGAGTATGTATGTATGCATGTAAAATGAACTCCATGTATATCCGACCCAAAGTAGTCGGCGTACCGCGGTTAGCACGCGGTATATGCGGATTTCATATGCAGCGTAAGCTGACCCCCTAGGGGGACCGTTTTTAGTGTGCAGGTACCGAAGCTGTTCACCGTTCGAGAGAGTAGGACGGGGACTGCTACATAAGCATGGGTAGTTGAGAAATGGGAATTGTATTTGTAACGTAGTATGAATTTGGAGTCTAAACTGTATCGGTAATGTAAGGATTGTAGTATACTCGGTATAGTATTGTATTGGAGTTGTATCGAATTATGGATTGGTATGCAAGGGAAAGTAATGTATTGTGTAGAGCACTCGGTATGTTCATATTCATCAGACCGATAGTATGTAGTATTGTAACTCGCCTTGTTAGTCACGTGGGTGACTAACGGCATTGTACACCCGCCGTTGAGTAAGTAATATCCGCTGCGAAGGTAAGTATGGTACGGTAATGACGGTATTAGCGGTAGGGGTGTTACAAAAAGTGGTATCAGAGCGAAGTATCGCTCTGATGGATGAAATACCGAGTTTAGGTAAATACCGAGTTAGGAAGTAGAGACTTAGGGCTAAGGGTTGAGTGTTAGCGTGTGAGGTACGCTAGTTAGGAACTTCCGCGTGAACCGGAAACCTACAACAACCATACCCCGCCCTCCGCAACCCACAGTATTAAGTTGGGAGAAGAAAAAGAGAGATGGAAAGACCTCTCACACTCGGGTAACACCCGATCTGGCAGTTGAAAGTAAACCTATAGAAAGAACCTGTCATACGGTAGAGTCCAAGAACTGGAAGTCCCAAAGACGGTTCCCGTTGGATGACGATGACCGCACTTAATGGCGGAGAATGAAGATCCTAAACACAAGGATGATGGAATTTATGGCACCATGGGGCGACATGCTTCGCAGTCGCGAGAACCATGAGTAGCCACAAGAAGAAAGCAATCGCGCAATGAAGCAAGGAAGATGGAGTAACGAACCCTAGACAAGAGAGTCTACGGACTGTATTTGATAATACCAACAACAATGTACAAACCGACTAAGGAACTAGTCGAGGTTGGATTAATACCAAACCTACACGCCAAGAGGCTGTAATAACCGAACAACATAGTTCAGGTGACAATGGAAGTTCATAAAGCATATACCATAGGACTACAACGTGGTTCCTAAGGATAAGTCAAGTCTCGTTAACCACAGTGAAGGTGTGAGACAGGATGACGACAACCATGTCAAGTACACTGAGAACGACTCAGGAGATCGATCACCAAGATCAAAAGATCGAGGAAGACTGATAAAACCACCAATTATGGATGGAAACGATACGCCACCGGTATACATTAACCGAAAAACAACCTACCCGCGCACTTGCCTAGGGCAAGTGCAGCAACTACAAGACGGTTGGAAGACTTTTAACAACCCGCAAATACTTGCTAAAGTACCGCTATGACGAATGGAGCAAAATAGGATCACCAATCCTAAGTATTAAATAATGAAACCTGGAAAGGCCTAACGGCCCGACCATTGTATTGGAGTATACCAGTCAGCGAGAAGCTGACTTGGTCAAGACCTGATCATGGCAACGCCATAAAGAATTTCTTTTCACACCGAACTGTTTCAAAACCCAAATTTTTCTTTCAAAACCACAAATCCTTCTTTTAAACCTGGATTTTTTTAAACCAAACAGACGGAATTACGGTGAGTATCATAGAATGATACAAGAGGAGTTGACAATAGAATACTTCACCTAGGCGTGTGACGAACACTACGAGTGTACCCAAATACGGGATGTGGGACGACCGCACTCCGAAGGAGCTTGCGGGCCTGACATGTAGTTAGGTAAGTGGTAACGTGCCAAGACGGTACCCCACGTATGTATACATGTAGTGTACGAAACACGGGAAGTAGTCAACTCTGTTCTACGGACCATAAGTAAATTTGAAACAGAACAGTGGTTATCTCAACCGAACAAAGGAAACTCAGATAAGCTACAAGCTAAGGAGTCAGAAACTCATTCAGGAGAACCATTAAGAGTTGAAAGTGCAAGAAGCACTAACAACGGGATAAGACATTGGATATGTCCGAGGATATCTAAGTAAAGCATGATAACTGGAAGGAATACCCAGTCTAAGCACAGTAAGGCAAATGCCTAACATTAACACATCAGTGTTCAATGACGGGATAGATTCCCAGATCAACTACCACAAACACACAGGGTGATGTTATAAGGTACCAGAATACCATCATCACGGAAGAGGATATCAATCCGTTATAACAAGGAAACACCAATGGTCTACCCTAAGAACGGGAGACGTTACGACCCTAAACGGATAACTCAGATCCAGAACCGCAAGGTAGGACAACAAACTGAAATACTCATACATCAGATGCTACCGCATAATCGGTACTACCCAGGAGCAATCCATAAAGGGTAGCAAGTCAACACAGTTGAACGAGATGTCGTGGAAAAACACCACAATCGGAACGAGCAACCGGTTAGAACACCGAAGGGATCCCACTTGACAGGGGATACCCCAAATCAATAAATGGTATCGATCAATACCAAGATACAAAAAGGGTCTCCAACAGACGGAAGCGTGAGTGACGATCTGTCAGGGAGCCCAGTATCACCTCCAAACCAGCGATGGTTTATGGAGAAATAACCACTTGGAAACAACCTATGATGAGCAGAGCTCTAGGCAATATGGCTAGTAGGCCATGAAACTATTACCACACAACCCAACGGTTATGGAAGGTTGTCAAGGATGACATAAAAGAGTAACAACCAATAATGAGGACGCCCTCATAAATGTGAGACCGCAAGAGCGGTGAACACATGGATCCCAAGAAGGGGATACCACCAGTAACTGTCGGGAAATATATCCTTTCAGAACTACTATGTAGTCAGCTTGAGCATAATTACTTCAAGCAATGTGAAATAAGCTTCAACAGCAATTGTTGACAACCAAGGAGTAACCGGTTATAAAACCAATGATGCTCAGGGAGCTCAGAAAAATAAAGAATACCATATTCTGTATTTGCCAAATACATGGGGAACCATGTATAAATGATAGAAATGCATGAGCTGAAGCTAGCAACAGTGGATGCCATGTAAACCAATACTGTAATCAGTAAGAACATGGTGCGCAACAGGCGACCAATGTATGTGAATAATCACAATGCTATGGAATTGTTAATCAAGATGGTAGACAGACCGGGCAACAAGCCAGAGTCGCACCAAATGATGAACACCACCTGAAGAGTAACGATCAGTCCTATTGCGATCTCATAAGAGATTACTGCCAAGAGTTTACGCCTCTGCACTCTGTATGACTGAGTGTTTTGGTATTGCACTTGTGTAGTCAATGATCTAGTGGGATAGCTAGGAATATGGAAATGTAAGTAGTGGTAAATTCTCCTTTCACCAGTAAACATGGCATAAGCCAGTTAAGCAAAAGCTTAGAAACAAACCGTGCGGCCTAAGGCCAAAGAAGCACGAAGAGTGTGAAACACACCAACAATCACAAGATGTGAATTCCATTGGAATAAAAGCGAAAGGAGACGTAAGAAAGTAACAAGGACCGACGCATTGAAAATGCGAGGTCATACAAGTAAAGAACACTTGTAATGAACCAGAGAAACTGGTATAATTCAGAAGCTACTAACAACAGAGGAAGCACTACAACTAAGTAGTGACTTAACCTCAACCGACAATAAGTCGGAGGAACCAAGTGAATGATCACTACAAACACAACAGTATGTATATAGATGGCCAGGGATCTGGTTATAAATCTAAAACTCATTGAGTTCACGCACGGTAAAAGAATACCCGCGAGATGGAACAACCTTATTCCCACAATAAGGGGGATAAAAAGGTGTTGTATAGCACAGTTAAGATAACAAGAAGGGCGAATAACCCAAGTTATCAGGGTCGCGCAGCAGAAGCTAGTGGGCCCAGAATTCTAAGTGAAATACACCTAGAACCAAACCCGATTAAGAGTTAAATAGACTCCGATGGAAATTCTTGATGCAGGGACTAACCGACAGTACGGTTAAGACCCGTTGATCAAGGAACATTGTATAATAGACCGCATGGAAACTGAACCACTCCATGACGGCTGAATGCCTTCGACCAATGTCCAATGTTGACACATGGTAGATTACGTGGGCGTAATCCCTTTTAAGGGGGGTAGAGCGAAAACCGCGAAATGTATGTTTTACGTGATAGGTGCGTAAACTACAATGCGCATAGCGCAAAAGTATTTGTTTTGGTGATTGATATTATGTTACATAAACATTTGTATTCACTCATCGTGTAATGTATGGTTATTTGAGAAGCAAGTATAGGAAAAGGAGTAGAGAAACTCCAGGGGAATGAGAACCCCGATTGGTAATAGTATGAGGAATGAGTATGTATGGGAGACTTGAGGAGTATAAATCGGTATGGAACCGATGTATGTAATGAGTATAAATCGGCACAACCGATGTATTTATGAGTATAAATTTGGTATAGCAATTAATGGGATATTACACCCATGAATTTTTAAGTATAGTAGTTGGAGATGAGTAGTAGTATTGATGAGATGATTAGTAAGTAAGTAAGTGAATCATATAAATTGGAAATGTATGTGTATGATTATGAGTAGCAAGATTAAAAAGATAGAAAACAAAATAATGTTTGACAATCTGTCTGTTTGTATTGAGGTGGGAAGTGGAACTTGATTTGCTAGCGATCAAGGGAAGCCGAACACAAATTGGGTGGAAGGATAATTCAACACCAATGCTGATCACATTGGGGTTGAAGGACTCTGGAAGCTCCCTTAAGTGGCCACAATAATAACACTAGTAGTAATAATAATCATCATAAATTGAATTGGGAGATGTATGCAAAGTTTTCAAAATGAATTTCCAAAACTAATTTGGTACAAGTTTTCTTCAAACTTGAGAATGAGGATCGGTTTTAAAACCGCTCCCACGGACGCTAGTGGATCTTCCATGCCTAGGCACGGGTATCCGGTCGAAACCATAGGAGGTGAAGTTTTGAGTCTGTGGAAGTGTAGAGTAGTTTGAAACCACTACACCGGGTGTACGGTAACAGTGTGTGTTTTGTATTTTTCCAAGGCACTGGGGCAGCGTAGTCCCGAGTAAGTATGAGTATGTATGGTAAGTATGAGTAAGTAAGTATGAGTAAGTGCCTGAGGATCTCTATATGTGCAAATGAATTTGATCTGAACCAAAGGACCGTAGAGCCAGAAAGCGTAAGTGCTCAAGTCATGACGGCCGTGAACCAGAAAGCGTAAGTGTTCAAACGTGACCGGTACCTGAGGGATCACTCGCCATTGGGGAGGATTGTACCTAATTGTTCGGATGGACCCCCTTGGAGAGGAGTAAAACGGATATTTTTGATTGCTATGCATGCAGTGACATGCTGTTTGGATGCGTAGTATGCATCATGTCAGACATTTGGAGTTTGACAAGTTATATGTAGAGGTCATAACCTTAGCATAGAGTATATGTACGAGTAACAGTATTAGATTCACCAACTTTGAGGGCAAAGTTCTTTAAGGGGGGTAGATTGAAATACCCGAACTTAAATATGGTGATTATATTATTCTAATATAGTATTTAAGGGCCTAATAGTGCCTAAGTAATTTTGGTAAAGAAAATAAATCCAAAAAAAGAATGAGAAAACGCTTAGAAAGCGGAAAACGCTAAAATGAGCGTTAAATAACCATAGGAGGTACGAGACCTCGGTTATAGTATCGTAAGGATTCCTAAGGCTTATTCATGCCTAATTAGTATGCGGGAACGATTCCCGAAGAAAACGGATCCAAGAAATGTATTAAAACGCTAAAAGAGCTTTAGCGCACGTTTTTCGAGGAAACCCGAAAACGTGACTTTAAGTGGTCAAACAGACCCGTAAAAATTAGAAATCATTAAATAATAATTATTAAGCATTTATGGAAGCTTAATAACCAATAAAAATAAAGAAACGAGAAAATTCCGGAAAACGGGCCCGGTTAGTGAATAGTATCAAAACCGGGTAGAATAACGAGCGTTTTCTGTAAAAGACGAAAAACGCTCCAGCTAGTAGTAGTGTGTGGGGCCGATTTTTAATGGGTCAAATAACCCTCTCATACACATGTAACTAGCTAATAAGTAGAGGGAACCAAAAAGCAAAACAAATAAAAGTACAAAAGTAAAACCACACTCTCTCACCTCTTATTCTCACTTTCCCTCTTCTCTTCCTATTTCCCCCTCTCTCACCGTCTCCCTCCTTTCCTCTCTGGCTTGGGCGATTTTTGAGAGCTCTCCCATGGCATCCATGGCTTCTCTTCATTCTTCCTCATGCTCTAGCTCCATTTGAGCTCCAAATGTAAAATAAAATACATATTTGAACTCCCACTTCAAGCTCTACATTTCTATCTTTTCAAAATCGAAAATGAGCAACTTCATCTCCATGGGTTTTCCCCATTTGAAGAGAAAAGCACACCATTGTGAAGCTTGGAGCTCTCTTTCCAACAAGGTAAAAATCTCCATGAAAGACCTCATTTCTCCATCTCTTGGTATGGCCGATTTTGGTCTCCCTCTCTTACCTTGTTTTTCCTCTTGTTTTGGAGCTTTGCTTCAACCCTCCAATGGTGGTGAGAACACCTTCTTGAACCAAGGGCTAAAACCCCTCCTAAAGCACTCCAAAGGTAAACCCTAGAATTTGTATTTTAAACACTTCAATGAATTAGTGTTATTATGAGGGTTAGTAGGTTAATTATGCTTGTCTTTGTGTGCTTGGGTAATGGGAATGGAGTTTGGCAACTCCATTCCCCACAAAATCGATTTGGACAAGAAAGAGAGAAGATGAGAAATGGAAAAGAAAGAAGAAGTATAAGCTCAAGGTAAGAGCTCCTTCCTAATGTAAATTCTATTGCGCTAGAGTAATGGGAATGGGTAAAATATTTAAAGAACCCAAAACCTTGTACTAGTATTGAGAATTGCGAAGTTTGAGTATTTAAGAGCAAGTATGTGGATTGTAGGCCTTAGAGCCAAATAATTGTATATGAGTATTTGTATTGTGGATTGAGGAATATTGGGTTATAGATTTTGATGTGTGCTGTAGTAGAACCCTTGTGGTTTGGCTAGAATAGGATGAATTGTTGAAAGGATGTGTGGATAAGTAAGGAAAGTAGTGAACTATGGCAAAATTTTAGTAGGAATGTATTAGGATGACTTGGTGAATGGGAGAACCAAGGTGTATTGGGATAGTAGAGATGTTTATAGCTATGGAATGGTAATTGTAGTATGAGAAATAAGAAGTGTAAAATCTGTAGCAAAGTGTATAAGAATACATTGGAGAAGTTAGGAGAATTTAATGTGCAAGAATTGTAAAGATGATGTTGGAACTTGGGTATAGGTAATGCAATTGCTTGGAAATGTATTTGGGATACTAGGAGTAGCATTGGTAGAGGGAGTATTGAATGGTAAAGGTTAGAAGGAAAATCTGTAGCATGAGAGTAAAGAAAACAATTGTAAGAATTGAAAGGAAGTGAGGAGAAATTGTGTATGTGGATTTAGAGAAGAGTAAGGAATTGTTGGATGAACTAAGGCAATTTGGAGGGCCTAGATAGTGTTTAAACATGTGGGATTACATGTAGGAAGATTGGGGAAGTAATGGGTAAAAGAGAGGACTGAAAACAGATTTTAAAACTGAAGTACTGGGCCGGACCGGACTTGCGACCGGACTTGCAAGTTCGGTCGAGCCCAGATTTACAAAGACGGGAAACCTTCTGGAATCGACCGGACTTGCGACGGACATGCAAGTTCGGTCGGACCAGAAAATTCTCCCGTCAGAAACCTTCTGGAATGGACCGAACTTGCGACCGGACTTGCAAGTTCGGTCGGCCAGAAAAATTCCCTGCAAGCTACTGGAATGGACCGAACTTGCGACCGGACTTGCAAGTTCGGTCGAGCCAGAAAATTTCCCGTACTGGTAGCTACTGGAATGGACCGGACTTGCAAGGTCGGTCGCAAGTCCGGTCGAGTCAAAAAAAAAATATTATACTATATGATTATAATAATCATATGTATATATATATATATGCCTATACACATATGCATATATATGTAGTAGTACACTACAATTGAAATAATAAAGGTAAGAAAGTAAGTATATGAGTATGAAAACAAGTGTAAAAGTAACCAAGCAAGTTGAGAGTATAAAACATTAAGTACACCGGGATAACGGGGTAAGTACGGGAGTAGTAATTATTTGTGTATCGTAAGAGTATAGTATTAATAATAATGTTGAAACATTATCAGTGGAACAAGTGTGAACCAAGGAACAAGGGAACACGGTTAAAGCTAACTCCGGTGAAAGGTATGATTTCCTCATGCCCCGTATGCTAACCGAGTTACGTTGATTTGTGTGCTGTATGCCGGCTAATCAAGACTAAAGCATGAAAACGGATTATTGCCTTTATTGCATGTCTTGTTGTATGTTGATTGAGCTAACCTTCTTGATTGATTGTGTGGCTTACTTAGTGCGTAGACCGACTCATAGATGAGTCTTATTGTGTATGACTCGTAGTGAGAGTCATGTGTGAATTAATGGAACCGTAGCAACGCACTAAACCAACGAACCAATAAACGATAACGTAAACCAATGAACTCACTAGAATGTGAGAGAGTGTACGGGAGTAATAACCTTCCGATAACGGTAGGAGAAACGAAATGAATAATCCACAAACGAAAGTAGTGGAAGTACATAAGTAACCTATTAGAGGAATTAATCTTGGTGCAAACATGAACCATGAGAGTAGTAAAGAATGATGAGGGATCTCCAAACCCCTTAGTAATTAGTCGACCCATTATGAGAGGACCCGACTGATGTAAGTATGTCCCGAACATGAGAGTATTCGATATGTTGGGGAAACCCTTAAATCTGAGGATACTAGCGGTAGTAATTCCCTAAGCTGGTGGAGGTTATCGAGAGATACTTCTAGGCTAATCCATGAGATTGTATTGTGCTCTGAGAGAAGAGTGTTGGGAATTGAGTAGTCCGGTAGAACGGACATTGAGTATTTGAGGAGCTAAGCGTATAGCCCTCGTATTGTAGGTCCGGTGGCGAGTCTTGTGTATGACTCCGCCCAGAGCCAAAGTAATGAGTAATGAGTATTGCGTATGTATGAGTAAAGTAATGAGTATCGAGTAAGAAGCAAGTATGAGTATGTAATGAGTACCGAGTATTGAGCACGTATGAGTAAGTATCGAGTATTGAGTATGTAAGAGTAAGTATGGAGAATTGAGTAGTGAGTATGCACTAGTATAGTAACGAGTACAGAGTAAGGATCGTGTACGAGTAAGGTATTGAACATGGAGTGATGAGTATGCAAGAGTAAGGAGTAAGTATGAGTGAGTAGAGAGTAACGAATATCGAACACAGTACGAAGAGTAATGAATGTATAACAAATACGAATGGTCGACTATTGAATTGTCTTCCTTAGTAAGTATCGAACTTGTGTATTTATGTAGGTATCTTTGGTTGCATTGTTGTAGTATGAGTATGTATGTATGCATGTAAAATGAACTCCATGTGAATCCGACCCAAAGTAGTCGGTGTACCGCGGTTAGCACGCGGTATATGCAGATTTCATATGCAGCGTAAGCTGACCCCCTAGGGGGACCGTTTTTAGTGTGCAGGTACCGAAGCTATTCACCGTTCGAGAGAGTAGGACGGGGATTGCTACATAAGCATGGGTAGTTGAGTAAAGGGAATTATATGTGTAAACGTAGTATGAATTTGGATGTCTAAACTGTATCGGTAATGTAAGGATTGTAGTATACTCGGTATAGTATTGTATTGGAGTTGTATCGAATTATGGATTGGTATGCAAGGGAAAGTAATGTATTGTGTAGAGCACTCGGTATGTTCATATTCATCAGACCAATAGTATGTAGTATTGTAACTCGCCTTGTTAGTCACGTGGGTGACTAACGGCATTGTACACCCGCCGTTGAGTAAGTAATATCCGCTGCGAAGGTAAGTATGGTACGGTAATGACGGTATTAGCGGTAGGGGTGTTACAATTGGGCTCCATAACAAGGTCGTTGCACCACGCCGCCTCTCATGGGATGCCCCTTAGGAATGTCAGTCTGCCTCCTGACGACTTATATTTTATTGAGTGTAGTTCTAACCCTTGCGTTTCTGTCACGTTAATTCGTCCAACAATTGTTGATCCAAACACCCCTCAAGGATTGCTCCTGGGTGTTACTAAGTTATGCCATTACATCTGGCTTGCACTTATAGGTACGTTTAGTTAACTACGCCGTTTTGCGTTCTTAGCTGGGTTTACTAACCTTTTCTGTGAAGATCAATATTTCCTGGTAGTCTAAGTAATCATTCCGGGAGTTTCATCTCGTTCATTACACATTAACGTGTCCACATTAGGCATCTGCCTTGTCATGCACAGGCTGGGTCGTCATTCCAGCTATCATTTATCCCTCAGGATTCTTAAGACCTATGCGATGTCTTTACATAACAGTCAGTGCGCTCCACACTTCTTGACTCATAAACACTTCCTTAAAATGGATTCACTAATTCTTTTAGTCTCGTTAACTTAACTGGGTTCCTTTACTTCAACCATTCTTGGCAATTCGTTGCTCTTGTTTAACTTTTACCGCTGACCGTAGTATGGAGTCGACTACTTCCCGTGTTCCTGACTCCACTCGTATACATATGTGGGGTACCGTACTGATACATTGCTACTTACCCGACTAACCCATAAGAAGGTCTGTCAGGCCCACAAGCTCCTATCGGAGTGCAGTCGTCCCACATTTCAGTTAGTACACGTAGTGTCCGTCACACGCCTAGGTGAAGTATTCTGTTGTCAACTCCCCTTATCTCATCTGATGATGATGCACCTTGGTGCTTTCTGAACTTAATTAAGGGAAATTTATCCACTGTCTGCATTAAGTACGAACTGGATTCCTTCCCTCGGGTTAATACCCTCGGGTTATTCGATTGTTGTCAAGTTGTTTAAAAGTGAACTGGGTACAACTTACCTACTGTGTGGCGCTGAGGCCGGTGTAGGTCTTCTGGTTTCGTTTTAAAAAGAATCTGAAGTTAGTGAGAAAATTTGGGCTTAAAAGAAGGTTTGAAATGAACATGAGTTGGAAGAAAATCTAGGTGTGAAAACGGTTTGAAATAAAAGAAGAAAAACTAGGTTTAATAGAGAATTCTTCCTGGTGTCTAAAATGTCTTCACGCTTTGACCAGTCTAGCTTCCCGCTGACTGGTATATCTTCACATACAATGGTTAGGCCACTGAGCCCTTCCAGGTTTCACTCTTCAAATTCTTGGATTCTTGATTCCTTCAACAATACGGTACCTTACTAGGTACTTTATAGTCATTAAAATTTTCCCGAATAGCCTCGTTATAGCAGCACTTGCAATAGCAAGTGCGCCATGCTGGCCGGCTATCGGTCCAACATGTGTTGGTTGCGATACGACTTGTATCACTACCGTATTCGGTAGCCTTGTTGGATCTTTCTTTGACCTTACAGTTTTGATAATAGAACATTCGAGCGACTCTCAATAGTCTTGACATGGTAGTCGTTAACTAGGGTGACCCTCCGTTCACTTAACTCTGTGTTCTTTCTTAATGTTCGTCCCCACGCATTTGCCGTGGCTACCAAGACTTGATTCTTGTTCAGGTACTACTTCGTAGTCCCATTGAAGTATGTTTCACTAATACTCCCATAGTGGTCTAAACTTTGATAATCGGGTATTACAGCCTCTTTGGTGCTTTAGGTTTGGAATCATCCAACCTTGACTAGTTCCTTAGTCGGTTACTGTACCATTGTTGGTACTATTTAACAATTGTGATCCCGTAGACATGTGTCTCGGGTTGGTTGCTCCTCCATTGACCGTCTCTGTGCACCGTTAGTGCTATCTTTTCTTGTTGACTGGGTTTCCTCGACTGCTAGGCATGTCGACCCAGGTCGCCGGAAATTTCAGTCTCTTGTGGATAGGATTCTTAATCTTCCGCTATTAAGTGCGAGTAAAGGTGTTCAAATAGGTTCCGTCTCTGGGATTCTCAGTTCTTGGAATCTACCGCATGACAGGTTTTGGTTCTTACAGGAATAATTCATAACAGCCAGATCGGGTTTTCCCGAGTAAGAGAGGACTTTCATCGCCCTGGCGTTCTTTCCCGAGTTATAAAATAGGGTTTGTGGAGGGCGGGATGGATATTGTAGGCTTCCAGTACCCATTGGTAATTCCTAACTAGCATATCTCTCACGCTATCACTCAACCCTTAACCCAAAGTATTAAAATCCTAACTCGGTACTTCCTAAGCTCGGTAATACAGTCATCAGAGTGATACTTCGCTCTGATACCACTTTTTGTAACACCCCAACTACAAACTGTACACTTAACCTATAATTGCAGCGGAATTTACATCATAAACACTGACCAAAGCAACGGGGTTACACGCCGTTAGCCACCCACGTGGCTAACAAGGCTAATACATACATAGGGTACCGGTCTGATGGACAAGATTACCGAGCACTACACTTTACATTTACAAATCCATTATAAACTGAATACAAATACATCTACAATCCAAACTGTACCGAGTCTATACCTTCAGCTACCGATATCCAGCTTCGGTCTTACATCTCTTACAACTACATAAAAAACTAATAACTATCCATGTATAAACAGCTACCCCGTCCTACTCTCGAACGGCTACCAGCTCCATTGTACCTGTAAAGTAATGGGGGCCCCCAAAGGGGGTCAGAACCTTTGCTGGTATGGTAATCCTGCAGCCCGCATGCTACCGGGCCACGCACAACTAATTGTCGAGTGAGCATGCAGGTTATTTTATTTTAAGCACGCAAGAAAACTATAACACATAACATACTTATAAGCACACACATCCAATAAAAGGGTACAAACATAACATCCACACATCACATTGGTTAGATCACCTTATTGTATTCCTTGTCCCTTGAGGGCTTACCTTAACGGGACTTAATTCTTGCTAAGCAACACTCACCGAATTGATTGGGCTACAACTATTTCTTTCACTGAATTTGGGTTGATTTTGGTTATCAACTTAGACAACATCACCGCACATATCCCGTAACAACACGTACACAACACCACCATTCTTCTTAGAGAACGTACACTTTACTTAGGGTGTGTCGGACTAAATATAAGTCCGCACACCGTACATATTTACTTTACTTAGATGGGTCGGTCTTAATATAGATCCGTACACATTATACACATATTCCCCTAGTCCGACGTGAGTCAGATAAATAGCCTTGGTTAAGCTATCCCGGTCTTTATAGAACCGTTCACATTATACATATATCCCCTAGTCCGACGTGAGTCAGATAAATAGCCTTGGTTAAGCTTGAGGGTGGTTGTAATCCAAGAAGGAAAAACAACCATAACATAACAGAGTGGGAGTTAATTTAAATATAGAGATCAACTCCTAAACAACGCGCGACCGGAACGACCGGATTCCTCACCCCCCATAATATATACATATTAGTTAGAAGTTCCTTTATGGAACTTATCACATCATGACACCGAATGGTGTTATAAACTTGGTTAATCACACACAAGGGAGATAACATCCCATTCGACAAACATGGACAACAACATTCGTTAAGTAACAATATACTAAACAAAGCCACACACATCACACACAACCACAATTTATAACTAACACACGGATAGCCGTAGTTAGAACGTTCCCGTAGGTTGGGACGTTAAATCCGGATACCGATCTCTTATGTGATCCAAGAGTCAGTTATCTACGGTTTAACACATAATTAAGGTTAAACGGTATCGGAATTATTTACGCCACATTAATGAATTACTATAAACTCATTTCATGCTTTATCTTGCAAGGTGGCAAACACACAGAAAAACAAGTTGGCATACAAGCCGGTGTAACCCGGTAGGACACAGGTTGCAAGAAAACCATACCTGTCACCGCGGGGAATTACTTTACCGGTGTTCTCACGTTCCTCGGTTCACACTTGTTCTTCATGTCTTACTCTTGAACCACTATTTACATGTCAAATGGTTTAATTAATATTAAGGTGTTACGGTAGGTACATAATTGCTACCCCCGTATTTACCCCGTTATCCCGTTATTTCGGTTTAACTTGTGTACTTAAACTCACAACTTCCTCAATCACTTCCAACACTTGTTTATACTCCTTAGGACCTTTAAAAGTCACCAAACAAGGCCTTAAAAACATTCAAAACCATTACCCATCAATTCCCCACCTTTAGAACTCTTTAAAACACATTTTAAGCCATTTCTGTTCTGGTCCGGGACTTGGTCCGGACCCAAGGTCCCGGACCACCTCTGTAATGCACTTTCGGCTCATTTTTGACATTGGTCCTGGACTTGGTCCTGGACTTAAGTCCCGGACCAATTCCTGCATTCACTCTTGGCATGTTTTTTTGATGCGGTCCGGGACTTGGTACATATCCTAGGTCCCGGACCCTGCTAAAAACTGCTACAAAGGTCATTTTTCAACCCCAAATCAACCCTTAATCCACCCCTAATCATTCCATAAACTTTCCATAAGTTTCCTACATAATTAAACACCTTAAAACATGCTCTAAACCTCTCCAAATCTTTGGTTTAATCCACCACCCAATGCTTGTTCAAATTCAACAAACTCACTTTTCACATTCTTGCATTTTGCACACTTGTGCATTTCTATTTCCTTTTGATAGTTCTTACCTCCTACCAAACTTACCAAATCTATCAATGACCATTACCAATCATTCCTACAAAATGCACTTCTAAAACCCAAGTTCAACTTTCATTCCCAAGTTTATAAACACTAACTCTCTTCTAGTTTTTCCAATGCATTTTCAACACCCATTTGCTACAGATTTTACCTCTTCCCTTTCCAACTTTTATATCCACCCAAGAATGGTTAACTAACCCAAATAAATCCCTTACAATAATTAGTTCATTCCCTAGGCTGTTCTTACTCATTATAACACCTAGAACACATTATTTCTACCAAAATTTTGCCATAACCTCCCCATAAACTTAACATGTCCATTCTCACCCACTGCCACCAAAATCAATCCTAAGCTAGCCACACCCATGAAGGGTCCTACCAGAGCATAATATACCAAATCAAAATCCACCAAACCTCTTCCAACAACAATATTGCATATATCTCAATAAACCACAATAGCTCAAAAGCTTGGCACTTAAGCCCTTAATTCAAACACAATTTCACAATTCCCTCTTATATCCTCCAAACACATTACTAACACAAGTTTTTTTTTTGTTTCATTTCTTTAATTACCCATCCCAAGTTCTAAAGCAATTAAAGTAGGCATCAAGGTGAGTTTCTTACCTTAACTCACAATCCCTTCTTTTCTTTTCCAACCTTCACCTCTCTCTCTTGCCCAAATCGGCCAAATGGGGGATGGAGTTGTCAAACTCCATCCCAACACCCAAATTACACAAAAAAGGGTATAATTACACTTCTAAGCCTTGGAATACATTAATTCAATGAAAGACTTGAGTTGTCATAAGTTAGAGTTTACCTTTGGAGGTTTTTAAGAGGGGCTTTCACTCATGAATCAAAGGGGAAACTCCACCACCATTGGAGAGTTGAATTGAAGCTCAAAATCAAGAAGAAAACAAGGTGTGAGAGAGGGCAAAATCGGCCAGCTCTACAAGATGGAGAAAAATGAGGTTTTTCATGGAGATTTTTACCTTGTTTGAAAGAGGGGACTCCAAGCTTCCTTTTGATGTCATTTTCTCTTCAAATGGGGAAAACCCATGGAGATGAAACTCATCCTTTTGAAATTCCGAAAAGAGAGAAAGGTGGAGGAGGATGAGGAGAGTTCAAATATGTAATTTGTTTTGTATTTGGAGCTTGGAGTTGGCTAGAGCATGAGATAGAAGAGAGGAAGCCATTGGAGCTTGGTGGAGAGCTCAAAATCGGCAGCATGGGGGAAGGGAGGAGGATGAGTACGGTGGAAGAGAAGAGGGAAGGAGAGAGAATAGAGAAATAAGGGTGAGAGAGAGGTTTTATTACTTTTTGTTTTTCTACTTTATGCTTTTACTTCTCTTCTTTTTCTTTTCTTAACTAGCTAGGTGAGTGTGTGTGTGTGTGAGAGGCTCAATTCATTCATAAAAACCGGCCCCTACACTTACATATGCTGGAGCGTTTTTTGTCTTTTACAGAAAACGCCCGTTAATTTACCCGGTTTAGCACTATTCACTAACCGGGCCCGGTTTCCGGAATTTTCTCGTTTAATTAATTTTAATGGTTCTTAAGCTCCCATTAATGTTTAATTATAGTTATATAGCCAAATATAATTTTTACGGAGTCGTTTGACTATTTAAAGTCATGTTTTCGGGTTTTCTCGAAAAACGCACTTTAAGACTCTGTTAGCGTTTTAATGCATTATTTGGATCCGTTTTCTTCCGGAATTTTTCCCACATGTTCTTAGTGTGTAATTAGGGTATAAAAATATATTTATAACCCCAGTGAAGGTTATATACCTCCTAAAATAATTAAATACGTGTTTTCACGTTTTGTGACTTTTAAGCATTTTTTTCTTTTTGGATTTATTCTTTTTACCAAAATTTAAGGACTTAATTAGCCTTAGAAAATAATAATTACATTAATTAATTAACAAATTAAGGTTTGGGGTATTTCACTTTGGTTCACTCTCGTTCCTCGAGTCTCATTCTCGAACCTCCGGCTACATGCCAAATGGTTCCATTAATACTAGGTATTACAATACATCCATAGTTACTACTCCCGTACTTACCCCGTTGTCCTGTTGTTTCGGTTTATCTTAATGTTCTCATACTTACAACTTTCTTACTCTTGTACATACTTTCTTACCTTTACTACTTCATCAATGGTGTGCTACTATATATACACATATGGTATAAGCTTATATGTATATATACATATGATTACTATAATCATTCCATAATTATTTTTGTAAGTTAGGGCCGACCGACCCCGACCGACCCAACCCCTTGGGTCGGTCCATTCCAGTAAGTTTCTCGTTCCTTAAATTCTTCTCGACCGACCCAGGACTGTTCCGACCGACCCATACATCTCTGGGTCGGTCCATTCCAGAAGGTTTAAGTTCCATCGTCTATGCTCCGACCGACCCACCGACCGACCCAACCTCTGGGTCAGTCGAAGTCAGAAACTTCCTACAGATTTTGTTTTTCACTTCTTTCCTTACCCATTTCCTCCCCAATCTTCCTACATGTAATCCCACATGTTTTAGTACCATTTAGGCTTCCTAAAATACCTTAATCCATCCAACAATTTCATTACTAAATTCACACAATTTCCTTACTTCTTCTCCAACACATGCTACAGTTTTTGTTTTACTTATGCTACAGATTTTTAAACCAACTTCCACCATCCAACACTTCCTCTACCAATGCCACTCCTAGCATTCTAAATACATCATCTTACCATGCCAATTCATTTCCAAGCCATTACACTATCTATACCCAAGTCCAACATTCATTTCACTAAATCTTGTACACTAATTTTTCCTAGTTTCTCCAATGCCTTATTACACTTCTTGCTACAGATTTTACATCCTAGTCTTCTCAAACTTCAACCACCACTCCATAGTTACTAAACATCTCTATTCCATCCAATACACACCTTGGTTCTCCCATTCACCAAGTATCCATAAATACACATTTCCTACTAAAATTTTGCCATAGTTTACCTACAATTCTAACTTCTCCAAATACATACTTTTTCATCAAATTCATTCCTAATCTAGCCACACCCATTCAAGGGTCCTACCAGCATCAAAGCAATATTCAATACATCTTTACTCCATCAAAGCACAATACCAATACTCATACACAAATTATTTGGCTCTAAGGCCTACAATCCACATACTTGCTCACAAATGCTTAAAATTCCAATACTACAATACTAATACAATATTTTGGGTTCTTTAATTAGTTTACCCATTCCCATTACTCTAATGCATCAAATTTGGCATTTAGGAAAGAGCTCTTACCTTGAGCTTTTAATTTCCTTCTTTCTTTTCCATTCTTTCTCTCCTTTTTGCACAAATCGGCCATATGGGGAATGGAGTTGCCAACCTCCATTCCCATCACCCAATGAACATAAAACAAGTGCAATTAAAATACTAACCCTTAGATTAACACTAATTCATTGAAGTGCTTGAAACATAATTTCTAGGGTTTACCTTTGGAGTGTTTTTGGAGGGGTTTTAGCCCTTGGTTCAAGAAGGTGATTCCACCACCATTGCAAGGTTGAATTGGTGCTCACAAGAGATAGAGAAAACAAAGCATTACAAAGGGGTAGAAATGGGTTGTAAAGAAAGATGGAGAAAACATGAGTTTTTTATGTAGATTTTTACCTTAATGGAGAGAGGAGACTCCAAGCTACCCATTGATGCTATTTTCTCTTTGAATGAGGAAAACCCATGGAGATGAACTTCCTCATTTTTGGATTTTGAAAAGAGAGAAGTGTAGAGGATGATGAGGAGAGTAAGAATATGTGGTTATTTTTGCATTTGGAGTTCAAGTGAAGGTGGAGCATGAAGAAGAAAGTGAGAAACCATTGGAGCTTCTTGTGGAACTCCAAAATCGCAGCAGCCAGAAGAGAGAGGAGCAAAATCGGTGGGAAGGGGAGGAAGAAGAAAGAGAAAAGAGAAATGAGAGAGTGAGGTGAGAGAAAAGGGTAAAGTACCCTTTTTACTTTATCATTTTTTACTTTTTGCTCTCTTATTTAATTAGCTAGTTACATGTGTGTGTGAGGGGGTTATTTGACTTATTAAAATCGGTCACACACAGTATTACTAGTTGGAGCGTTTTTCGTCTTTTACAGAAAACGCTCGTTATTTTACCCGGTTCCGGTACTATCCACTGACCGGGCCCGTTTTCCGGAATTTTCTCGTTTCTTTAATTTTATTGGTTATCCAGCTTCCATTAATACTTAATTATTGTTACTTAATGATTTATAATTTTTACGAGTTCGTTTGACCACTTAAGGTCACGTTTTTTTCGGGTTTTCTCGAAAAACGTGCGCTAAAGCTCTATTAGCGTTTAATACATATTTTAGATCCGTTGTCTTCGGGAGTTGTTCCCATATATTATTTAAGCCTCATTAAGCCTTTAGAATCCATATAATACTCTAACCGATGTCTCATACCTCCTATGGTTATTTAACGCTTATTTAGCGTTTTTCATTTTTTTAAGCATTTCTTCATTTCTTTTGGATTTATTTTTCGTTACTAATATTACTTAGACGTTATTAGGCTCTTAAATACGGATTAGAATAATCTTAATCACATATTTAAGTTCGGGGTATTTCACTATTCCAAGGGGGTTAAAATTTTGGGTAAACAATGGCTCCCATTGTTTCATGTACACATTTCAACATTAAACTTCTTTATCTAATGTTTTATAATTATATTTCTCACCTCATGACATCCCACTAGTAATATTATATGGTTGTCCAACCATATTATATATTTACTCCATATCATATGTTTATTTATACATATGAATTATAGGATCATTATTAATATAGAATAATATATTCATTCCTCCTTAATGAATATTATTATCTTATAATTGTTATAACCTTTATAACATTACAAACCATATTATAAATTTCATTTCTAAATACCCCAAAATTCCGTAACAGCCCATTCCATTTCTTTTATTTACAAATCTACCACATTAATTATATAATGTTACCATTAATTTCATAAACCATATATTATAACATTATACCCTTATATCATTTATAACCTATGGTTATAATATATTTATAAATTACCGAACATCCCATAAACTGTCAGAATTATTTCCTAACTCCTCACAAGTTTCTTTATTTACCAAATGACCCCTTTTATTACATAAACTTCATATATGTCATAGTAACTATAATATACAATTTTTCTATTTAATTCCAAATCAAACTCCATAAATTCCCAAAATTTCACAGCAGACCCTAATCTGTTTGCACACCATTTTGACCTAGTATTTTCAGTATTTACACTTATACCTTTGTTTCTTAACTTTACAAATAACTCCAAAACTTAATATAAATTGATAATTAAATTATCTAGTCACCTAATTTGGTCAAGGCCACCACTATGGTCAACTTTGACCTTCCAAACACTACCTTGACCATTTTCTCGGTAATTACAAAACTTAACCTAATTTTTCCTATAATTATATTTTGACCCCAAACTTTATAAAATCTTCCAATTTTCACCTCAATTCATTTTAAAGCCCAACTTTCAGCCATAATTTCCTATAGCTCTTATATTTTTGTTTATTTACAATTTCCACCCCAAACTTTATGCTAAGTGCATAAATTAATTTAAATGTAT
The DNA here is from genome assembly GCA_023374045.1 of Limonium bicolor. Classification (NCBI taxonomy): domain Eukaryota; kingdom Viridiplantae; phylum Streptophyta; class Magnoliopsida; order Caryophyllales; family Plumbaginaceae; genus Limonium; species Limonium bicolor. The sequence goes on from CM041776.1 coordinate 229,094,976, forward strand.
TTTAAATCTTTAAATAACTTAAATAAAATGGCCTAATGACATGGCTTTATTAAAAATTTGTTAAATAACATAAAATTACACTTAAACTGGTTTTTATTGCTGTAAACTCTCAGCCTTGCACTCAAATTTCTCATATTTATCAATTTTTCACATAATGTCTTAAATTTGATAATTCTGTTACTTAATCACTTAAATGATTAGCTAAGATTAACTAAATCATTTCCTTGCCATTTTTAGGTCAAAGTTGACCATTTAACCTTGTCCACTCACGACAATATTGATAACATAAGCTCAAAAGCTTTTTAATATATTAATAATAACATTAAGGCATTTTATACCTTGATTTAATATGTTCAAGCTCTTGTTTGGCGACAGCAGTCTAGGGGAAATTTTCCACAACTTCTTAAACATGTTTAAACAGAAAGAATAAGGATATGGCTAAGCTCCAAACATGAGTTAACCATAGGACATGTTTTTTATTCATGAATTCATGGTAGAATTACCTTAGATTATCAACGGTTTCAATGGCTGTTCTTGGCCTATTTTAGGAGGCAATAAAGAGTATCAAAATCACCATAAAGCCATGATATTTACCTAGACAAAATTCCTTAAGGGATGAATTTTGTCTTTAAAATTGAGCACCCATGCAAATATGGACTAGGTACTGAATCAACATGATAATGAAGCGATAATGAGTGTATGAACTCAAGGAATACAACCATAAATTTTGTAGAAGTAAAGGTGAATGCTTAAGGTTGATTTTTACCTTAAAAGATTATTTTGCCAAACTTTGATCCAAGAACTTGTTTCAACTGAATATTACCTTCTTCTTGCAAGAAAAACTCGCTGAGAATAAGCAATGGAATGTGGTTGATAATTAGCTCAATGGATAGATCAAGGAAAGATGAAGAGAATGAGCTAATTTATGATTTAAGGCATTACCTTATTTCAAGTGAGTTGATCTCCTTGTTCTTGCTTAAGATCTCATCAATGGGGAGCTTAGAGAGTAAGGAACTCAGCTGGAACAGGATAGGATGAAAGAGAAAGTCTCCTTTGAGACTTAAGTAAGGAAAAGGTTAATTAATGAATAGTTAAATGATGAATCATCTCTTGTACAATCTGTCCTCCTCCCAATATTCTTCCGCCTTCATGTAGTCAAAGATGGGTCAAGTGTTGACCATTGACATGGCTAATTAATTAAAGCTTAATTTAGCACTATTCGGGTACTATTCACATTTTAGTGCCAAACTTTGGATTATTTTTTGTAAATATTTGGATTAAGAGTTACTAATGTGATACTAAGTAGTAAATATGTTGATTATAGTGTATACAAGGCCATTTATCCATCCAAATTCAATTTTGGAACACTTTGACAAAAATGTGTCTTAAGGAGTTTTAATGCTCATTTTTATGTTTTAACTCTTTCTAGAGTTTGGTTTTCTTTGGTAATGGTTTTATTATGTTTATTCCTTAGTTATAAGGCTTAGGAATCCGGTTTGGATCCTTTTTGAGGTTATACAATCTTATGGGATCTTAACGCACAATCTAGGCTTTAAGTGATCTTATGGCATGTTTTGCTTTATAAGATTTTAGATTGTTCCTCTATGCTCTTAAGATGATTTTTAATCTTATTAGACCATTATTAGATAATTTAATCATGTTTAGTAGTTAGGGGTATTTAATTGATATACCACCTTGCATCCATATACTTAATTATTTAATATCTTAGGAAATAAGCCGACCAAAAACTGATAAGGGAAAAGGAAAACAAATTGCTGCAGCAGTTCAATCAAAGGCATCCACCAATTTCATGGTTAGATCTGATTTGGTGGAGAGAAATATATTGGTTGGCTTGTCAACTAATATGAAGCTTCTAGACTCGGCGTGTACTGCTGACGTGACCTTATAGCGATTCGATCATTATGGAGGATGATCAGGCCATATTTCATATCAAGCTACAACAGGAGATGCAAATCGATTTGAGATCTATATGCCCGATTTCATAGAGGTATTCACGAGGGATTGGTTAAATGTTCGATCATCAAGTCAGCGTTATGTGAGTGACTACTACCTTTTATAATTGAATGCATTGATTGATGATGAGTTAGTTGTTTGAATAAAAAGTAAATAACTGATGTTATTGTCTTTTGGTGCAGGCATGTGCATAATAAGGTGCTCGAAGTTACCAAAATGACAGTTTTGGATTCTTGTGTCCTGTTATGTGTTGTCCAACCACCATGACAAGTGACATTCAAGGCCTTATGAATATTTGACAAATATCATCTTTCAATGTGCAAACAAGTCATTTATTATGCTACCATATCATCAAGGGTAAGCTATTTGACTATTTCTCTTAGTATAATCTTTTATAAATTGTGCTATTGTTTAATGATTTCAATATATTGTAATTTGTGAACAGTCGACACTGGTCATAGCTTGTGTTGGTGATAAAGCACCCAAGAATCTTACAATTTGACTCACTTGGTAAAAGTGCCAAGAAACCGAGGATTGCCACAACGATATTGAGGTGAGTTGTTATCTTAAATAACATTTGTTATTACTTAACAATATAGTTTCAAAACTTCCGATGTAACTACGTGTATTTAAAACTGTATGTTTGATGTATCTAGTTCCATGAGAGCTGAATTCATGTCAATGCAAAGATAAATGAAGAATATATCCCTTCGAACTTAGTCAAGGTGTTCTTAATTAGTAAATTATATGATAATGCCAATACTAGTTTATAATTATGAATATGTGTGCATGTATAGTGTCTGGTGCAGTTTGGGGGTTCGGAATGTGGATACTATATCATGAGATGTATGCATGACATAGTATCAGTGTCATCCCTTTTACCAGAATACTCGTTAGACAAGGTATATAACATTCTTTGAAAGTTTTAGTCAGGTATTTACATGTTGTTAGACTTGTGGTTTTAAAATTAATGTTCATTTTCTTTTTTTCATGGTTTACGAACAATTTCTCCAAGGTGGTCAATATGAAGATCCTCGAATCGTTAAGATACTTGAGGAATGGTTGGAGTTTGTCTGAACAAATTTATTCACTTATTGATGACGAAGTTGATTTGAGTACTTTTACAATAATGTAATTGCAGTTCTATGCATTTGTGGATGGTGTATTGGTAGGTTTGAAGTGTAATTTGGTTATTTCTTTGTAATCCAAGTGTTTAAGTGTCTGTTGGTTCGTTTACTTTCAAATTGTGGCCCGCCATTGATATTGGGCACTTTTAGAACTTTATGAATGTGTACGGCAGCGCCCCGTTGTGGAGGCAGTTATATTAAAGGTCAGATTGAATCATTTGGTATGTTATGGTCAATATATATAAGCTAGAATGAAAAAAAAGGGGCTATTTTGACGGTTCTAAGTTAAGAACCGCCGAAATAGATACTAAAATATGACCTATCACAATGGCTGTATGCTTACAACCACCAAGATAGACCCAAGATCGGTCTACTAGTAAAAATCAAATTTTTAGTTACAAAGGTTCTGGTAACGATTTAATTTCATTATCATAGTTGTTATTAGTGACCAGTATTTTGTTACCAAAGATAACATTGAAGATTTTAAAAAAAATTGAGACTACAGTAATGATATACCTCTTACAAAATCATATTTTTAGTAACGAATTTTCGTTACAATAAATAAATTAATCTTTGGTCGCACCATTATGTGTAACGACATGTAACAAATTTTATCATTACAATAAATTAAATTAGTAACGATTTATATTTTTTGTTTTTACCAAAAATCTATATTCTACTAGTGGTCCCTGGGGCGGTCCCTTGGTCGATCGATGTCAGAATGTATTCTGGAACCGACCGACCCATGGTGTATGGTCGGTCGGTCCGAGAAAACATTATGGCATTGAACGACCAAGGGACCGACCCAGGGTCTATCTCGGCGATTTTAAACATATAACCTCCGAGATTGATATGGTTAGTTTATGATTTTAGCGAGTATCTATTTCGGCGGTTTGTTATTACAACCGCTGAGATAGATGTAAGAGTCTGTTTCGACGGTAGTGTCAGAATCTTTTTAATTATTTTTTTAAGATCCTTTATGCACCCTTCATTAATCAGCCAAGAACGGAACACTTACATTTACATCTCCCATTTGCTCCTTACTTGTTGTGTATGCTTAAACTCAGCAGTCAACACCAAACTCCTCTCAACAAGAACATACAAACCATACTTTCTCCAAGTTAACGGCGAAAACGTCGCTGAAGAATAGTAATAATCATAGATCATCAGTAGGAACCTGACCAACAACATCAGCAGCACCATAAATTCTCAACCCCATCCTCCATTTGTTGCTTACGGGGCCAACTGCACGGGTAAATTTTTAAAATTTTATAAAAAACGGGAAGCAAGAGAAATATATAGATATATTAAATAGAACAAAATAAGTTTTATAATTAAATGTTAACATTATGAATGATAAAATTATTTAAAAAAGAATGACTATCAAGTATAACCTAAAAGAAAAATGTAAAAATTTATCAATCTAAACAAGTAATGTTGTTCTCAATGTACATGCTTTCTAATTCTGGGTCATCAAAGATAACTCAGATAAAAAAACTACTCTCATTCCCTGCGGTACATATATCTAGTTTACAAAATAATGATAGTAACTAAATAGTAAATAATAGTAACTCTTCTCATTTAATAAGTTTTAGTTTACAAATCAGATAAAAAAATATCTCATCCCTACGGTACATATTTACAAAACAATAATAGTAACTCTTCTCACTTCTTATTAATAGATTTAGTTTACAAAACAGATAAAAAAATATTCTTTTACTGCTTCCTTATAATATATATATATATATATCTCTCTGCTTCTCTACAGCACATAGGGAGATTTCTACATGACCACTGCACGACCACCGATATTTTTCTAAAAAAAAAAGAAGAAGAAGGTGACGTCCCACGCCGTATTTGGTGTTTTAGCATCCCACAACGTTTTGGGTACGGGTACACTGCAAAATAGACGTACCAATGCATCATTTATATATGAGACGTCAAACGCCAGTGGGATAAAGATTGTAAATCAGCAGCAGGAAGCTGCTGGCAGCAGCATCTTCAGGCATAACAAATTTGATCTGAGAGATATTTTCTCATAATTCAATGATATATATTTATTTTTGTATATATATATATAGGTAATTAAATTATAGATTAAGTTATTATATATTAAACGTAAAAAATATGACTAAAGAAAATATAAATATTATAATTCAATATTTATAGATCTTAATTTTGTTAATATTTAAGTAAAGTGATCATTTGCTTGAATAAAAGTTGGAGAAGCGAAAATGATGAAAAAAAAAAAAGAAATAGAATACCATTGCCCAAAATATTTGAGGGATAAGTTAACAGACTTTGGGGTTTTCAAAATTGCTAACTAGCCTAAAGAAAACATTCTAAATTATAAACAAACCACTATAAAGTATATAAAAAAAATGTTTCATCTGTAAACATTAGGGATTGTTGAAGTAATTATCTAAATCCTTGATAGGAAGGGCGGAGTCTTTTTTAGAAGGTTAATTATTAGTAATAAAGATTGTTAAAGCGGATGCGGCAACAATTGATAAACAAAGTTTTTGATAGTTTCACTGAAAAATAGATTTGTGAAATATTCGATTTATTTTTCTAAGAGTAAATAAACTATTTAAAAAAAAACTCAGCTTGATACTCTAAAAGCATGGACTTTACGCACAGCATTGCAGAAATCCTGCATGCTAACCTTAATACTCTCCTCAGACAGATTACCCATACTAATTTGTCGGCTCATTGCATATGACACTGCTCTAATAACCACACCTTCAAGCTCTGCTCCATTATCATCTTTTGTTCGTGCAGCAAGGTCTTGTAGATTCACATCTGGACCAAGAAACAAGTTCTCTTTCATACTGTTCGTGTAATTCTCAAGAATCTGCAATCGACCAGCATCATGAGACGAAAATATTTACTTGTTCAAGCACTTCTTAGGCCTGGACGTCTAGAAGTCAAAGTGAAGATAAGCCTCCTTGATGGGCAAATTCTATTGTACAACCGGTTGTACGGTGAGCATCATACAACCGTTCATTTTAAATTCAAGTGTTGTTCAAGTTTTTGTATTGATTGTTTATATTGATAAAAAAGTTACATGTATTATTATGAAAGTTGTTCAACTTTATATGATGGTTGTTCAAATTAATTGTGAAGATTATTCGAGAATGTACGTAAACATCGTACAACCGGTTATATGATAGTCGGTTTGTCCTTGATGAAGCTGGTCCATTGCAGATTCTTGAGAATCAGACGAGCAGAATGAAAGAGAACTTGTTTCTTGGTGCAGATGTGAATCTGCAAGAACTTGCTGCAGGAACAAAAGATTATAATGGAGAAGAGCTTCAAGGTGTGGTTATTAGAGCGGTGTCATATGCAATGAGCAGACAAATTAGTATGGGTAATCAGTTTGAGGAGAGTATTAAGTTTAGCATGCAGGATTTCTGCAATGCTTTGCGTGAAGTCCATGTTTTTGGAGTATCAAGCTGAGTTTTTTTTTAAATAGTTTATTTACTCTTAGGAAAATAAATCAAATATTTCACAAATCTATTTTTTTAGTGAAACTACCAAAAACTTTGTTTCTCAATTGTTGCCGCTTCCGTTTGAACAATTTTTATTACTAATAATTAACCTTCTAAAAAAACTCCCTTCCTATGAGGGATTTTGATAATTACTTTAACAATCCCATTACAGGCAAAACATTTTTTTATACTTTGTAGTGGTTTGTTTATAATTTAGAATGTTTTCTTTAATCTAGTTAGCAATTTTGAAAACCCCAGAATCTTTTAACTTATCCCCTCAAATATTTTGGGCAATGGTATTCTATTTCTTTTTTTTTCATCATTTTCGCTTCCCCGTTAGCCAACAGTGCTTATTTCAAGCAAATGATCTCTTTACTTAAATATTAAAAAAAATTAAGATACATAAATATTCAAATATAATAATATTTATATATCATCTTTATTCATATTTCATATATAATAAATACATTATCTATAATTTAGTTACATATCATATATACATAAATAAATATATACCATTTAATTATGAGAAAATATATACCTAATGCCTTCAGATCAAATTTGTATGGCTGAAGAATGAGATGCTGCTGCCAGCACTTCCTGCTGCGATTACAATCTTATCCACTGGCGCCTCATATATAATGTTGTATCCGGTGATAAAAACCCCCTCTTAACACTAGATTGGTCTTCGCCTTCAACCTGGCCTGGTTAAACTTGTGAAGATGTATTGGTGCCAATATACTCAAACATTACTCTTTGCCCACAGTCAAGACCTGCATATGACATGTATGTAAATAAATCCTGAATTTGAATTACGATTGACTGAGAAAATCAAGACCGGAAAGCTTGCTGGTTAAGAAACCTCCTCTTCAGCAGCTGCCACAAGACTTGGGCTTCGATGTTCTCCTCTCCTGTTCTCTTCTTCACGAACTCCAACTCAAGCGTCACAAAGTCAGTTGAAAACGTCTCCGGCGGTACAAAACTGGTCAGAGTCAAAGCGTCCCCTGTAGAGGACTCAGAGGAAGTGCCGCTGGATAGCGTTCAAGCCGACGTGTCCATCAGCGCGAACCTCTATGCCCCTCGACGGAGAGGACACATGAATCACCAGAGGCGGCAGCAAGGCATAGATTCGACTGGGGAATTGTGAATAGCTTGCAGTCGTTCAGCGATACGTAGGCGCGGTTGGTGAAGGTGAGACATCGTTCCGGTGTATCTGTGACGATCATCCCCACGGTATCGGCGCATCCAAATCGCATTCACAATGACCGAAATCGATCGGGTTGGAAGCCCACTAGCGACAGGAGGAGTGCACACAGTGAGGACAGTAGGAGCGAGCTACAACATGGAAGAAAGAGAGCGCGATGACAATGGGGCACGAGGAAAGAAACGTTAAGGAAGGAAAGTCTGGGAGCGAAAGTTAAAGGAAAAAAAGGAATTTCAAATTAGGAAACTAACTTTAGGAAGGAAAGGAATTTTAAATACAATAGTTATAGAATTTAGTAGTCAATAATATAGTTATGTTGGGTTTTTCATCGTTTGTCCATTTCGCCTTTCTTAAGCCCCGCGTTTGACCTTTTCCTCTAATTAATCTTATGAGGGATTAAACGTGGTACCCGAACTGGTGCAGCATTGGACTGGGCAAAATCGCCACATTAAGCCCCGTGTTTGACCTTTTCCTCGGATTAATCTTATGAGGGATTAAATGCGGTACCCGAATGGGAAATTAAGAAGGCGAAATGGAAAAACGATGAAAAACCCAACATAACTATATTATTGACTACTATAATTCTGTAACTGTTGTATTTAAAATTCCTTTCCTTCCTAAAGTAAGTTTCCTAATTTGAAATTCCTTTCCTTCCTTTAACTTTCGCTCCCGGACTTTCCTTCCTTAAGGTTTCTTTCCCACCCTCGTGCCCCATTCATCATCGCGCTCTCTTTCTTCCATGTTGTAGCTCGCTCCTACTGTCCTCACTGTGTGCACTCCTCCCGTCGTTAGTGGGTTCCAACCGATCAATTTCGGTCATTGTGAATGCGATTTAGTAGTCAATAATATAGTTATGTTGGGTTTTTTTTATGTTTCCATTTCACCTTTCTTAATTTTCCGTTCGGGTACCGCGTTTAATCCCTCATAAGTGCAGTGTTGAACTGGGCAAAATCGCCACATTAAAACCCCGTGTTTGGCCTTTTCCTCGGATTAATCTTTACATTAACACTCTCTTGATATTTTTATGCTCCCACCGAACGGCACTGCATGCATGTCGGATTAATCTCAATGGTTAGCTATTACTTTTATACACATCCACAATACTATGGTTAGCTATTACTTTTTGTTAGGATTCGGGCCCATTTCCCCAGGATCGTGGTGAGATCGACATGGTTACTGAAGAAAAAAAAAACCACAAGATATTGTAATGATAAAATAGTGACACAAGGATATACGTGGTTCGGTCCAGACATGACCTATACGTCCACGGGAGAAGATAAACCAACTTTCATTAAGAAGATGAAGATTACAAGTTTACATGAGGATTACCCAACCAACCCATCAACCCGTGTTTCCCGTGTTTCCCTTGGTGTTTTTACGCGAGTCCCTTTGAGTTCCTATAGAACCACCATTGACTCTCTTGGATGTGATCCTCACAAGTTGGGATGATCCAAAGCTATGGGCCACTAGATCTATTTATAGTGCTAGATCTAAACCCTTCACTTATCCCAATGTTAACCTTGTAACAACCGCTACATAATGGCTCACAAGTTACAACACAATCCATTAACACCTAGGAACAATTAACACCCGGGTATCTAGAAAGCCAGAAGTCTAAACTTCTTCTTTTAAGGATTTTAACTTCCTCATAACTCTCCTCATAATGTTAGAGAACCAAATGCTTTAGATGACATTAATTTTCACCGCATAAATGCTCCCACTAATGCATCTTCAACTTCCGGGAAACTCTTCATAAATAATAAATTAATTGGATGACGAAACCAATTAACTTCACAAGAGTAACTCAACGGATTTAGCCTTAATTCTAACACTTTTTCTGTTGAAAATAGTAGGATATCTTTGAAATACCACACTGGAACATTTGAGGTGCTATTACTTATTTTGCCACTGCTTACATGCTATGTCAATCTTAGCAGTTTTGAGGTGTTATTTCTTATTATTTTACCACTCTCTAGTGCACAATTAGTAATTTCATATCTGCATCTGTTTGAAGCTATGGTTAATTTCAGGGGTTATAGTCTTTAAATAATGTCATTTTAAGCTGTGTTGTTGCTCCTTATATGCGTTATTTGACTTTTGTCTTTTTGTTTCTTTTATATGGCAGATGGCCTAGAATCTCATATGGATCAAGGAGGAAGTTGGGATGTTCTAGCAAAGATTCAATTTTATAATTGAAGTTCACTCTTTACTCGAACATAGTTGTATGATTTAGAATTGTTTTACAATTTTCTTTAATACAATAGTTGTATAGTTTTACTTACTGGAAATTTGGAACTCTTTTAACGTTTCTTCAACACAACATTGTATGCTATGAGTGATAGCACGATTGTACAGTATGAGTAATAGTGTGAGTGGTATTCGTTTATTTCTTTTTTGTATGGATGACAATATGTGATACAATAAATTTCTATAAATAAAATTTATTTATTTATCACCTCAAATCTATAGTGTCATCTACTTCTTTCATCTTATCTCTAGTAACTTTTGTATTCCATGGTCTTCTTTTTTATTATTAATAACATCATTTTAAAGTCATAAAACCTAAAAAAATACCGACGATTTACCGACCATTAGTCTAGTATTTGTCGGTATGTGATCGGTAATTAGTTGGAAAAAGGTAGCAAACCAATTGCAAAGGTGGTCGGTAATTAGTCGGTAAAATAGAAGGTCACCGGTAAATAGTCGGTAATAACAACCATCCAGTTGTCAGTAATTAGTCGGTAAAATAGCAGGTCGTCGGTAAATAGGCATTAACGAACGACTGATTTCGTCGATAAAATAATAGGTTGTCGGTAATCAACGACGGATATATTTGTCGTTATTTCATCGGTAAAAGAAAATTACCAACAAACCTATCTCGGTCGGTAAGTTGTCGGTAATTATCGACGACAGACTTCCTTTTGGTCGGCATTTGAATTACCGACGAGGGGATTACCGATGACCAAATTGGTCTATAAGTCGTCAGTAATTTCGTTTATCAACGATATAGTGACCAATTTAGTGGTCGGTAAATACTGTTTTTCTAGTAGTCCATTCCCACCGCCGGCGGCGGGGTTGTCATTCCAGTGATCCATCATAGTCTGAAGGAGAAGCGAGCAGAAAACGTCTCTTATATCCTATCTAGCTGAAAAGATGGCCGAGGACAAATACAATCTGAAGAATCCAGCCATTAAGAGGATCCTTCAGGAGGTCAAAGAGATGCAATCCAATCCTTCAGATGATTTCATGAATCTTTCTCTGGAGGAAAACCTATTTGAGTGGCAATTTGTAATCAGAGGTCCCCGGGAAACTGAGTTCGAGGGTGGGATCTATCATGGGCGCATTCATTTACCAGCAGAGTATCCATTTAAGCCTCCATCCTTCATGTTGTTGTCGCCGAACGGCCGTAAATTGAGACCCAAACAAAAATTTGTCTCAGCATATCAAATCACCATCCGGAACACTGGCAGCCTTCTTGGAGTGTTCGAACTGCATTGGTTGCACTGATCGCTTTCATGCCTACTAGTCCTAATAGGGCGTTAGGATCCTTGGACTATACGAAGGAGGAAAGACGTGCTCTCGCTATTAAGTCTCGTGAATCTTCCCCTAAATTTGGAACATCAGAGCGTCAGAAGTTAATTGATGAGATCCATGAATATATGCTCAGCAAAGCCCCACCGGTCGGTCCCCAAAGACCTTGAGCAGGCTTCAGAATCTGATTCAACCCAGAAGAAACAAGATGAATCTACCAATGAAAGTTGTGAGAGCTCTGTTCGGGAAGAACCAGCAAATAACACAGCTAGCTAGGGATGGAATTGTTGAGGAGCAGCCAATCCAAATGAGGCTGCTGATGCTGCTCCCATACGAGTTGTTCCAAGAGTGAACAGGCAAGTTAGTCCTAATATCCTAATCACCCTGATTTTCAGAGGGTATAACATTGTTGTTTTTTATACAGGGATATAACATTGTTGTTTTTTGTATGCAAAAAAAAATAGTTAAATATATATGGGGTGGATAATACAAGTACAACTGTTATTTAAATAAAGTTGTCATAACATCCTTGAATCTAAGGGTCCGTTTAGCAGCATTAATGCTCTTGTATTTCAAACGCAAGTAAGGGCCCGTTCTGTGATAACATTAATCTCACCTGAAATATAAAGCTACTCAAATCTGCGTTTGAGATAAAGCTAATTTGTGAGAGTAACTATTGGACCCACTAGAAGAGAACACTAATAAAATAATGACAAGTGGCTAGATTAATCTTATCAAAATTTGAATGTGATCACCGAACGCACCCTAAACCTGTGTTTCCATAAAGCTAGTCGTGTGAGACTGACAATGGGACCCATTAAAAGAAAAAACCAATACCTACACGACACGTGCATATTTCTGTTCTTGGACGCGGTGCCCAATTTCTCCCGCGAAGAATGAACGCACCCTAAAATAATTGTGCGGAGGTTCAGTAAAACTAGCAATTATGCAGAGGTCCCGTGTTCGATTCGTGGATGAATGATTAAATTTGTTTTTTAAAGAAGAGACAAATATCTCCAAAATAATGGTGGCCATCGAATCCGAATCTACCCGGAACCGGCGAATCTACCCGGAACCGATTGGAACCGGAACCGGCTGGAACCGGGCCGGAACCGATTCGGAACCGGAACCGCCCCCTTGCGAATCGAATCCGAATACAAGTTTTGAGATTCGGGACCGAACCGGGACCGGAACCGGAACCGCCCGGAACCGCCTGGATTTGCATCGAATTCGGAACCGTGGAACCGGAACCGGAATCGGAACCGGTGGAACCGAATCCGGAACCGCCCCAGAACCGGTCGAAGTTACCGTTGGAATCACCACTTAGAACTTCTATTTTGTATTGTAATCTTTTAGAATGTATTAGTATTACTTTCTTTCCATGTAATCTTTTAAGACTTCCAAATTGAAATCATGTAACCTATTAGTAGTTGTACTCTTTTTCCTTATTAGGGTTTTCCCAATGGGTTTTTACCTAATAAGGTTTTAACGAGGCAGTGAACCATATAATAAAATCCGCTTTGCTCTTTAATTTTTGCAAATTCAATACAAAAATTTAAGTCTTTGGTTCTTACACATTTAAAATTATAAACTTGAGGAATAACCTAGCTAGGAGTAAAGTGGACGAAAAGAGCAACGTGTGCGCTCAAACGGATCTAAAATCGGAGTTAAAACGAAGAAACTGGAGCCGATCGAAAATCTTTCCAGAACCGGTCGGAACCGCCCCGGAACCGGTCGGAACCAGAACCGGAACCGGAAATGCTCCGGAACCGGTCGGAACCGTTGATTTGAGCGAATCCGAAGCGAATACAGAGTTCCGGAACCGGAACCGCCCCGGAACCGCCCAGGACCGGTTCCGAATCCGAATACACATTTTCCGGAACCGGTGGAACCGGAACCGTGGCCACCATTACTCCAAAACGACTTATATTAAAAATAGGAAAAATTACATTGCCCACCCATGAGGTATTGAGGAATTACAATGCCCACCCATGAGCTTTAGAAAATTACAATGCCCACCCATGAGATATTAAGCAATTACAATGCCCACCTATGAGTTTTAGAAAATTACAGTGTCCACTCATGTACTTATCAAAAATGAGGTGAAAATCAAAGATCTAAGTAAATTTTACATTGATTAATCAATTCAACTATGTAAAGCAATAAAAATAACCCTATTTTACACCGTGCAACGTTGAAGTGATGAAATGAATAAAAAACGTGCAAAAATTACAAAGAATTACATATATGTTCACCTCATTTTATTTGATTTTATTTCTTTACTTTGTTATTTTTAGGCATGTTTCATTTATTTGACTTCTTAGTGGTCATATAAGATTAATTTAGGGTTTTTAATTTTTTTTTACCATTGTCTAAGTTGTTTCTTAAGGTAATCATTATTTTACATATTCGATTTCACCTCTTTTAGATAAGTACATGGGTGGGCATTGTAATTTTCTAAAACTCATGGGTCAGCATTGTAATTTCTTAATATCTCATGGGTGGGCAATGTAATTTTCTAAAGTTCATGGGTGGGCATTGTAATTCTCCAATACCTCATGGATGGACAATGTAATTTTTCCTAAAAATATGAGCGAGTATACATTACTCGCCAATCCTTCCTACACATTTCACTTGTTTGACTCCTCATCTCCATCGACCTCCTGCTCAACCAATTCTTCAATTTTGTTATTCGTCCCTGCCCTACCCTAGTCCCCCATCTTAATTTGTAGATAATCTCCATCAACCTCTGTGCTCCATCTCTATGGACCTCATTCGTCACCTCTCTTCTCGCGTAGTCTTACACTTTACGTCGCTTGAGGTGGTCTTTTCGCTCACCATCTTAAAAAAAAAACCGATATCCTCTCTACAAAGAAAGGGAACATCCCATGCTTCATTAATCGAAGTTCTTCTCCATCCTACATGTCCTTATTGTCACCCCTTGTCGCCTAACGCTATGATGCTTCCACTATGGACCAGCCCCAAGCGGTAAAAGATTAGGGTTTCTGATTTTGGTTTATCTAGGCTTATTGCTTAAAATTTATACATCGTAAAGTGTTACAGAACTTAACCATTACAGACCCTGAGCTAATGTTCTTCCTAAACAACAACCTAGAGCATATAAGATCGTGAGAGAATCATTCCAAAAGCTAGCTCAAGGAATGGAGGCATGGAGCGCCCATGGTCCTATATGAATCACACACCAACCACCCATATGATCGATGTGGGATCCTGTAACAGATCATCCCCTTTGAGGACCAACGCCCACGTTGGTGGTGTGGAGCTCGCCGGGTCTGGCTCTGATACCACTGTTACAGAACTTAACCATTACAGACCCTGAGCTAATGTTCTTCCTAAACAACAACCCAGAGCATATAAAACCGTGAGAGAACCATTCCAAAAGCTAGCTCAAGGAATGGAGAGCCCATGGTCCTATATGAATCACACACCAACCACCCATATGATCGATGTGGGATCCTGTAACATAAAGCTCTTTATTTTAGCTATCATGTGGTTTGAATGATGAAGCTATTTTACGTAGTGATTTAGTTCTTACGAAATTTGTAGGATTCAATCTCCGTGAATGCAAGTGCTTGACCGTGCATCTTGTGCTATGGCGTGGTAACTTCTCAACCTAAGTTATTAGTATGAGATGATGTATATATTGGTTTTGAATACTATATATCTACCTAACAAAATAAGACCGATTAATTTGTACTTAAAAAAAATCCCTTGTTGTATTTTGAGCATTTCCTATGAATCTGATGTTTGATTTTAATTCACCCCGTCATCTCCTCTTCTACTGCATTTGCGTTGGTGAAACTAATAATATCTTCTTCATCTGCTAGCTTGAAGTTCTATAATAAGGTTTGTGCATTGAATCTGTTTCACCTGGTATTTTCATTTTATTTTACTAAGTCGACAAGTTATTTACATTGGAATTATTGATAGGTTTGCTCTTGTGTTCCCATTGTTTGCACCAGAGTCTCAATGGCTGAAGTCAATACTTATAATTAATTTACTTATACGAACTACGCTTGCGTTTTCTTAAAATAAACGCTTTCATCAACTAAATAATTTTTTTTAAATCAATAATATAAAAACACTAAGCTAATATATAGATTTTGTTCGACATTAAAAAGTGACATATAATGTTTTTACAAAGTATTAAATGTAAAAATATTAGCATTTAGGTTATATGTTATTGTGCATACATAAAAATTAAAGGTTAATAAATACGTAAAATTCACCACAACAACTGAACACAACCTTCTGGAAGATTAATCAATCAAGTTCTGTAAACTTAAAAATGTAATAAAATATTCTTATACATAATGATTCAATATGAACATCCAAATGAAAAGATATATAACAATTAATGTCATCTTTTCTATAATAGTGATGAAAATGATTGTAGAAGTTTATGTACATGTTTCTAATCGTTAGTGGAAATGTTTATAAGCTATTGTGGACATGTAAAAAAACCAAGGTTAATGAATATGTAAAATCGAATCCACCAGCTCAGTTTATAGTTTCTAAACGTTTATAGCCTTTGGGTTTATCAATTAGTTAAGCTATGCAAACTGATAAATGCCAAGAAAATATTCTTATACATTGATTCGATAAGAACGATCAAAGGAAAAGATATATAACAATGAGTGTTATCTTTCTTGTAATAATGATGAAACAACTATAGAAGGTTGAGTACGGCTGCGTTCGGCACGTCATTTTGCGGTTGTTTGGTCTGGCTGTTTTGTGGTTGTTTTATATGTGGCAGTATATTATTGGAGTAGAATGTAGGACCCACGTGGGACCCACGTGGGACCACTCCCAAAACAGCCACGTTTATGACTCCTCCGAACGCAGTCTACATGTTTATAATCATCGGTGGAAACGTTTTTAAGTTATCATGGATACGTAAAATCCAAGGTTAACCAATACGTAAAATTGAATCCAACAATTCAGTTTATCATTTCCAAACTTTTATTGCCTTTGCGTTTATCAATCATTTAAGCTCTACAAACTGATAATATGTAAGAAAATATTCTTAAACATTATGATTCGATAAGAAGGGTCAAATGAAAAGATATATAACTGTCAGTGTCATCTTTTCCATTATAGTGATGGAAACGATTATAGAAGACATTGTATATGTTTCAAATCACTAGTGGAAACGTTTATAAATTATCATGGATACGTAAAAGATAAGGTTAAAAGAATACGTAAAATCAACACCAATAACTCATTTGATCATTTCCAAATGTTTATAGCCTTCAGGTTTATCAATCAATCAAGCTCTATAAATTGATAAATGGTAAGAAAATATTCGTATACATAATGATTCAATAAGAACGACTAAAGGAATTGTTGGGACATCGAGGTGTTGCAGAGATAGCCTTTCACCGCGACAGAGTCAATCATCACTTGACATACACAAAGAGTGAGCCTCTTCGATAGAGTCCGACGCAACAAAGAAGACCTCACAGACTCTCTCGTGCGGTTGCGGAAAATCAGGAGTCAACTCGGAACACCTTAAGTGCCACAACGGTCATGAAGGTCTTCCTCAACATCCGAAGATCGCGGCCCAAGCAAGAAGACCACTTCAGAGCCGTTGGGAGTTGTCCACTAAGTTAGTTCCGGTATTCTCGGAACTAACTCCTTCGACCTGCTGTTGTGCTTAGAGTATAAATAAGATATGTAATAGTCAGTTTTCTTAGCGCTTTCTTGAGGATCATTTCAGAGCTTAGAGAGAGAAAGAGAATCGCATTGTAAGTCAAAAAGGAGAGAGAATACGTACCAAGTTAGTTAGCACCTTAAGATAGACTCTACCTAGGAAGTTCCTAGTTTCATTACACTTACCATTGTTCTGATTAGAGAGTGTGTTGGGTAAGTGAGTGAAAACCGCTAAGTAGATCTCTTCTACTTAGTGGGCATCTGTAAGTTGTTTTGTTTGACCAGGAAATGAAATAGCTTATTTGTGTATCTTGCTGAGCTCCACAGAGTCCTTCTTTCCTTTTATTGTTTCGCTACAATTACCGCAAAAGTCTTCCGTATCATTAGTTTAGTTAATTCGATTGAGTGCCTCTACCTCACAGAGTGCCTCTCAGTTAAGAAGGCTGATTGAGTCAAACCAATCCTTAGACTCACACCTTTGATTGGTTTGAGTTAGCCACCCGATCCTACACGTGGTATCAGAGCCTTGCTTAGGCTAACAGTCAATCAACGAAGCAATGGCAGACCTCTTCGCCAATCAAAACAACAAAATGCACTTCGAGCATCCCAGACTCACCTCCACCAACTACGACCACTGGAAAAACGAGATCGAGCAACACATTGAGTCTGTCAACTCCGAGCTTTGGGAAATAGTCACTGGAGGAGATCTTGTAGTCAATCCAGACCGATCCACATGGACTGCTGCAGATCGCAAGAGGTACGAGCTGAATCGTCAAGCATCACGCGCAATATACACCTGCTTGTCCATCCCAGAACAAAGGAGAGTAAATCACTGTAAGTCCGCTAATGAGATCTGGACACTCCTTCAAGCAACTCACGAAGGAGTCACTGAACTAAAGAAGTGCAAAGCTCAAGAACTTCGAATGGACTATGAAAATTTTCTGCAGAAACCCGGTGAGTCTCTGGAAGAAGTGCTTGATCGTTTCTATTTACTAACCACTACTATGCAGGAAGTTAGCATCCTACCAGATAGAGAGAGTGTCTTGCACAAGTTGCTGGACAGTCTGAGAGAAGAATGGGCAGAAACGGTAATCTCTACCAAAGCATGCAAGGACTTATCTAAATGGAGTTGTCAAGACCTAGGTTCCTATCTACAATCCGTAGATAAATATAAGAAGAATGTTCGAAAGAAGTGTGGTAATACTTCTTCTCCTCTTCTAGTAAGACTACCCCTTTGAATGACCAAGCCTTGCAGGTTAATTCGACTCAGTTAACTCAAGAAGGAGCCTATGTTGCTGATACTCAAATCAGACAAGCTAAGGCTGAACTGGTGGACATTATTGTTGAGGAAAGTGAGGCTGAGACTATGGAGGACTTTGTCTTCATAGTCAAGAACTTCCGAAAATTCATGCGTAACCAACCTAATCGACAGAGTCGGTCGTTCTCGAACACCTCTAAACAAGTTTTCAATTCTGTCACTTGTTTCAACTGCAATAAACCCGGTCACTTCAAGAAGGACTGTCCTTTACTCAAGAACCAGTATGGAAAATCTCAAGGGAGATCGCTGATGGCAGCTGTTGGATGGGGCGATTCAGACTCCGACGATCCAGACATAGAGTCCAGCGGATTGGTATGTCTAATGGCACATGATACGACGGAGTCCATGATTCTGATAATGAGGTAACTCGTTCTCACCTTGAAACAGACCTTTACCGTATTTCTCCTATGGGATTTATGACTTTAATTGCTAAAATTGTCTCCGAGAACAACTCTCTCAAAGCAAGTCTTACCAGCAAGATAACCGAGCTATCTGAGGAACTCGAAATCTCAAAAAGTCTTATGTATGCACTAAGAGATGAAGCTGAGGAACACAAAACCATCTCTTGCTCTCTCAGGTTAGATCTACAAGAATCAAGGCGTCATGTTGATTCCCTTCAAAAGGAACTTCATGATACCTTAGAATGCACTCAGTTTAAACAGGGTGACCAGAAAGAGTCTCTCACCCTGATCGACTCCCTCAAACAAGACCTCACCATTTTTACTGACAAGTGCTGTTCTCTTCAAAATGATCTTAATGCCTCTGAATCCAAAAACATATCCCTAAACACCACTATCAAAAATCTCACTCAAAGACTGAAAGAAAAGGAGCACGCTCTTTCCCTTAAGCCAGTCAAGTTTATCAAACAAGTCACCTCCTCCGAATTACCTGAGTGGGCCAACTCCAAAATCAAAGAAATTAGCCAAGATCGAGATACTCTTCGTTCCAAGGTAGAACAACTCTCTCACCAGATTGTAAATCTACAATCCGGAGTTCGATCCACTCAATCCACGCCCAAGTGGCACAAAGGTAAGTTCGACATTCCAAAGAATATGTCCAAATCCGACAACAGAGCCAAACGATATCAAGAGAAAGAAAAATTCGATTCTTGGTGGAAAGGACAACAGAAATATGTCAATCTTCCACCAACCAAAATTTGTGGCTACTGCGGGAGTCTTGGACATCGGGACAGTGCATGCGATAAACTGAACAGAGATCTCTCTTTTAATGTCAAACGTGTTAAAATGATACTTGAAGCACGAGAAAAATTGAAACAGTCTGGCTCGAAAAGGGAACCCAAGTACATCTGGGTTCCCAAATCTAACAAATGATCTGTTCTTTTGTAGGTGAAGGCGAATGGAGACAGCTGGTACTTGGACAGTGGATGCTCTCGTCACATGACTGGAGATCCAAATCAATTCAATTCGCTTTCATCCTACCAAGGAGGTAAGGTTACTTTTGGAAACAACAACCAGGGTGAAATCGTGGGAGTTGGATCCGTAGGTAACCCCTCAAAATTTAAAATTGATGGAGTCCATCTGGTCACTGGACTTCAGCATAGTTTATTAAGCATCTCTCAAATTTGTGATAGATTCAATTTGGTACTTTTCTCTTCTTCGGATTGTAAGGTTTATGATGAGCGTACAGGTTCACTAAAAGCTGTGGGACGTAGAGAAGGCAATCTCTACAAAATGTGCTTAAACTCCATTAACCCAGACGACCAAGTCTGTCTCAATGTGCATTCCAAAAACTCACTGCTGTGGCACTCCAGACTTGGCCACGCAAATCATAGGCTGTTGAACAAACTCAAAAGCAAGGACTTGGTGATCGGTTTACCAGACACCACCTTTGACACAGACTCTGTCTGTGAAGCATGTGTAAAAGGTAAACACACCCGGTCCTCCTTCAAAAGTAAGCCTACTCTCTCTACTAGCTCTCCACTAGAACTACTACACATGGATCTTGTTGGCCCCATGCGTACACAAAGCAGAAGCGGTAAGAGGTACATCCTGGTCATAGTTGATGACTATTCCAGGTGGACCTGGGTCATTTTCTTATATACCAAAGATGAAACTTTTACGGAGTTTGCCAAACTCCATAAAATGCTTGTCAACAAATTTTCATTTACTTAAAAACCCTGAGAACGGACCAGGGTACTGAATTTTGCAACAAGTCGTTTGATGAGTTTTGCAGGGATAACGGAGTGGATCACCAAATATCATCAGCACGTACTCCAGAACAAAACGGAGAAGTAGTTGAACGCAAGAATAGAACCTTGGTAGAAATGGCTCGCACCATGCTCATTGACAGTCAACTCACTCCATCTTATTGGGCAGAAGCCGTTAATACAGCTTGCTATGTGTTAAATCGTGCGTTGATTCATCCATTCCTTCACAAGACACCCTATGAACTACTCCGTCAACGTAAACCAAGTCTTATACACCTCAGGCGTTTCGGATGTAAGTGCTTTATTCACAATAATGGTAAGGACAACTTGGGTAAGTTCTCTCCTAAAAGTGATGAAGGTATTTTTCTTGGCTATTCTTCTAAAAGCAAAGCTTATCGTGTTATCAATCTGAGAACTCAATGTTTAGAAGAAAGCCCACATGTCAAGTTCGATGAGTCCCACAACGTTGGCTCATCTTCTGATCAACTTGACTTTGCCCCCGATGATTTTCTCACCGATCCACACTTCATCACTGTACCAATAGGAAGACTCCCTGAGTCCCACTCCATCACTCCTCATGATTCCCCAGCAAACAAAAACAATTCATCAGAATCACTGACTCAGACAATAACCCAGAGACACCCTTACCACAAAACTTGAATTTTGACTCCTCTGACAAAGACACACCCCCTCCTGCTTCACGTCGCCAGTTCCAGCAAAAATCTGCTCACCCTCCTGAAAACATCATTACAGACCCAAACACCGGTGTTCAAACACGCCTACAAGCTATGCAAAATCTCTGTGCCTTTGGTGCGTTTCTGTCTAGTACTGAACCAAGAAATGTCAAAGAAGCACTCCTTGATAGTGATTGGGTTACTGCTATGCAGGAGGAACTCAATTCCCTCCAGCGACATGCTGTCTGGGAGTTAGTTCCTCGCCCCACGCATCAACAAGCCATTGGTACTCGTTGGGTCTTTCGTAATAAACTTGATACTGCAGGCCAAGTTTTCAGGAATAAAGCTCGATTAGTCGTTCAGGGCTACAATCAAGAAGAAGGGATTGATTATGATGAAACCTTCGCTCCAGTAGCTCGTCTTGAAGCAATTCGCATGTTCATTGCGTTTGCTGCTTACAAAGGTTTCCAATTATATCAAATGGATGTTAAGACAGCCTTCCTTCACGGCTACATTGATAGAGAAGTCTACGTCGAACAACCTCCAGGGTTCACAGACTCCGTCCATCCCGACTACGTTTACAAACTGTGTAAGGCCCTTTACGGACTGAAACAGGCTCCACGCGCCTGGTATGAAAGACTGTCTACATATCTATTGCAAAATGGTTTCTCTCGAGGTAATGTAGATAAAACGCTCTTCATTCTACACTCATCACATGACTTACTTTAGTACAGATCTATGTTGATGATATCATTTATGGTTCTACAAGTAACACCCTCTGCGACCATTTTGCTAACCTTATGAAGCAAGAGTTTTCCATGAATGAGTTAGGTGAGCTCAAGTTCTTCTTAGGATTACAAATTCAGCAGGAAACGGACGGGATCAAGATTCATCAACAAAAGTATATCAAGGAACTCCTTGATAAGTACAACTAAAAAATGCCAAGAGTATGTCCACACCAAGCTGTACATCTGCCAAACTGCATCCTGATGATGACGGAGTCGGCGTCAATGCCACGAATATAGAGGAATGATAGGGTCCCTCTTGTACCTGACTGCCAGTCGCCCAGACATTCTCCATGCAGTCTGTCTTTGTGCTCGCTTCCAAGCAGCACCAAAACAGTCTCACCTCAAAGCAGTCAAGCGTATCTTTCGCTATCTTAAAGGTACAAGTACACTCTATCTATGGTATCCACGATCTCCTACTTTTACTTTATCTGGATATAGTGACTCTGATTGGGCTGGTTCTCTCCAAGATCGAAAGAGTACTTCAGGTAATGCACAGTTCTTGGGTCTTTGCCTGTTTCATGGTCCTCCAAAAAACAAAACTCCGTAGCATTGTCTACAGCGGAGGCAGAGTATGTCTCTGCTGCAGCATGTTGCTCCCAACTCCTTTGGATGAAACAACAACTTCAAGACTATCATGTCACCCAAGAACAAATCCCAATCTTTTGTGACAACAAAAGCACAATCAAAATATCCGAAAACCCAGTCCAACACTCAAGAACCAAACACATCGAGATACGTTTTCACTTCTTGAAAGACTGTGTCGAGAAAAAGCTTATCCAACTTGACTTTGTGCCCACAGAAGATCAACTTGCAGATATTTTTACTAAACCATTGTCTACAGCGAGATTCGAAGCACTACGATCAGCAATCGGATTGACTCCGTCTACCTAGACGGTCGCATCTCCTTGCCCCTACCGCAATCTTCAGCAGGTACTCCCTCATGTCTCATAGAGTCTGTCTTTGTTTGCACTTGAATCAGTGAAATGTGTTTTATTACTTAGCACGCCTACTACTCTAGCGCTACTATCCACGTCATCCATCCGCACCTAACCCGCCTAAATCGTCGCCCTTCATCTCACCCTACCATGACGTCGCCTCATTTATCGCACCTGACACACGAAATCTGCAACTTCCAGCCTTATATCTATCACCCGTCCACTCCTTCTCTCTCACTTCAACTCTCTTTACACCGAGCTTCCTTCAACTTCCAAATGGCCGGCATCAACTTCTCTGGAATCAACATCCCAGCCGATATTTTCGCCGATCCCATTCGCCTTCAGGCGTATCTACAAGCGATGGCAAACCCTAATCCACCTACACTCACCACCACCACCACTACATCTCCCACTAAAACCACCGCTACTTCGCCCACACACTCCTCCACACCACCACCTGACACCCGCGACCCATCCACCCATCAAACCGCCATCTGCTGCAAGAACAGAGATTCTTGACACCGACATTGAGGAAGTTACCCCAATCCAAACCCCAACCCCCCACCACCATCCCCAACCCCACAAGCTGACAACCCTCCCGCCGAAAATCATCCAACTGATCAGCCACAAGCCCATGCCAGCAAACCACCGACCAAATCTCCTACACCCCCACCAGCATCACCCGCTAAATCCGCAACACCACCACAACAACCTCCACCCAAAACCCGCAAGCGAAAAGGCCAAACCTCAACCCGACCCACAGCAAAAAGAATCCTCCGTTCCTCTGTCAGGGCCCAACATGTCTCCTCCGGTTCCGGTGAATCGTCTCCGTCCAAGAACTGCCCACAGCCAGTCACGATGCCTCTACTGGTGCTACCTCCGCCAAAGATCAAAAACCACCAAAACCGCACCGACGGAGTGTGAAGGTAGACCCATTCACTCAACGGTACATGCTCGGTGACCCTGCCTCGGAACGTAATATCGTCAGGGGTAAGTTCCTTGACTTTTCTTGGGCTCTGTCTTCCAACTTAGGGGAGTTAGTCACTATGCTAGAAATTCAAGGGTGGAAACACCTCTTCTGCGAGATTACAGAGTGGTATCCCACAGAGTCTGTCGACTTCTTCCAAAACCTTGTCATCCGTAACGGTGTTGCACAGTCTGTTGTTAATTCCACCCCAATCTTTTTTGATCTTGCAAAATTGTCTGAAATTCTTGGCGTCCCTGCCACTGGCCTGTCATTCTATGAAAAAGGAATCCTTCCTGAGATCCCCGGGGTACCACAAAACAAAATCTATCGTTTTTCTCCTCCAAGAAAAAGATTGGCTCCCCCATACCCCGTGGTGATCTCTCCATCTTACACCAACTCCTCCACATTTTGGTCATCAAAAATATTGTCCCACGAAAAGAAGGAAACCTTATGGTCAACTGCTTGGACCTAACAATTATGTACTGCATCATCAATCGTCACTCTATCAATCTGGCACACATAATTCTCCATCACCTCGCCCAGTCAGTCGACACCCCGAAACACTCCTTGGGGTACGTGTTCTGGTTGCCTCGCATATTCCAATTCTTTCAGGTACCCTTGGCGACTTCGACGCCAGAGTCCATCGAGGAAGCACACCATCAACCTGCGGTATCTGAATCGGCTGACCTCAATCGACAAATCAAAGCTGCTGCCCCCACCATCTACTCCAACGACGGCGGGGACATCTACTTCTCAAGAGGCAGTACCTCAAGCATCACTACTACCCCTCCTGGAGAAAGTAGAGCGCCTCATCGCACATGCAGCCGAGCTGATTCAGGGCAGACGCGGATGATGGACCGACTCGCCGGAATAGAGACGACAGTGGCGGCCTTGCAGGACCACCTCCTTGACATCCAATCCACCCTAACCCCAAACCCTTAGAATGACGTGGTTGTGTAGTGTTAGAACTTAGGTCTTTTTAAGTTCTAAACACTTTTTAATGGTTTTTTGTGTGAATACTTTGACTGACTCTGTGATACTGTGGGCTTCCCCTCTGATGAAAGCAAAAGGGGGAAGCGGTGAATCCCGTCTGGTGTACGGGTTATTCTGTTGCTTGTTTAAACTGCTTTTTGGATTGCGCTGCTGGACCATGTGGTCTAGTGTTTTTGACTGCCTTATATACTATCCTGCCTATTACACTGCTTATTTATCGTTTGCTTGCCTGGAGTCCCTCTCCGATCAAGGGGGAACCTAAATAGAGTCCTTGAATTTAGTTGCTACTGCTGCTATTAAGGGGGAACTTTGACAGGGTCGGTTCCCCTAGTCCTTGTGTTTTTATTTTCAGGATTGACTCCATCGGGATTCACGAAGGTTTGCTATCATCAGCAACAAGGGGGAAATTGTTGGGACATCGAGGTGTTGCAGAGATAGCCTTTCACCGCGACAGAGTCAATCATCACTTGACATACACAAAGAGTGAGCCTCTTCGATAGAGTCCGACGCAACAAAGAAGACCTCACAGACTCTCTCGTGCGGTTGCGGAAAATCAGGAGTCAACTCGGAACACCTTAAGTGCCACAACGGTCATGAAGGTCTTCCTCAACATCCGAAGATCGCGGCCCAAGCAAGAAGACCACTTCAGAGCCGTTGGGAGTTGTCCACTAAGTTAGTTCCGGTATTCTCGGAACTAACTCCTTCGACCTGCTGTTGTGCTTAGAGTATAAATAAGATATGTAATAGTCAGTTTTTTGCGCTTTTTGAGGATCATTTCAGAGCTTAGAGAGAGAAAGAGAATCGCATTGTAAGTCAAAAAGGAGAGAGAATACGTACCAAGTTAGTTAGCACCTTAAGATAGACTCTACCTAGGAAGTTCCTAGTTTCATTACACTTACCATTGTTCTGATTAGAGAGTGTGTTGGGTAAGTGAGTGAAAACCGCTAAGTAGATCTCTTCTACTTAGTGGGCATCTGTAAGTTGTTTTGTTTGACCAGGAAATGAAATAGCTTATTTGTGTATCTTGCTGAGCTCCACAGAGTCCTTCTTTCCTTTTATTGTTTCGCTACAATTACCGAAAAGTCTTCCGTATCATTAGTTTAGTTAATTCGAGTTGAGTGCTCTACCTCACACGATAGTGCCTCTCAGTTAGAAGGACTGATTGAGTCAAACCAATCCTTAGATCACACCTTTGATGGTTGATTAGCACCCGATCCTAACAGGAATATTATATATCAACACAGACATCTTTCGAATCATGATGGGAAACAATTATAGTAGATGTGAACATGTCTCTAGTCACAATGAAAATATTTATAAATTATCGTGGACATGTAAATAACAATGTGATTTGATATGCAAAATCCACTTCAACAATTAATTTATTGCTTACCAAATGTTAATAGCATTCAAGTTTATCAATCAATATGTAAACTAATAAATGCTACAAAAATATTATTATACAAAATGATTCAATAAGATGTTAAAGGAAAAGATATATAACAGCTAGTGTCCTCTTTTCTATAATAGTGATGGAAACGATTATAGAAGGTTAGTAAATATTTCCCTAATAATTAGTGAAGACGTTTATAAATATTATGGATACATAAAAACCAAGGTTAAATGAATACGTAAAACTGACTCCAACAACTCACTTTATCGTTTCCAAACATTTATAGTCTCTAGCTTTATCAATCAGTCAAGCCCTGAAAACCGATAAATGCAAAGAAAATATTCTATACACAATGATTCAAAGAGAACAACAACGACAAAAATATATAACAGTTAGGTCATCTTTTCTATAATAGTCATGGAATCAATTATAAAAGATTTGTGTTAATGTTTTTCATCATTGAGGAAAAATAAATGCTAAACCCTAAACACTAAAGTATAAAACTAGTTAAAAAAATATGCTTCACCGCACTCTCTAAAAACTACCCTAGAAGAGTTAAAATGTTAATGGCTTATTTTTGGGTTTGTTGTGGAGGGTTTAGGGACCTTAAACCATACACTAAAATAGCATTAAGATATGGTTCTTCATGATCATTGTTGGAAAATCGAGTGAAAATAGAGAGAAATTGAAGAAGGAAGATGAAGAGAGTGAAGAACAATTTTGAGGAAACTGTGTTTTAGGGTTTCGTATTACTCTGTGCAAAAGAATATATTTACAACCCTAAGGCAACTTGAATAATTGGGCCTGTAATTGCCAGCTCATCCCATTATAGATTTATATCAATTACAATAATCAATGATTTGATAACCATTAGGGGGCTCTTATGAAGTTATGATTATGGTCTTTCACTGGCAACACAAATTATCCAAGAAGCTTGACTCATTTCAATGATATTTTCAGTGGTTTTTCACCAAGGCACTAATGTCAATCAATTCATTTTATTAGATTCATGAAATGATTTATCAACACAATCACAGGGGCATTCCCTTTAAGACTTTACTAAACTTCTACAGAAGTTAATCCCTTTGAAATCTTATATAGATATTGATACCAAAGCAATTTATATATATAGGATATAACCACATAGATTAATCTAATTTTACCATATGTATATCTCTAAATGTAACACCCTAACTCATAATTTGCAATTAACAATAATTAAACACCAACTTAATGTAATCATAGCGAAAAATAATCAATTCCGGTGTTACTGTCGTTAGTCACCCATGTGACTAACTTGGCCTTGCTTAATCCACTGTAACAGTCTGATAGACTGAACACTTAACCAACTTAATTCCAACGGAACATATACATATACATATACATACCAATTTCTACTAATTGTTTTCAAAATATAAGTTCGTTTCTGACTTACTACAATGTACATAAGTGTGTAAGGTTCTAAAACCGAGCGGTAATAACAAAATTAAAAGTTCACCCGGTCTAAAATATACTCTGCCTACACTCGTTTGAGTGACAACTCCATCAGGTACCTGAAAAATATTAGGCCCAAATGGGCTCAACACAACCACTGAGTATGAAAATGTGCAGCTCGTAAGCTACAGGCCATACACGACTACTTGGTTGTTAACATGCGGTTCATTATTACAACAATATAAATGAAAGTTGTAAACAGCAACATGCAGCATATACCACTACCACCACTCAAACACAATAAATATCCCAACAGAAACAAACTCTAGTATAGTGAGTCAGTGTTGTTGTCCTTTCTAGGTCTTGAGATTATTTGAAATCTCGTATGACCTTAATTACTTATCATGAATAAACCACACAATGGGATCACCACTTCCTGAGTTATTATCTTAACTTATCTCGAATATGTTTGAATCATGTTTAGAAGAGTAACGAACTCTGTAATATACCATCATCGTTGTGACGTATGTTGAGTGTATGAATAAACCATATAGACAAGATTAAGACTTCATATGTATATAACCAGGTACTTTTAAACCCGTAGGTGATATAAAAATCCATTAGCCACCGTCAAGAACGACGTACATTTAATCGGTACTTTAAATGGGTGGGCGAGTATGAAACTTCCCCCACATCCACCGTCATCGTGATGACGTACTTTATAGGGAAGTCATTCTGATACAGAGAATGTAATGGCCCCAAACATGGCCTAGTTCTAAGGTCGTTACACGCCGCACACTTACTACCTAAGATACGCAAGGCTCTAACTATGTGCACAATTATACGGAAAGCTACTCATATATATAAGAAAGAGGAAAGTTTTACAATACCAAAGCGTAAATCCAATACAAACACATCTCAAACCAAAATCAAAATAGAAGGATGTTAGAAGGCTCGAAGGCTACATAGTGGAAGTTTAATAATATTATCCAAAACATAAAACAAAGTTAAGTCTTCCATACTAGAAGAAGATGTCTTCATTGATCATCTGCAAATTGTTAGTGGAAAGAAGGGACTGAGCAAAAACACGCTCAGTAGAGAGGAAACTTCATCAACTAGCATGCTCAAACGATTGAAAACATAATCGTAATCCCAAGAGTCAAAACGAAGTGAACATAGTCCACCAATAGTAAAAGTAGCAGAAGAATGACAGCCCTGGAGAACAAACAATCGTGCAAGTTGGAGAGCATAACAGAGCTTCCAGAAATCATAAATTAGAGCAGGAAACTAGTACTCAATGCATAAAACAGAACGGGAGAGATCTGTAAATAGAACAAGGTAAACCACTCGTAAACAGAATAAGGGAGACACCCGTGAGTAAATAACAGAAGGACGCCCTACACAGTGTGCTACGGGATAGCTAGACCCAGCCATCCATGGCTCAGACATAGAGAAGACTAGGTCCCAAAACAGAAGCTTAGTTCACAAGCACAAATGCATGAAAACCACATTAAAGAGGTTAGAATGCTTAATCATCATTACAGGATTACAACCTCACAAACAGAAATCAAAGCGGATCTAAAATAAGCATTTTGGCAAATACAGAGGTATGTCTAAACATGTGTCCAAACATGCATGTTCGGACACATGCCGAGACTTAAAATAAAGTAGAGCCAAATGTCAGAACATGTGTCCGGACATAGATGTTTGGACACATGCCGAGTGTTAAAACCAAAGATGTCTGGACTTGTGTCCGGACATTAGAAGTTTGGACAAGTTTTGAAAAGTCAACTCGTAGTGGTGTCCGAGCATAGATGTTCAGACACATGTCAAGACTTAAAATAGAGGAAAGGAGAAGGAGGTGTCCGAAGTTATGTCCAGACATACAAGTTCGGAAACAGTCTGAGACTTATATGTCACACTCGTCCTCGCACCCCATCCGAACATACATGATCAGACGAAAGTTCAGCCACATTCAAAAACTCAGAAAGCAAAGGCGTAGAAAGGCATGTCCGAACATACAAGTTCGGGCAGACATTCGGACACAACAAAAATTGCCACGAACTTTGCAGAAACTTACACAAAATCACCAAAGATATAATACAATCAAACCATAACGAAAACCCAGCAATCAATGGGGGTTTGTAGATAATTCAGAGGCAAAAATTAAAGAAGAAATGGATACAAAAACACGTAATCAAAGACACTCAAAACGAACTCCTAAAGCCCCATGGTCGAACACACTAGTAAAATCAATTCACCATCTACCTCGATTAATTACATAGATGTCTCAAAATCAGAAGCTGCATCAGCCCGACCGAAATGTAGACCAACGCAGACGAAGCAACCACTGATTGACACAACAACATTGTAGAGATACCCCACAATCAGGAAAGTATCAAAACCCCAAATCAGAAAATTGAAGCTCTAACAAACCACAATTCTGAACCTTAATTCAGACGACAAAGACGCAACCGAGGAGAATGGACAGCAACAACCAAATTGTAGAAGCCATCCACACGAGGAGAAGATGCTCTGAAGGGGAGAAAGAAGAACGTCGTCAACACGAGTGAAACCATCGAGAGATACTGATTTTGAAAGGGGAATAAGGATTCCTTATTAAAAATTCTTACCAAAATTAAAAGAGGAGAAAATACCTCCTTGTCCTCCTCTTTAGCACAAAGGTCCACAATGCCCTAAAAATCAAAATAAATCCAACTTAGATATAACAATGTAACAAAATAACTTGGGTTATAACATCCTTCCCCCCTTAAAAATGAATTTTGATCTCGAAATTCAAACATACCTTACTGCTCAAAGAGGTTGGGAAACTTAGATCGCACCTCACTCTCCAGCTCCTAAGTTGCCTCTTTCTCAGACTGACCCGTCAATTGGATCTTAACCAAGGGCAACGTCTTGCTCTGAAGTCTCGCACATCGCGGGCTAGATTCTTGGTAGGAAAAGCTTCATAAGTGAATTCCTCCCTCAACTAGAGCGGGCCAAACTCAATCACATGAGACAGATCAGGGACATACTTCCACAACATAGAAATATGGAAGACACTGTGAAGTCCTGCTAACGTTGGTGGCAATTCCAAGCGATAGGAAACTGGTTCAATCCTCTCCAGCACCTCAAAGGTACCGACAAAATGAGGGCTGAGTTTCTCACTTTTCCCAACTCTCACCACTCCTTTAACAAGAGAAACCTTCAGAAACACATGGTCTTCAACCTGGAACTCTAACGACCGTCTCCTCTGATCAGCATAACTCATCTAACGGCTCTTAGTAACAAGCATGCGCTCCTTGATGGCCTGAATCTTCCCCACTACATCCTGGATCAAATATGGACATATTAGAGCTCTTTTCTTCAGATCATCCCAGCAGATGGGATCTGCACCTCCTACCAAACAAAGCCTTAAAAGGTGTCATGCCGATGCTAGCCTAAAAGTTGTTGTGGTAGGCAAACTCGATCATTTATTATGCTACCATATCATCAAGGGTAAGCTCCTTAACTATTTCTCTTAGTATAATCTACTTATACATTGTGCTATTTGTTTAATGATTTCAATATATTGTTGTAATTTGTGAACAGCCGACACTGGTCATAGCTTGTGTTGGTGATGAAGCACCCAAGAATCTTACAATTTGACTCACTTGGTAAGAGTGCCAAGAAACCAAGGATTGCCACAACAATATTGAGGTACGTTTGTTATCTTAAACAACATTTGTTATTACTTAACAATATAGTTTCAAAACTTCCAATGTAACTAAGTGTATTTAAAACAGTATGTTTTATGTATATAGTTCCATGAGATCTGTGTTCATGTCAATGCAAAGATAAATGAAGAATAATATCCCTTCAAACCTAGTCAAGGTGTTCTTAATTACTAAATTTGTGTGATAATGCCAATACTAGTTTATAATTATTAATATGTGCGCATGTATAGTGCCTGGTGCTGCTTGGGGGTTCGTGGATACTATGTCATGAGATTTATGCATGACATAGTATCAGCGTCGTCCCTTTTACCAGAATACTCGTTAGACAAGGTAGATAACATTCTTTGAAAGTTTTAGTTAGGTCTTTGCATGTTGTTAGACTTGTAGTTTTTATATTAATGTTCATTTTCTTTTTTCCATGGCTTACGAACAATTGCTCCAAGGTGGTCAATATGAAGATCCTCAAATCATTAAGATGCTTGAGGAATGGTTGAAGTTCGTCTACACAAATTTATTCACTTGTTGATGATGAAGTTGATTTGAGTACTTTTTCAATAATGTAATTACAGTTCTATGCATTTGTGGATGGTGTATTGGTAGTTTTGAAGTGTACTTTGGTTATTTCTTTATAATGCAAGTGTTTAAGTGTTTGTTGGTTCGTTTGCTCTCAAATTGTGGCGCGCCGTTGATATTGGGCGCTTTTAGAACTTTATGAATGTGTACTGGAGCGTCTTGTTGTGGAGGCAGCTATATTACAGGTCTGATTGAATCATTTGGTATGTTATGGTCAATATAAATAAGATAGAATGGTAAAAAAAAGAGACTATTTCAACGGTTCTAAGTTAAGAACCGCCGAAATAGATACTAAAATATGGCCTATCTCAATGGTTGTATCCTTACAACCGCCGAGATAGACCCTAGGTTGGTCCACTAGTAAAAATCAAATTTTTAGTTACAAAGGTTCTGGTAACAATTTAATTTCATTATCATAGTTGTTATTACTGACAAGTATTTTGTTACCAAAGATAGCATTAAAGATTTTTAAAAAATTGAGACTATAGTAATGGTATACTTGTTATAAAATCATATTTTTAGTAATGATATAATTTTTTATAACGAATAAAAGTCGTTACAATAAATAAATTAATCTTTGGTCACGCCATCACATGTAACGACATGTAACAACTTTTGCCATTACAATAAATTAAATTAGTAATGATTTATATTTTTGGTAACAATTTTTTGTTGTTACCAAAAATCTATATTTTACTAGTGGTCCCTGAGGCGGTCCTTTGGTCGGTCGATGTCAGAATGTATTCTGGAACCGACCGACCCAGAGACCAACCCATGGTCTATGGTCGGTCAGTCCCAGAAAACATTCTGGCATTGACCGACCAAGGGACTGACCCAGGGTCTATCTCGGCGATTGTAAACATATAACCACCTAGATAATTATGATTAGTTTATGATTTTATCAAGCATCTATTTCGACGGTTTGTTGTTACAACCGCTGAGATAGATGTAAGGGTCTGTTTGGGCGGTAGTCTCGGAATCTTTTTAGTTATTGTTTTAAGATCCTTTATGCACCCTTCAATAATCAGCCAAGAACGGAACGCTTACATTTACATCTCCCATTTGCTCCTTACTTGTTGTGTATGCTTAAACTCAGCAGTCAACACCAAACTCGCATCCATTCTCCGCAACACAAACCTCTCAACAAGAACATACAAACCATACTTTCTCCAAGATAACGGCGAAAACGTCGCTGAAGAATAGTAATAATCATACGGATCATCACTAGGAACATGACCAACAACATCAGCACCACCATAGAAATTCTCAACCCTACCCACCATTTGCTGCTTTCCGGGCCAATCAATCCACCCAACTCTCAATTCCTCCGCAACCATTCTCTCCCAAATAGCATAACTCAACCCTACCCTCATATGCTCTTCTGTCTGTTCATTCAAACTCCAATACAACACCACTCTATTCTCCTCATCCCGCTCCGCCACCGCTTCCAGCCCATTCACCTTCACAACTTCTGTTTGAACCACCACGTTTGGCGCCACAGATTCCGTCATCCCGCCGCCGCCGCCTCCGTTCTCGCAAGTGTATATCCTTTCCCAGATCTGCTCGAGTGTCATCACGTAGTATATTGACTGCTGCTGAAACTGATACATGGGTGTTAATTCCCGTACGAACATGAATGGGCAGTACCATTTTCCGACCACAACTGGGTCAGACATCTCAAGAGATAATGGGAAGTTGAAATCTGGAAGTTGGGTACGAAGGACTGAGTTGAGACCCCAAGCTTCTTCTGTTGGAATCAAGGGTTCAGGATTTGAATAGGAGGGTGAGATCTTCCATATATGCCGTAAGAACTTTGGTGGGACACAATCAGCAGAAGTTGATGCTGTGAAGCGTGGTCTTTGACTACTTCTTCTGATGACAAATTGCTGCTTTGGGTCGTATGGATTTAGAATTTTGGGTCTTTTATCCGGTAAGTATGAACTGCAAAAGCATGTTGTTTCGCTCTCGTCTTCGGTTGAATTTTCATATGCTAACCTATTTATGTACCCAGCCAAATTAAGCGCAAGGGTAAAAATAAATGAGAACACTGGCATCTCTAATAAAATGTAAACAACTGTACAGTAGGGCTTACCCTTGATTTTTCCCATCTGCTGCAATCACGTAATACCGATTGGAAGACAATGGTTGATTGATCACGGGGATGAACAGCACCTTCGTGGGTAAAGAGCTTGAGCTGGAATCTTCGTTTTCAACCAAGACAAATTTGTCCTGAGGTAGGGGAAAGTCCCTGATGATTTTCTGATTATGATCTGCGCCTTCATATGTTACAAGATATCCAGAATTGCCACCTTCTGGAGGTAAGGTGAGAGCTTCTGGGGCGATTCTGTACACAGAAAGCGGCCTTGTCATATACATCTTTGTGAAGCATTAGGGTCTCTCCGCGGGCTGATGTATAAGCAAATTTGTTACATCTGTGCAATGGAAGTTGGATTATGCAATAGGGCTCGTTGGGTTTGAGGACTTGGTATTATAAAGTTGCGCGCACGTAAGGTCGAGATGGTTGTAGGGTTGACTGAATATGTCAAAGTAGTTTACTTGGTTTGTTTATTCCCCGACTTTGTGCATTGTATTTGTTTTTAGGAAAAGTATTTTGGGCTTATTGATTAGAGCCTATTCGCTAAATGGACGGGCCAACTTCCAAGTTGGTGCAAAAATATTGAAAATATTTGTTCACAACGGTGTCAATTTCACCTTAAAAAAAATAAAAACATTTATGTAATAGTCTTATTCTTTTTCATGGTTATTGGCAACATTAATTAAAATAATAAAATAAAATGTTTAAGAATGTTAAAGTAAAAATTATGGAAAGGAGGGGAGAAAATATTAAAGAACTTTACTATTATAGAGATTAGAATTTCTTATATACATAATTAAATAATATATTTTATTGATATAATATCTAGAAATAAGTTAAGAAACTTTTAACTTACTTATACTGGAATAACTAATTGCATTAGTTTGGAACTTTTTCAATACAAACTTATCATGATAAAAAAATATCAATTAAATTTTCATACAATGGGTTCCTTACAACTAAAATAATTCAATTCTTTTTAGCTACAAACATATCTAATTATTTTTTTATAATTATATTGATACAGTTTGTATTCATTAGAAGTATGAGTTTTATAAGCTAACCATACACTATGAAATCAGTATAAATCTCGTACAATTTCAGTGATATTAATGTATACATCTATAGAGTTTTTATATACTGACAATATATTTTTTATAAAACAAAAGTACATGTATATAACATGATGTAGTAAATAAATTATTATACATGTCAAATTAATGCACTCTTAAAGTTACAAACCATTACGAGATTATATTCAATTATTAGATTTTTCTTTCTAATAACGCAAATTCAATGGAACGGTGGGGCTGTGCATAATATGGAGCAGTCAATATGAGTTGGCAGTTCAAGTCAGCTGCTGATTGGACTGCTTTGTTTATTGGGTTGCTTTTTTATTATATTAACTTTAAATGATTGTAACTTTTAATATATAAGTCCAAAATGAAAAAAATTATATCACTATTCACATAAATTCAAGCTCTTCAAAACAAGACCAGTCATGGATATGATTTGACAACTTAAAAAATATATTTACATGTGTATGATGATACACTAAAATGATAATATGATTCATTAATTTTAATATTATGATTCATTAAAATTGATATTATCATTCATTAACTAATAAGTGTTGAATTAGATTTCAAATTTCGAAACCGATAAAAAATTATTATTGTTGTATGGTGTAATTTAAATCTTATATGGTGAATCACGTAATTTTTATACATACCAAATATTGTTTTGTGTTTATTGTTTAATTTTTTTTATTTTTATATATTTACATTGATACACTAAAATGATGATATGATTCATTAACTTTGATATTATGATTCAATAAAATTGATATTATGATTTATTAATTAATAAGTGGTGAATTAGATAACAAACTTCGGAACCGATAAAAATCATTATTGTTTTGTAGTGTATTATTATTGTTGTATGATGCATTTTAAATCTTCTATGGTGAATCATATTTTTTCATACATATCAAATATTATTTTGTGTTACATTAT
Source organism: Limonium bicolor (assembly GCA_023374045.1). Lineage (NCBI taxonomy): Eukaryota > Viridiplantae > Streptophyta > Magnoliopsida > Caryophyllales > Plumbaginaceae > Limonium > Limonium bicolor. Next base: position 229,131,044 of record CM041776.1, read on the forward strand.
TGTTTTTTTATATGTTTGCTATGATACACTAAAATGAATATATGGTTCATTAATTTTGATACTATGATTCCTTAAAATTGATATTATGGTTCATTAACTAACAAGTGGTGAATTAGATAACAAACTTTGAAACTAATAATATCATATTGTAATGTATTATTATTGTTTTGGGTGTATTATTATTATTATTATTTATCTGATGTATTTTAAGTATTCTATAGTGAGTCATATATTTTTTTAACATATTTTAAAACCGGTAATGAATTGTTATTGTTTTATAGTGTATTATTATTGTTGTATAGTGTATTTTAAACTGTATATGGTGAATCAAGTATGGTTGATACATACAAATATATACATATAAAAAATATAAAATTTTAAAGTTGTCAAAACATATCCATGAGTGGTCTAGTTTTGAAGAGCTTGAATTTAGGTGAATAATGATAATAATATTTTTTTATTTTGGACTTATATATTGAAAGTTATAATAATTTAAAGTTAATATAGTAAAAAGACAGTCTAGTCAGCAAAAACAGTTCAGTCAGCAGCTGAGTAGGACACTACTACAAAAAAATATAGATAATGACATTTTTTTAACCACACTTAATAAAGTGTAGTAAAATTTTTAATATAGCTACTCTATTTAATTACACTTATTTGTGTAGAACTTTATAGTAAGAGTCACTACAACATACAAGTTCAATTGGGGCAATAAAAGTTGAACTAAAAGATCAAAATATTGCTCTAATAGAGTAATTGGAGCAAGATTAATCTTACCCCGGGTTGCACCGATTGATTCGCTATAGTAACTAAGTTGGTGCAACTTTTAATTTTGCCCTATTTGTCATGCGCTATTAGTGCAATGAAAGATGCACCAATTGATAAAATACAAGGGCAAATATAAGGTGCACTAAATGACTCTATTAAATTAGTGCAAACTTTGACAGTGGCCCCATTTGATCAATAAACAAGCAGGACATGTACAGTATTTCAACTATTTGATGCTAACTAATAGAGCACAATTTATAGGTTGCCCTATTTAATCAACGTCAAACATACAACATAACCAACAGGGTGACAATCCACAGTGCACCATTTGAGGACATACTAATAGTGCATAAAACTATATATTGCACTCTTTGATGTTTAATAAATAGGGCACTAGTTTCATTGTGCCTTATTTGATATCCTTAAATTAGTGAAATTTAAGTTTATTGCTCTATTTAATATAACATTTGGGGAAAAAATAATTGCCCTATTTGATATTTCAGCTTTAAAAATAATACTGCATTGTTTATAATATTAATGATCTCATTATTTGATCAATTAAAATCTTAATACACATGAAAATTAAAAAAGATGGGTCCAAATAATATTTATTATTATTTTCCACAAAATCTGTAAAAGCTTTCATAACTCTTCAATGTATCAACCTTTCACAACTACCACTGATGTCAAGGTGAGACTGACTTCCACAAAATCTAACATACAACCTTTCATAACTGTTCAATGTATCCTAAATGTATAACCATACATAACTACCACAAAATCTGTCATACAACAAAATCTTTTTGTCTCCACCTTCCCACATCTGGCATACTCATGATCTCAATTAGTTGTGAAGTCCTTCAAATCTGTAGCCGGCCTAAAAAAATAACAAACAACATTTCAATCGGATAACAAACAGTATTTCAAAAAGGTTTCTGATTTCATATAGCAAACAACATTTCAAGATGCAAGTTCTGTATAAACGTTCTGCTAATGTCAATCAAATAGCCTTCTGATTTCAATCAGATAGCAAACAACAAAAAGAGAGGACACAGACACAGAGTAATATCAAGATAAGGTAATCTGTATAAACGTTCTGTAATGTACCACAATTGTTTTCCACCCAACATGAAAAATATGGTGTCTTAGATGGCATTGACTTGTTAAAAATAAAGCGAGCATCAACATGCCATAGCTATCACTACTAGAAAAAACGGCATTAGCGACGGACAATTTCGTCTCTAATCCGTCGCTAAACGATATTAGCGACAGATTAGAGACGGAATTGTCCGTCGCTGATGCCATAGTCGCTAAATCAAAGTCGCGTCGGAAGCCGTCATCCGTCGCCAAATAGCGACGGATTAGAGACGGAGGCGTCCATCGCTAAATCCAAATTGGCGACGGATTAGAGACGGAATCGTCCGTCGCTGGTGACGGAAATTTTTATTTTTCTTATTTATTTATTAGCGACAGAATGTCCGTCGCTAATCCGTCGCTAATCTGTTTTAATTTTAAAAAAATATTTAATATTTTAATTCGTAGACATATTTTCACCTGTAAATGTGGACATATAACACATTTTATTCATATCCACCTTTAATATGCAATACCATAAACAGTTGTACTCATTAATCTCACTAGCAGACCAAAAATAAATGTTCAGTCAACACAATCACACCAAATAAGCAATACCATGAAGTAGTGCAGTCGAATTTGATACAGACACAGTTCAAGCTAATAAAGTCAAATATCATATCTATCTAATACCCGCCCCCCCAACCATGTCCATCCCCTGGACGATATCCCATATGATCACCCGGACCACCTGAACCACCTGAGCCATCATGTGGATCTCTAGGCCACTGACCCCATCCACCCGTACTAGAGCCAACATCAGGATCACCGTACGGTCGACTCTGTTGAGAGGGAAACATTTGGGAGATCTACGCTCGTATCATCCTCTGCATCTCCTCGCCGTACATCTCCTGGCGCATCGCTTCCCTCTCCTCAATACGAACCTGCCGCCTGTAATTTTCATCGAACTTCTGACTCAGATCCTGCTCAATCTCCATCTTCATGGACTCGTATGTGCTATGGTCTTTGCCGGAAGCACGTGAGCTAGTGCCGGTGGAGTGAAATGAATCAGGGAAGTACGCCGGTGCTAGCTCGCCCACACCATAGACCCTCTGCTTTCTGGATTTCCCTTCAACAGCCTTATAAAAAATTTCATCAGGGTCTACTGGTGTGGCTTGCAGAGATGGATCATCAGGAGTGGTTGACTCCTGAGTGGCAGCATCTAACAGCTCTTCGTATTTATGCTTCATAATCATAACACAATGATATATATATATATAATTAGTACTCATCGCTAATGAATAAATTTCAATAATGTAATCAACTTAAATAAATTAAATTAAAACACTTACAGCAGTTTCCTCAACCTTGGGGCATACAGACACACTGTTTCCATGCTCATCCTTGCTCGAATGAGTGTGTATGAACAATGTGTAAGCATCCGGTTGTGTACCGTATTTCTTAGTCTACAAAAAAAACACTTGATTAAATTAGAAGCAAACCTTTAAAAAATTTGACAGAACCTCCCCTGTTTTTTTACATTTCCCACACATAAAAACCAGGATTGTTCAGTCAGAATCAGATAATGATTAATCAATCAAGGCTTAAAAAAATCTGACATAACCTCCCCTGTTTTTATGCATTTGCCCACACATATACAATCCAATATTGCACATATCAGAATCTGATAACAATCACAACTCACATAATGCATTCAAAGTTGCACATTCACATTCACATTCACATGTACTTGCATCCAGTTTCATATACACTTACATAACAAAAAAAACTCACCAGAACCCTCTGATGCTCCTTTATCGAGCGAGAACCGCATGCATGAGTAGATAGACCACCGCCAGGTGTATGCTCAGTCCGCCGGTTGCGAGAGTTAATCTCGCTGATCTTCTTACGCTTCTCATTCGCCCATTCGTGTTCCCAAGCCTGCCAGATTTCATCGCTGACTTTTCTCCTCATTCTCTTAGCCTTCATCTTGTAGAGTGTGTCTGAATAACGTTTTCTGCCTAAGGCGCAGAATATCTCATAGACAACACTCTCAAGGGCAGGATCCCAACGGAAGCGCTTCTGCATAAATTAGTAAGTGTAAGCATAACATATACAAAAAAAGAAGTTAAATATCAAGAATGGTTAAATACCTTGAATTCATTGAAATAGAATCTATGCCCGTCCTGGCCCAAACCCTCCCAATAATCGTTCAACTCTTACCTCGAGTTAAATGTGTCTTTCGTCTTGTCCTTCACATTTACAACTGTGTTGAATATGTTTTCAAAAACATTTTTTTCACTATGCATCACATCTATAATATATCTGATCAATAAATCTTTCCAATACGGTAGATCCCAGAAGATACTTCTTTTACTCCATCCACAAGTTTTAGCAATTTGAACATTTACTTCAGCCGAACCAATCTCAGTGACCTTCATTAAACCCATCCGATTCAACTCTGCAAGTATTTCGTCACCAGTTTTGAAATGTGGGGCAACCTTGGTCTCTCTGTGCCCTTTACGGAAAGACTTTTTATCATTACGAAACTTGTGGTCTAGAGGAAGAAACTTTCTGGAGTTGTCAAACCACGACTGCTTCTTACTACAACGCAATGTGAATGCGTCACTGTCTTCCATGCAATGTGGGCACACCAGTCTACCAGCAGTGCTCCAACCTGATAGCATTGCATACGCAGGAAAGTCGTTTATGGTCCATATCAATGCAGCTCTCATTTGAAAATTTTTCTTTCTAGACACATCATATGTTGTGACTCCAGCCCACAACTCTTGCAACTCAGCTATAAGAGGTTGTAAAAACACATCAATCTTTCCTTTAGGATTTTTAGGGCCAGGAACAAGTACTGTAAGAAAGAAGAACTCATCTTTCATACACATCCCAGGCGGTAAATTATATGGTGTAATTACAACTGGCCAGCAAGAGTACTGTCTTCCAGAAGCAGTAAATGGTTGGAAACCATCAGTACATAACCCAAGTCTGACATTTCTAGACTCCGAAGCAAAAATAGCATGAATGTGGTCAAAGTGTTTCCACGCTTTTGAGTCGGAGGGGTGACACATGTTGTCATCTTCCATTTTGTGTTCTGCGTGCCATCTCATATCGGTAGCCGTTGCAGGAGAAGCGTAAAGCCTTTTCAGCCTTGGAATGAGAGGGAAATACTGCATCTTCTTGAAAGGTACCTTATTTTTTCTCCTTTTTGTCCCCTCTTTGATGGGCTTGTATCTGGGACGAGTGCAGAACTTGCATACATCCAGATCTTTATCTTCTCCCCAGAAAATCATACATAGTTCGGAACAACAATCGATTTCTTCATAAGGTAACCCAAGACCACGTATGATTTTCTTTGCTTCGTAGAATTTTTTTGGAATGTCAGTGTTTTCTGGACGAAGCTCGCAGTAGGTTTTGAAAACTCGATCAATCAATGCCTGAGGTGCTTGGTAGTCATTCTTAATGGACATTAATTCAGTGGTGATAGATAGTACACTATGATGCGTGCCACTGAATAACTTTCTTTTAGCATGTTCCATCAACTCAAAAAAAATTTTAGCCTCAGGATTTGGAGTATCCTCTAGATCCTCTTCAACCTCCTCCATAAAATTAAAGGTATCCCCGAATTCTTCTGGAACCTCACCTACAGCATGTGCAATCATTTGCTCTAACATTTCAACATGTGGAACCTCATTAGGCGTAGTGCTTCTCGAGGTAGCTTGTACGGATGTGTTATCTTCTCCATGGAATATCCAATCAAAGTAACCGTACATAAAACCTTTTTGTGCTAAATGAACCTTAACGACATCAGGCTTGAGATACTATCTGTTTCTACACCTTGTCATGTCGCAAGGGCACTTAATTTTACCATCTTCCATACATTCAGGGTGTTGTAGTGCAAAAGCGACAAACTCTTCCATCTTCCTCAGCCATTCGGCAGAGATTCTACCTCTCTCAAAGGTTCTCTCATCGTACATCCACAATCTATCGGGTTTCATGCCTATACTAATCAAACACTACTTTAGTTAAAACAAATAAATTTTTTAAAAAATTCGACAGTCTCCCCTATTTTTTAACTTTTCCGCTTATTTCTAAGCATCCCACAAGGACAATTCACAAATACCTACAACAGTTATCATCGACGCAAATTAAGTAACTAACAAATCACACACACAAAAAGTATATATTAAAAGTATAAAGGTATGATTAAGCTCATATGGTACTATCGACTAATGCTAAAAACTCAAGTTGTTATCATAATTTAGAAACGGATATAAACAAAAGGTATTTTAGAAGGAAAAAACAAGCCTTTTTTCGTAATGAGGTAATGGCTGAGTTTAAAAAACAAAGTGAAGTATTATCATATATATACATTTAATTATATAGATAAATTTAGTACAATTTACAAAATCTAATACACCCTCGTTAAACTTGCACGATAAGAAATGATACATATATTATACTCTATATTAAATCCCACATCAACAAGATACACGATTATCAAACTTCAAAAAAACAGAGACTTTCAAAAGAACAAAAGGTCTGATTCCATTTGTATTATTGATAAAAATCCTCGGTTGGTCGTTGATTATAGTTAACTATATTAATTAATTAAAGAAAACATTATAATCATTCGGCGACAACATTATAATCTCTTATGGGCGTATTAAAAACAGTTTATCTCATTAGTTTTACTTTTTAACTCTATACGTCACATACATTAATTGTTTAAATTTTTATTATTTTATCTTACATAATTCACCGCCAGTGATATGTACCATGGTATGATGAAGAACACTAGTACCTGTAACTTGTATCTTTTCTTCTACATATGACTTAGGGGAGGGAATGCACTTTGATAGTTGTTGAATGCATAGTTGTTGTTAGCTGGAGTATATTATCAAGAGGAAATTATACCGTAAAGCAATCAATTATCAACTTATATTTATTAATTCATGTTATAATATGAAGCGCCATTTTTAAAGTGTACTTAAACATTCTTATATTTGAAAGTCAAAAAAACATTCTTATATCTGAGTTGCTATATAAATTGTGGATCAAAACTATGAAATACTTGTATTAATTAGAACGAAGGACAAAGAAAAAACAATAATGTTCCCAAATAATATAATTAATCCAAACCAATAAAACTGACAAATAATATAATCCAAACAATAGAGAAGTAGCCAAAAATAAGTGAGCCCAAATCAATTTTCTATTTGACAATATTGTAACCCTAGGTCTAATACCACCAAAAAAAATCAACAATTAACATTCATAATTACCACACAACATCAATACATATGTATACTAACAGTTTTTTAGTACAAATTTGCAAGAAAACCCACACAATTTAACTCAAAACTAACAAATTTTTAGATTTCCTATTTCAGTTTTCGAAATTAATGATATAGAAATTTGAGGACTTACCTGAGAGCAGAAAACACTTGCAATAGCAGTCAGGAACTTGCTAAGGAAGATGGAAGTGTTGGATGGCCTCAAAAATGAGTGAGAAATTAGCAAAAACAGCTCCTGGGGTCGCTGGTTCGCTGCTGTGCTCGCGTCTCCTTCGACAATGGTGAAATAACAAATGAGAAAGACAGAGCGAGCCGCGTCACGGCGTTAATTTACCTAGTTTTTTAGCGACGGACACGTCCGTCGCTAAAAAACGGCAAAACTACGTCGTTTAAGTTAGTAAAATAACTCGCGGGCGATAACACAGTGGATCAAAACGACGTCATCCTTGTAGCGACGGACACATATCCGTCGCTAATATTTTTTTTTATTTTTTTTATTTAAAAAAAGATAGTGACGGAACAACCGTCGCCAGTCCGTCGCTAAAACAGGCGCCAAGGCCGGAAATTTTGGCGCTAACGGACCCGCCCAAATACCGTCGCTATTCCCTCGCCGTTCCATCGCAGAATTATCCGTCGGTAATCCGACGCTAGTCCGTCGCTAAATAGCGACGGATTTTAGTCCGTCGTCAATTTCGTCGCTAATTACCTACTTTCTAGTAATTGCACACAAGACACAACAGTAAATTCATCACTCATATGCCAAAATCTTTATGCATGCAATCATAGAAAGTTGTCTCATATCATTAGCGCCATCAATAAGTTCAATCACTACTAACGTTTATATTCCACAAAAAAACGAGCATGATAATATCTAAATGAACCAATAACAAATAAAACTATGAACCTCACTCCTCTCGAAATAAAAAATACACCAAATAAAGGAAGTCTTACCTTTTCAATTTACAGATTGCACGAGTTCAAAACTGAAAGCAGGATCAAGTTTTGTCAGACTGATTTTAGTATCCAATGCAGTGATTCAAAGTAGTAATAATTGGCTATTCAATGCACTAATCAAAGCAATTAATAATAAGGATTCCATAGATTCATGAGTTAATTTTCCACATACCTTAAACGTGACACCCTTCTCTGTGATATCTGCCAAATCCGATAGCGACACCTGCAAACACATTAATGTGAGGTTGAGATTCAATGCCGACTGCCCAAAAATAACATAGTAGAATGATTATTAGAAAAAACAGTATTTTGAATTACTACTGTAATAGTTAAAATGTTCGGTAAAGCATTGTGATTATTTATTGATAGTGATATATATATATATATATATATGCTATTTTGTCGGAGGGTAGTTAATTGACAAATAGAACCATGACACCTAGAATCTAGAATTGGAAATAGTCCAAGATCTGTGAGTAGATTATACAACCAAAAGCTTTCCTCTTTGCCATGGAATTTACTCATAACACTTACGTCACACATGTAACACAACAATAAGCCATAAACATCCATTTCCCATAATACAGCCTGAAACGCCTGCTGGTACAATCTTTAGCATCCTCGTGACTTGCCTAACCAGACAAGAAAGTGCTACAGACACAAACACAAAATTAAGGAAAAACACATTATTAATTAATGTCAAACTTGACTTTTAATGGACTATAACAATTTAAACTTGAAGCATATAGGGATATTATTCAAATTGATGCAATAGAAAAACAAAAATACATGTACATCTGTAATTGAATTCGAGCAGGAAAGTGAAAGGAACCGCTTATGTCTCATATGAATACAATAGTATAGGAACCCTAATTGACTGACAGTGAAGGAACTCAAAACTCAACAAAATTTAAAAACATAATTAGTATCACAAGGTCAATGTCAAAAATATAGAAATGAGATCTTCAAAGACTTACTACAGCAGATAGAGGACAAAAAAATTCTTAACATCAGCTAGAAAAAGTTGAACGGAGTGATCCCCACACCTGTTTTGCCGCAAAATGCAAGCTGATGCTCCAGCTGCTCAAGCTCCTTCAATCTCAACAGACCCAAATCTTCTCCTAGCAAGTGAAGCAGAGGAAGCAGAGACAAAAACAGCAGTGTGCTGAGACAAAGGCAGCTATAGCTCATACAAGGGAAATGATCTCTAGTGTAACATGACTTGACAATTTCAAAAATAGATACACATTGCAACTTGTTTTAGCATGTTACTCAATCTTAACTCCAAATTTATCCACTTCTATAGTTTCATTTTTTTTGAAAGGTTTTATGTGTTACCAGAGGCACACAAAACCAGTTGAAAAGAGATAAATGGGGACAAGACATTGAACAGCATTAAAATAAAGCAGATGGGTCCCAAAATTCTACAAACCTTAATTCTTTATACTTGTGACGGATCATCAATAACATTGGTTGTGTGTGCATGGGGAAGGGGGAGGGGGTGACCGGTAAACAATGCTCAAACCATATCCATGAGGTAACTAATCACAATCGATTGCAAGTTGAGGCACACTGCCAAGATCAACTTACCTTCTCAGGTTGACCTGAAACTTCAGCAGAAGTATGTTGTATAGCCACATCCACTCTTTTAAGGTGATGCACCTAAGAAACAACAGATAACATCCACGAAGACTACATAACAGGTCACCTAAGTAATTGTTTTACTTTAATCTCTTGCAATTGAGATTTACTTTCTAGTGTTTAGGTCAGCCCTCACTAAAGTTACAACTCAATACTTAGCCAAATTCCATAATATGATCACATATTTTGAGCTAGGTAGCAATCAAACAATTACCCTTCTACCGATCATGGGGCGTGCCCCGCATCTGCTAGCTCCTTCGACCAAATTGTCTGCTTCTTTAGCAGCAATGTCTCTGTGAGTACACATAACACGGATGAATATGTAGTTAGCTGCTTAACTTACCTCGATCTTTGTGCTCTGCGTGCTATCACAAGGTAAGGCTCGACAGGAATGATGATCCTTAACTTACTAGCAGCTGAGGTTGTCAACTCTTAAAATTCTATGTCATGAGCTAGTAATGATACATACAGACTTAACTATAGAGATGTTTGGTATATTCATTTCAGGAAACTAGGATAAGAACTATATGTCCTGGAAAATCAGTCATATTTCCTAGGAGACACCTTCCAACATTTATGTCCAGAATAATAAACAAGCAAGAGTTTATGTGGTTAGTTTCTGCAGTAATGTAGGATTCTGTTTTTATCTTGAAATAATGGATATAGTTAGGAAGAAGCGTAGATCTGATTAGGGTACATGAGGAAGAGTGTTTCTCAACAAAATGAATTGGTCCTATAATTAGTTATGGACTACAATGCAGAATTAATGTGAACACAAGTGATAAACATGAAGAAGGATGGAAGTGCAAGCGCATGTTTTCTTGGAACAGATCTAAACTGATTTTGGCAGGGTGGATTCCCTAGAACCTTTCCTGTTATTCAATATTTGTCTCGTACTTATCCACACATTTCCTTCATGTGTATAGCATAGAGTGCATCAAGATCAGGGTACCAAGCCAATTCCCCTCATCATATTTTGCTGAGAAACAATACTACTTCATTTAATTTTGAGTAAATTACTCAGAACCCCCTTGAAGATTTAGGATATTACAGTTAACCCCCTCGTGTTTATCATAATTACTGGTAACCACCTCGAGGTTAAGGTATCTTTGACTACGAGCCCCCGAACTATAACTCTGTTATCAGGAAGTTAACTATGAGTTAACCTATCAGCTTAATCATATTAATAAGGTCATGCTGGACAAAAACACTACTTAATTTGCATTGTTATTTTCCTAAAAATGTCAACCCTTTCTTGAAAATGCATCTAAAGTGGGATGAGAGAGAGAGAGAGAGAGTTAGATGATGTTGATTAAGCAGTTTTGTTGTTCAGCCTAGCATTATTAATGTGATTAAGTTGATAGGTCAACACATAGTTAACTTTTTGATCACAAAGTTATAGTTTGGGGGCTCGTAGTCGTAGATACCTTAACCTTGAGGTGGTTACCAATAATTATGATAAACACAAGGGGGTTAACTGTAATATCTCAAATCCTCAAGGGGGTTCTGAGTAATTTACTCTTTATTTTTTTATTTTTTTTTGAAATAGATACTTCATTTATTTTCTCTACTACATTCCAAAGTATATCCAGGTATTCATAAAAAATTCAGATATTCAACAAGTCACTGCATTTCCAACTACAAGAACTTAAGAACCAACAACTTATAAGCAATTTAAATAAATAATAAAAAAATACTAGTAGAATTTACTTACAGTGGGCTGCTTTAAGCGCCTATAAACTCTTTCAAAGGTATCCACACGGACTCTGCTGCTGGTATTCTCTTCCTCGGCAAGTTTTTCACTTGCACAAGACATTGGTTCTGAAAAGAATGCAGAAAAAGCACCGTTCATCACACTTTCTTAAATTGGAAATTTTACCAAGATCAAGATGATGAAGGAGAACAGTCTAGTGCTTTTTATCAGAGGGATATCAAGAAGCCGATTAATCAATCAGAACATACAGTCGCATCACATCTTCAGCGCACAGCAGCAGCAGCAGAGCGCAGCCAAACTGGAAGAAGAAAAAAGACCAAAAAGATTTTAGCCATGAAACATGATATTGTCACATACGTGCTCACTAAATGGAGAAGCAGAAAACAACATTTGTGTGATTGATGAGTACACTAAAACCAGAAGAGTGACGGGGGCTAACTTACCTTGTGGAGGAGGATAGTTCTATCCGGGAGGTGGATAACTCATCTTTTCCTTTTTTTTTCACTCTCAATATGAAGAAAAGCGTTATACTGCTAAAATAACAATGGGATTAATAGGATGCAAAGAACGACACGGACGACGGTAGGAGTGAAGAAATAGGCAGAAGAAGAGCTGAAGGGGGCAACGGAATTTAAATACGGAGAACTGTCTTTGTGCAACGCGTTGAGACGGGAGTGGTTTTCAAAATGATGACATTGACTAGTTTTTGAACCAGTCACGACTCTATCGAATGTCCGCACATCTGGCTCCAATTTAGGGTTCTAACTAGCTAGTGTGCAAAATAAGAGAGGAAATGAATTTGAAATACCTGTAGTTGATTTGGTGTTGATCCGGGCGCAGATCGTGTAAAGGACAAACAAAAGTCTTTATATAAAGGCAATAATATCAGTCATACAGAGAAAAAATGTTAGTCATTTTTATAGGATAATATTAGCCATATATATATGAAAACTGATAGCCACCAGAGAATTAATAATAATATTTTAAGGAAGTTATTTGCAGTTACAAAATTACTAAATAGCTCATTAGCCAGCCTCAAAAACGATTTTTTTTAAATTACTCTACACCAACATTACCCTATACCACAAACCATAAAAACCACTATATGGTCAGTTAAAAAAATGTCGAAAACATTTTTAGTATTTGTAATACAAGCATTGTAAGACTCTAAACCATAAACCTTTTATATAAGCAATGGAATATTAACGATATACAACCGTGGCCAATATTTTATTTAGCTATGACATACATTTTTATGTATACATGGCTTATGTATCTTAATGTCTATGGCAAATATTTCATAGGTCTGTGGCATATATATTAGTTTCATTAAATACAATTGATCTGTTAGAATTAAGCAATGAATATTGAGTATTTTTTGTATATTTACGATATACATGCGTGGCAAATATTTCATAGGTCTGTGGCATATATATTTGTACACACATGGCATATATTTTTTAATGTCTATGGCTAACATTTGTCCCTATCTAAAACTTCAGCTAATAGCAGTACATGTACAATATAAGTTCAATATACACATAGCATCATTAAATACAATTAATCTGTTAGAATTAAGCAATGAATATTGAGTAGTTTTTGTCTATCAACGATATACACTCGTGGCACATATTTCATACGTGTATGACACATATATTAGTAAATACATGGTATATATTTTTCAAAGCAATGAGTAATTCTAGGATGATGGTTAGAAGAAGGAAATTAAATTAATGGATAGGATTAAATCATTTAAATCTAAGGGCTCATATTGATGCCTTTAGATAAAGGCAAATAGTGAGCTTTATACAATCCTGCTCGATCGCGGTATTCCAATTCCACCACCGAGGGAACGGGCGCGGATCCTAAAAAGGACAAACAAAAGCCTTTATATAAAGGCTTAAATATTGCTCATTATATTCACTTTGATTTTGTAACACCCCATCCAACATTAACACACTTACAATAAACTGCAGCGGAAATACAACCTCATCACATTACTTAACTCGTTGGTGTTACACGCCGTTAGCCACCCACGTGGCTAACAAGGCTAATCCATATACATTGTACCGGTCTGATGGGCTAAATTCCCGAGCAACTACACATTATTATCCCTTTCCATTAACAACAACAACAACATACACCTTTCAACTATACCGAGTATTTATAAACTGATGCCGACAACAATTTCGGTCTTACTACACCTACTGTATATATACACTTAAATGAATACCCATGTACAATGTCTACCCCGTCCTACTCTCGAACGGCTTCCAGCTCTCTGTACCTGAAATAGGAAAAGAAGAGAAAGGGTGGCCCCCAAGGGGCTCAGCACCTTTGCTGGTATGGTAATCCCGCAGCCCACATGCTACCGGGCCACGCACAACTAATTGTCGTCTTAGCATGCGGTTGATTATTTTTAAATCATGCATGCAACTGTAAACACACAACATAATCATTTCGCCTCAACGGGCTCAACAAACGGATAATATATCCTTACTTAATAAGTCACTCATGGTATTCAATATCCCTAGAGTGTTCCTCCTCTAATGGAGCTACTTCCTTAATAGACGACACTTACCCTTAAATCGGGTTATCCTAAACGCCTCTTTTCTCAAACTGGGATTCATATCCATGATCCACATACTCCACATTTTACAACATATAACATACACTACATAACATCACGCAACAACACTTTGCACGTTTCAACGTGCACAACATAACACCGCAATAGATATTGCTTCACAACAAAAATACATAACATAACGGGAATGGTTCTCTTAGGAACCGACCCAAACATTGTTTATACACTGGTGAGCCTAGAGAATGTTGCCAGTCTCATGATAAGCTCGTTATACAATAACAACAACACTCATTACCGTCCTAATAGTCGGACGAGTAACTTAAGTTAAGGCGGTTCGGGTTTGGAGGCCCGAACACACCACACAAACACATGTTCCCCCTAAACCGATCATAAGTCAGAATAGCTAAGCTTTGGAGTAAGCTAATGGGAGATCATAACCCGTGAGGGAAACAACCACAACAAAGAGAAGGGTAAGGCTAAGAAGGATACCCTCTCCCAAACAACGCGCGACCGGCCAAACCGGATTCCTCACCACTGTTAGTACATACTTACTATTAAATATTAGTTAGAACCCCATTATGGAGTCTATCACAACCACACAACATACAGTATTACAACTGAGTTAAACATACAAGAGAGATCCCTACATTCACATACACATATCACACATTTAACACACGCATAGCCGTGGTTAGTACGTCCCATGGTTCGGGTCGTTTACTCCGAATACCGAACTCTCATGTGATCCTAGACTCAGTTAACTAAGGTTAACACTGCCGAGGTTAAATGGTATCGGAGTTGAACACGCCACATATATGAATTACTGTAAACTCATTACATGTTTTATCTTACAACGTGGCAAACATACAGAAAAACACATTGGCATACAAGCCGGTGTAATCCGGTAGGACACAGGTTGCAAGAAAACCATACCTGTCACCGGAGTCCACTTTATCACGCCCACCTATGTTCCTCGAGCAATTCTCGAACAACTGATAACATTACATGTACTTTTATTAACATCGGGGTAACATGATTGTTTAAAGTCTAATGCTTATAACTTATCCCCGTTAATTTAGTTATATAACTTCACATTTTAACTTGTTTTACTTTTACATTTTAATCCAACTTTCCACCTACTTAATTGTCCTTATAACTCACCTAACATGTCTTAAACAACCTTATAACATCATTACTAATCAATCCCCATCATTACATATCATTTTATAATCTTAACATTTAAATCATCTTACTTAACTTAATCTCTCAAGTCCATATATATTTATCTTTCTAACCATCAATACTCTCTTAATGGCATACCACTAATACCACTTAACATTCTTAAAATTAAATTTATTTTTTTATTTTTTTTTTTTTTTAGGGTCCGACCGACCCACCGACCGACCCACCCCCTGGGTAGGTCGGCTGCAGAGAACATCCAACTTCACAGTTTCAGCCCGACCGACCCAGACTGGGGTCGGTCCCCTGGGTAGGTCGGCTGCAGAAACTCTCCTAAAAATGCCTATCTTATTCCAAACTCCTCCACAAGTTCTCTTATATGTTCTAACACCATTTGGGCACTTAAACACCCTCTTAAATCATCCATTAAACTCATTAGTTGACCCACCATCAAGCTCCTTGATCATTCACTCAAATTCTTGCAAAATTCCTAACACTTGTAATGTTTTTCCCTAAGTTCCTAAGTGGTGGTTTATACTTATGATAACAACTAACTAAAATGTTTTCTCACCACCATCACATCTACTCCAAGCATCATTCCTCACAAACACCTCCATTACACAATTCCTTCTATATCCACAAGTTTACACTTAGACCTTCACAAGGCATTACTTTTCCTTTGTTTACCTAAACTTTAACAAGACTTAATGCTTCACATATCATAACTTTGGTGTGTATAAAACACTCATTTGATTTCTAAATCCTCCAAGATTATGCCCAAGGCATCTTAACACTTAAGAACACCTTAATTCACCATCTTCACACTTAACCATTCCTAGCATCCTCTAGGTCATAAAATCTCATTACAACACATGAACTCCTTTGTTCATCAACTAAATTTTGCCATAGCTTCTCTTGTATATTCTCACATCCAAACACTTAGGTTTTTACCTTATTCCATTCAAGAACACCTAAAATCCATCAAACACATTTTATACACAAACTTCACACATTTAGGACTACATCACAATATAATGCATAAGCTTAAATTGCTTGGCACTTAGGCCCTTAAATAACATGGCTCTTAGGCCCTTAAATTGCATAAACCATAAACACTGAATTTCCCACATAATAATGCCTTTGACCTGCAAATACACCCAACAATACATATTCCTTTAATAAACTCCTTGAGAGCATTTTACTAGCTCATTCACCATTGGCTCCTTAGATCATTTTAACAAGCATTATAAGCTCATTTCTCCTAAGGCATTAAACCACATTAAGATAGCATATTTACCTCTTTTTCCTCACAAACTTCTTTCTTGTTTCCTTGTAAAACCGGTGGGGTGTTTGGTTGTTTGTCAACTTCTAAACAATGTACAAATAATAAAATGAGTATTCAAGCATTATGCTTCATCTCATTGTAAACCCTAGTTACACATATTGTTTTAACACATTAAGGTAATTGTTTTACCTTGGAATTGGAAGAGAACTTGAATAAGTATCAAGAGAGGACTCCTCTTAGCCCTTGGAAGATTCAAATGAAGCTAAAATAAGCAAGGTGAAAACACCATTGTGAGGTGAATTTTCGGACATCACATAAACATGGAGGAAACATGGATTTTCTTTGAGTTTCCTTACCTTGAAGCAAAGGAGAACAATAATATGTGAAAAAGTGAGCTCAAGCTCCTTCAATGGAGAATCTTCATGGCACCAACATGGAGTTCTTGAAGATTTGAAAAGAGAGAAGTGTAGAGCTTGACCTAACTAAGACAAATATGGTCTTGGAATTTGATTTGGTGCATGGAGCTAGAAGTTACAAGCATTCAAAGATGGAGAATGGCTACTTACTGTAGCAAAATGAAAATGGAGAAGGGAGGAGATGAAGAAACCGTGTGAAATGGAAGGAAAGAAGAGAATGAGGTGAGAGAGTACACTTTGTTAAGATATTTATGTTATAAAGTAACTTTTCTCTTTTATTCTTTCTTCTTTTCTTTATTTACTAGCCAAGTGTGATGACTCACACACCCAAAACCGTGGCCCCTTCATTATATAACATATATTTGGCCTTTGTTGACCAATTAAACAACTTATAACAACATATGTTACAAACTAGCTTATTAAAATCACTATTCACTAAAACAAGGCACATAGAAGTGAAATTTTTGATTTCCCATTGATATAGACTTCCAAATGTGATACTATATAGTACACATGTTAATTAAAGAGTAATGATGGACATTTAGCCATTCAAAACTCATTTACGAGACAATTTTTCAAAACGTGCTTTAAGACTCCTTAAAGCACATTTTGTGTTTTAACTTGTTTTCAAGCTTGGTTTTCTTTGGTAATTGATTTAATATGTTCATTAACATATTTATAAAGTATAGGTATGACCATTAGGTCTTATACACATTTATCCCAAGCTTAGAGCACATTTTTGCTCATATTGACTTTAAGGTATTTTTTGTGTTTTGTTTGGTTTCATTGTCTACCAAGGTTTCCTAAGGACTTAATTAGCCTTATAAAATCATAATTAAATGTTATTAAGTCTTGGTAGGCTCTTTGGGTCCTAACCAAGTTCACTCATAGCTTAGAGCATGTTTTTGCTCAAACTGTATCTTAGTGCTTTATTGCATTTACTATGGTCTAATTTGTTCACTGATGTTACTAAGGCACTTTTTAGCCTTTACATACCATAGTTTGATATTTAAACCACATATCAAGGTTTAGGGTATTTCAATCTACCCCCCTTAAAAACTTCGTCCTCGAAGTTCACACTTTCCACACATCATTAAATTTGAACACAGGAATCACTTGGAAATAAACTTCCATAACCAAACACACTTTACATCACAACCTCGGACTTAATGGTCCGGGCAACACATTCACATCCACACATAACATAACCTATCCACATGATAACCTCGGACTCTTTGGTCCGGGTATCTTAACAACACTTACACATACATAACAACCCCTTGGACTCACTGGTCTCGGGTAACATCACAACATTTGGACACATAGGTCCCCATAACATAACAGTCTTCAGACACTTAGGTCTATGTAACACAACACATTTAGACTCATAGGTCTCAATAGCATACACTTTTAGGAGATCAAAGTCAAAATAACATTTATTACACATACCACACAACATGTCATAGCATGTATAACAATCAAAAAATCCTTGATACACACTGTGATCCCGCAGAACCCGGTCGCGATGGACACCTTCCGTCCCCGTGCCTTTGGGAGATCAAAACAATCACTTAAATTTAAAATTTCCTTGTGAGGTTAAATAAGAGAACTTTAATTATGTAAGTATCTATCAACGTTTTATAAATACCAATTGAAAATCCTTTTGAAAACACACACAACTCCAAGTCCAACTTAAGCTCTTTGCTTCTTTTATTAGCGTGGTTATTTGTGACCACTTATAGGGAGCTTCAAGAGTCATCCAACCCTGATGTGATCAGCATCAGTGTAGAACTATCCTTCCACTCCAATTTGTGTTCGGCTTCCCTTGATCACATGCAAATCAAGTTCCACCTCCCACTTCATTTTCAAGCATCAATTAAATCACTCATTTCCAATTTTCTATCTTTTAAATCATTTTAGTCATGATCATAACATCTCCAAAGGATAGAGCTCCGTCTATCAGTTGCCTCCATTCACTTTAATCCTATTGCCTAGGGAATCTTATTCTCACTAGGTTATATGTCGGTATCATGCCCTTTCTTGAGTCACTATATAGTATATATATACACATATATTTTATCAAAATACAACACACCATTTCACATTTATACACTGTCGGGGCTTTTGTTCCCCCGGGAGTTTCTCTACTCCCCACACTTGTACTATCACACACAGCTGTTAACAAATACACACACTTATCACAATGGTATTCGCATCTTCTGTGCGCAATTACCACAATTAAACCATGAATGAATGTGTATGTTTACGTAACACACACACCAATCATCAAAACAATAATATAATTTTGTGCTATGCACAATATAAGTCACATACACTACGTACACTTGTACGGTAATATACACTAAGTGGTTTTGCGCTCTACCCCCTTAAAAGGGATTACGCCCACGTAATCAATCACTAAACATTGGCTTAAATGTTCTGCCGTCGTGAAGTGTTTTAACTTCCACGCGGTCTATTACACAATGGATTCTGATTAGAGGATCTTAACCATATTGACGGTTTAGTTCCTAAACCAAGAATTCTCATTGGAGTTTGTTTAAACTCTTAGTTGGTTTCGATTCTGGCCTGTTAGGCTTCTAGGCGTTAATAATTAGCCATTCACTCATGTTCACCATGTACATTCAACACTTGAATCACTGGCTCACTAGTTTCTGCTGCGAAACTCTAGTAACTGTAGAGCTTAATTGCCCCTTTTTGTTATTCTTACTGTATTGCACATCCCCAATTGTCACCTTCGTCTTGGTAACAATGGTTTCTCAACCGACGCGTGGTATCTCTTACCTTTAGCGAATTCGGTGAGTTATAAACTTTCGATCCACTTCCATAACAATTTACTGTGTATACAGTTATGTATTTCACAATGATTGACTTGTTCCCTTCCGACTTACTGTCGGTTGAGATTGAGCTACTACCTAGTGTGTAGTGCTCTCTCAGCTATTTACAACATTTGGGGTATATTCCATACCGATATTTGGCAGTTAGTGCTATAGTAGTCACTTACTGTTAATCATGTCTCCACATTTGGTTTTGTACAAGTACTCCTTTATTGGTGCGGCCTTGCATCTCCTATGCATCGGCCATTATAACATTATTCCTCCACAATTAACATGTTTCCAATTCCTAGCTATCCCACTCGATCATTACTGCGCAAGTGCAATACCAAAACACTCAGTCATACAGAGTGCAGAGGCGTAAACTCTTGACAGTAAATCCCTTATGCGATTCGCCATGGAATTCACACTGAGTTCCTTATCACATAATACCGACCATTGGCTTATTGCCCAGTCTGTGTATCATCACTTGCTTGCATGTCCATTGAGTTTAACTCATGACTGGTCTTATCTGCCACATTATTACTCAATAACATTGATACAACGGTCGCCAGCTGCGAACCGTGCTCTTACCCATTGCATAACAATAACTTACATGGTATTTACTGTCACGTTAACTTCCACACATATACTTACATTATTTATATTATGGTTCATCACTCATTTGGATGACTACTGTATGCTCCTTGAGCATTAATCATTCGAGTCACAAGCCGGCATTATTCAGCTCGGTGTTTCACTTTATACACACATACTACTAAGCTAACTGCTCTCTTACAATAATAACATCATCCATCCTTAATATATTTCTTGAACTTGATTCACATAACTACCGCTCCTGCGGTCTCACAATATCGAGAGGTATCCCCACTCTTAATGCAGTGGTTCGTTTACCGCTCTATTCACTTATACAACATAAACTTCTATAATCAATTGAATTTATATTACATATCTTGCTTATGGCTTATAAGCCTTATTTGCCTTGAGCTGGGCTCATTGTAGGCTGTCCACACACATGTACTTCTCTGTACAATATTACATGTTTAGAGGTTGTAGTGGGCTCCATGACAAGGTCGTTGCATCACGTTTCCTTTCATGGGATGCCGCTTAGGTTTGTCAGTCCGTCTCCTGACAACTTATGTCTAAACTGGGTGTTAGTTTCAACCCTCGTGTTTCTATCACGTTATCTTGTTCAATTATTGTTGATGCAAACACCCTTCAAGGATCGCTCCTGGGTGTTGCTAAGTTATGCCTTTACATCCAGTTCGCACTTACTGGTATATTCTGTTAGCCACGCCATTTTGCGTTCTTAACTGGCTTATTATCTTCTTCTATGAAGATCAACATCTCTTGATAGTTTCATCCCGTTCATTGTACATTAATGTGTCCACATTAGGCATTTGCTTGCCATGTACAGGCTGGGTCACCGTTCCAGCTAACATGTTTATCCCTAAGGATCCTTAAGACATATGTGATGTCTTTACATAACAGTTTGTGCCCTTCGCACTTCCTAACTCTTAAACATTTCCTTGAGAGGAATTCACTAATCCTTTTAGTCTCGTTAACTTAACTGAGTTCCTTAACTTCAACCATTCCTTGTAATCTCTAGCTCTTGTTTGATTTATACTGCTGACCGTAGACGGAGTCGACTACTTCCCGTGTTTCGGACTCCACTCGTATACATATGTGGGGTACCATAATGATACATTGCTACCTACCCAACTAACCCATAAGTAGGTCTGTCAGGCCCACAAGCTCCTATCGGAGTGCGGTCGTCCCACAATTCAGTTGGTACACTTGTAGTGTCCGTCACACGCCTAGGTGAAGTATTCTGTTGTCAACTCCCTTATATTGTCCCGTGACAATATTCATTCCTTGCTTCCCGATCTTAATCGAGGGAAAGTTTATCCATTGTTGTACCCTTGTCGACTGTCCTTGGTTTTACTGGCTTGGTTTAAAAGAAGGTTGGAAAGAAGTGTTGGTTTGAAAGAAAATCTGGTTTTGAAAAGAAAAGGGTTTGAATAAATCTGGGTTTGAAAGAAAATTTTCATGGCTTCACAACATCTTCTTACCTTAACCAAGTCTAGCTTCTTGCTGACTGGTGTATTTACAATTACAGAGGTTAGGCTACCAAGCCCTTCCATGGTCATAATGATCCTGTTTAACTTCATGGTACTTTACTAAGTACTTGTAGTGGTTATAAATTTCCCGAACGGCCCTGTTATAGCAGCACTTGCCATGGCAAGTGCGCCATGCTAACTGGCTATCGGTTTAACACATACTGGTTATGGTATTGTTTTTACCCATATTGTCATCAGTGGCCTTGTTGGCCCTTACTGATCTTACTGCCTTGATAATAACCCTCTGGATAACTCCTCACTGTATTCATATGGTAATTATCAACTGGGGTGTCTCCCACTCTTGGAGTCCCTCTTTACTTAGTATCGTATCCTCTTTATAGCCCGTTCCACGCATTGTCGTGGTTACTGAGACTTGTCTCTTGTTTGGGCACTACTTTGTAGTTCCTTTAGCGGTTGGTATACCGTTGGTGTATCACTTAACAACTGTGGTCCCGTAGACACTTGTCTCGGGTTTCTTTAATCCACTTCTTGCCTGTTGCACGGTTGGTGCATTGCAAGTTGGTTTTTCTCGACTGCTTAGCATGTCGACCCAGGTTGCCGGAAATTCTATTCCTCTATACACAAAATCCTTCATTCATTGTTATGAAATGCGGTTAACATTGTTCAGATGGAGACCGTCTCCGGGATTCCCAGTTTTCGGGATCCACCGTATGACAGGTTCTCCCGTACTTTGAAGGTATTTAATAACAGCCAGATCGGGTATTCCCGAGTAAGAGTGAACTTCCATCTCTCTGGCGTTGTTTCCCCAAGTTATATACAGGGATTGTGGAGGGTGGGATGGATATTGTAGGTTTCCAGTAGTCACTGGTAGTTCCTAACTAGCGTATCTCTCACGCTATCATTCAACCCTTAACCCAAAGTACTTAAATCCTAACTCGGTACTTCCTAAGCTCGGTAATTCAGTCATCATAGCGATACTTCGCTCTGATACCACTTTTTGTAACACCCCATCCAACATTAACACACTTACAATAAACTGCAGCGGAAATACAAACTCATCACATTACTTAACTCGTTGGTGTTACACGCCGTTAGCCACCCACGTGGCTAACAAGGCTAATCCATATACATTGTACCGGTCTGATGGGCTAAATTCCCGAGCAACTACACATTATTATCCCTTTCCATTAACAACAACAACAACAACATACACCTTTCAACTATACCGAGTATTTATAAACTGATGCCGACAACAATTTCGGTCTTACTACACCTACTGTATATATACACTTAAATGAATACCCATGTACAATGTCTACCCCGTCCTACTCTCGAACGGCTTCCAGCTCTCTGTACCTGAAATAGGAAAAGAAGAGAAAGGGTGGCCCCCAAGGGGCTCAGCACCTTTCCTGGTATGGTAATCCCGCAGCCCACATGCTACGGGCCACGCACAACTAATTGTCGTCTTAGCATGCGGTTGATTATTTTTAAATCATGCATGCAACTGTAAACACACAACACATAATCATTTCGCCTCAACGGGCTCAACAAACGGATAATATATCCTTACTTAATAAGTCACTCATGGTATTCATATCCCTAGAGTGTTCCTCCTCTAATGGAGCTACTTCCTTAATAGACGACACTTACCCTTAAATCGGGTTATCCTAAACGCTTTTCTCAAACTGGGATTCATATCCATGATCCACATACTCCACATTTTACAACATATAACATACACTACATAACATCACGCAACAACACTTTGCACGTTTCAACGTGCACAACATAACACCGCAATAGATATTGCTTCACAACAAAAATACATAACATAACGGGAATGGTTCTCTTAGGAACCGACCCAAACATTGTTTATACACTGGTGAGCCTAGAGAATGTTGCCAGTCTCATGATAAGCTCGTTATACAATAACAACAACACTCATTACCGTCCTAATAGTCGGACGAGTAACTTAAGTTAAGGCGGTTCGGGTTTGGAGGCCCGAACACACCACACAAACACATGTTCCCCCTAAACCGATCATAAGTCAGAATAGCTAAGCTTTGGAGTAAGCTAATGGGAGATCATAACCCGTGAGGGAAACAACCACAACAAAGAGAAGGGTAAGGCTAAGAAGGATACCCTCTCCCAAACAACGCGCGACCGGCCAAACCGGATTCCTCACCACTGTTAGTACATACTTACTATTAAATATTAGTTAGAACCCCATTATGGAGTCTATCACAACCACACAACATACAGTATTACAACTGAGTTAAACATACAAGAGAGATCCCTACATTCACATACACATATCACACATTTAACACACGCATAGCCGTGGTTAGTACGTCCCATGGTTCGGGTCGTTTACTCCGAATACCGAACTCTCATGTGATCCTAGACTCAGTTAACTAAGGTTAACACTGCCGAGGTTAAATGGTATCGGAGTTGAACACGCCACATATATGAATTACTGTAAACTCATTACATGTTTTATCTTACAACGTGGCAAACATACAGAAAAACACATTGGCATACAAGCCGGTGTAATCCGGTAGGACACAGGTTGCAAGAAAACCATACCTGTCACCGGAGTCCACTTATCACGCCCACTATGTTCCTCGAGCAATTCTCGAACAACTGATAACATTACATGTACTTTTATTAACATCGGGGTAACATGATTGTTTAAAGTCTAATGCTTATAACTTATCCCCGTTAATTTAGTTATATAACTTCACATTTTAACTTGTTTTACTTTTACATTTTATCCAACTTTCCACCACTTAATTGTCCTTATAACTCACCTAACATGTCTTAAACAACCTTATAACATCATTACTAATCAATCCCCATCATTACATATCATTTTATAACCTTAACATTTAAATCATCTTACTTAACTTAATCTCTCAAGTCCATATATATTTATCTTTCTAACCATCAATACTCTCTTAATGGCATACCACTAATACCACTTAACATTCTTAAAATTAAATTTATTTTTTATTTTTTTTTTTTTTTAGGTCCGACCGACCCACCGACCGACCCACCCCCTGGGTAGGTCGGCTGCAGAGAACATCCAACTTCACAGTTTCAGCCCGACCGACCCAGACTGGGGTCGGTCCCCTGGGTAGGTCGGCTGCAGAAACTCTCCTAAAAATGCCTATCTTATTCCAAACTCCTCCACAAGTTCCTTATATGTTCTAACACCATTTGGGCACTTAAACACCCTCTTAAATCATCCATTAAACTCATTAGTTGACCCACCATCAAGCTCCTTGATCATTCACTCAAATTCTTGCAAAATTCCTAACACTTGTAATGTTTTTCCCTAAGTTCCTAAGTGGTGGTTTATACTTATGATAACAACTAACTAAAATGTTTTCTCACCACCATCACATCTACTCCAAGCATCATTCCTCACAAACACCTCCATTACACAATTCCTTCTATATCCACAAGTTTACACTTAGACCTTCACAAGGCATTACTTTTCCTTTGTTTACCTAAACTTTAACAAGACTTAATGCTTCACATATCATAACTTTGGTGTGTATAAAACACTCATTTGATTTCTAAATCCTCCAAGATTATGCCCAAGGCATCTTAACACTTAAGAACACCTTAATTCACCATCTTCACACTTAACCATTCCTAGCATCCTCTAGGTCATAAAATCTCATTACAACACATGAACTCCTTTGTTCATCAACTAAATTTTGCCATAGCTTCTCTTGTATATTCTCACATCCAAACACTTAGGTTTTTACCTTATTCCATTCAAGAACACCTAAAATCCATCAAACACATTTTATACACAAACTTCACACATTTAGGACTACATCACAATATAATGCATAAGCTTAAATTGCTTGGCACTTAGGCCCTTAAATAACATGGCTCTTAGGCCCTTAAATTGCATAAACCATAAACACTGAATTTCCCACATAATAATGCCTTTGACCTGCAAATACACCCAACAATACATATTCCTTAATAAACTCCTTGAGAGCATTTTACTAGCTCATTCACCATTGGCTCCTTAGATATTTTAACAAAATAAGCTCATTTCTCCTAAGGCATTAAACCACATTGAGATAGCTTATTTACCTTTTTTCCTCACAAACTTCTTTCTTGTTTCCTTGTAAAACCGGTGGGGTGTTTGGTTGTTTGTCAACTTCTAAACAATGTACAAATAATAAATGAGTATTCAAGCATTATGCTTCATCTCATTGTAAACCCTAGTTACACATATTGTTTTAACACATTAAGGTAATTGTTTTACCTTGGAATTGGAAGAGAACTTGAATAAGTATCAAGAGAGGACTCCTCTTAGCCCTTGGAAGATTCAAATGAAGCTAAAATAAGCAAGGTGAAAACACCATTGTGAGGTGAATTTTCGGACATCACATAAACATGGAGGAAACATGGATTTTCTTTGAGTTTCCTTACCTTGAAGCAAAGGAGAACAATAATATGTGAAAAAGTGAGCTCAAGCTCCTTCAATGGAGAATCTTCATGGCACCAAATGGAGTTCTTGAAGATTTGAAAAGAGAGAAGTGTAGAGCTTGACCTAACTAAGACAAATATGGTCTTGGAATTTGATTTGGTGCATGGAGCTAGAAGTTACAAGCATTCAAAGATGGAGAATGGCTACTTACTGTAGCAAAACGAAAATGGAGAAGGGAGGAGATGAAGAAACCGTGTGAAATGGAAGGAAAGAAGAGAATGAGGTGAGAGAGTACACTTTGTTAAGATATTTATGTTATAAAGTAACTTTTCTCTTTTATTCTTTCTTCTTTTCTTTATTTACTAGCCAAGTGTGATGACTCACACACCCAAAACCGTGGCCCCTTCATTAATAACATATATTTGGCCTTTGTTGACCAATTAAACAACTTATAACAACATATGTTACAAACTAGCTTATTAAAATCACTATTCACTAAAACAAGGCACATAGAAGTGAAATTTTTGATTTCCCATTGATATAGACTTCCAAATGTGATACTATATAGTACACATGTTAATTAAAGAGTAATGATGGACATTTAGCCATTCAAAACTCATTTACGAGACAATTTTTCAAAAACGTGCTTTAAGACTCCTTAAAGCACATTTTGTGTTTTAACTTGTTTTCAAGCTTGGTTTTCTTTGGTAATTGATTTAATATGTTCATTAACATATTTATAAAGTATAGGTATGACCATTAGGTCTTATACACATTTATCCCAAGCTTAGAGCACATTTTTGCTCATATTGACTTTAAGGTATTTATTTGTGTTTTGTTTGGTTTCATTGTCTACCAAGGTTTCCTAAGGACTTAATTAGCCTTATAAAATCATAATTAAATGTTATTAAGTCTTGGTAGGCTCTTTGGGTCCTAACCAAGTTCACTCATAGCTTAGAGCATGTTTTTGCTCAAACTGTATCTTAGTGCTTTATTGCATTTACTATGGTCTAATTTGTTCACTGATGTTACTAAGGAACTTTTTAGCCTTTACATACCATAGTTTGATATTTAAACCACATATCAAGGTTTAGGGTATTTCAGATTTATTTGAATGGTTGTGATTAGAACACTCATTAATTCCAAATAGATTACCCTACCCCAAAACACCCCAAAACCCACCCTAGGAAAGCTAAAAACGTCGAAGGCATTTTTAGGGTTTATAGTGGCTAGACCCTAAACCCGCTACCACAAACCCTAAAAACCTGTTGAGTTAGTTGCTATAATATAAAGTACAGAACAAATTCCAAATAGATTACCCTACCCCCAAAACACCCCAAAACCCACCCTAGGAAAGCTAAAAACGTCGAAGGCATTTTTAGGGTTTATAGTGGCGGGTTTAGGGTCTAACGACCCTAAACCCGCTACCACAAACCCTAAAAACCTATCGAGTTAGTTGCTACAATATAAAGTATAGAACAAATTCCAAATAGATTACCCTACCCCCCAAAACACCCCAAAACCCACCCTAGGAAAGCAAAAAACGTCGAAGGCATTTTTAGGGTTTATAGTGGCGGGTTTAGGGTTTAACGACCCTAAACCCGCTACCACAAACCCTAAAAACCTGTCAAGTTAGTTGCTACAATATAAAGTACAAAACAAATTCCAAATAGATTACCCTACCCCCAAAACACCCCAAAACCCACCCTAGGAAAGCTAAAAACGTCGAAGGCATTTTAGACCCTAAACCCGCCACCACAAACCCTAAAAACATACCGAAATAGTTGCTACAATATAAAGTACAAAACAAATTCCAAATAGATTACCCTACCCCAAAACACCCCAAACCCACCCTAGGAAAGTTAAAAATATTGAATTCACCACTTATTACTTAATGAATCATAATATTAATTTTAATGATTCATAATACAAAATTAATAAATCATATTATCAATTTAGTGCATTATCGTATACATGTAAAAAAAGTTTTTTTAAAAGTCGTAAAAATATATCCATGACTGATCTTATTTTGAAGAGCTTGAATTTAGATGAACAATGATATAATTTTTTTTTCATTTTGGACTTATATATTATAAGTTATAACAATTTAAAATTTTTATGATAAAGAAAGAAAAAAAAAAACTCACCTGCACGAACCTCACCCAATTAGAGATGTGCCTTTATATAAAGGCAAACTGTAAGCCTTTATACAAACCAGTTACACTTTTCATGCATTTGTTTTGAGTTTCCATATCGATTAACGAGTGTCTAATTAAAATTAACTACTCTAGCTGCTGATGAAGTGAATGAGAGGGACTTTTTCGAACTTACAAACAAGCTCATGAAAAAAGAGCCTACCAATGTGGCTATTTAAGATGTTCTAATGAATAATGACTAAAAGTTAGCGAATTAATAGATTGATTGTAGTTTCAAATTCTTAGATTTATTAGAACAGTAGGTACAAGGTGCGGACAGTTCGCACACAATATGGTACACTCTAGTGATTTTGTAGTCCCACTACTACATAATTAGCATATGCCCACACTTTTAAGTTTAAACTTTTTACACAAATAAAATGTGGAAAATTAATTTCCTTCACTTATAAGTGTCTCCATAATTAATGTAGAAATATTAGAGATCTTTGTATTTTATATATACATATTTGTACCTACATTGAACACAAACTCACTACAACAATATTGTCTATTTGGGGCAAGTTCACATTATCAATTAGTGCAAATAGAGAGTTGCACCAAAAGTTAGCACAAACAGTGCAAAGATATAATGCACTATTTGACTATAGCAAATGGTGCGCAGGAAAGAAACTTGCACAAATAGATATGAACAAACGGGGCATAGAAAAACTTGCACTAATTGATCATATCAATTGGAGCAATTATTTATGATGCTCTATCTGTTGATATCACCCCAAAACTACACGCATAATCAAGTGGGGCAGAAGAAAAATTTGGCTCTAATTGATAGTGTCTAATAGTACATCCCGTCTAGTCGCACCAGTAGTGCATTAGTCTTTGTATTTAGACCATCTATCAGTGCACACTGTATCTCGCACTAATATATAGCATCAATTGGTGCAATTATATTATAGTCCCCCTATTTGTCTAATGGTTAAATGGTGCAACTACTATACTTGCACTAATTGATGTCATCAACTAGAGCAACAGACTTCACACCCTATTAGATGTGCTAGGTTGGTGCAAAAGTTTATTTCGCACTAATACCCCACTTCTATTATACAGACGAGTAATAACTTCTATCCTAGAAGATGGTAACGGGTTTGTATAAAGGCTTACAGTTTGCCTTTATATAAAGGCACATCTCTAATTGGGTGAGGTTCGCGCAGGTGAGTTTTTTTATTTTTTTTCTTTTTCTTTCTTTATCATAAAAACTTTAAATTGTTATAACTTTTAATATATAAGTCCAAAATGAAAAAAAATTATATCATTGTTCATCTAAATTCAAGCTCTTCAAAATAAGATCAGTCATGGATATATTTTTACGACTTTTAAAAAAACTTTTTTTACATGTATACGATAATGCACTAAATTGATAATATGATTTATTAATTTTGTATTATGAATCATTAAAATTAATATTGTGATTCATTAAGTAATAAGTGGTGAATTCGATATTTTTAACTTTCCTAGGGTGGGTTTGGGGTGTTTTGGGGTAGGGTAATCTATTTGGAATTTGTTTTGTACTTTATATTGTAGCAACTATTTCAGTATGTTTTTAGGGTTTGTGGTGGCGGGTTTAGGGTCTAAAATGCCTTCGACGTTTTTAGCTTTCCTAGGGTGGGTTTTGGGGTGTTTTGGGGGTAGGGTAATCTATTTGGAATTTGTTTTGTACTTTATATTGTAGAAACTAACTCGACAGGTTTTTAGGGCTTGTGGTAGCGGGTTTAGGGTTGTTAAACCCTAAACCCGCCACTATAAACCCTAAAAATGCCTTCGACATTTTAGCTTTCCTAGGGTGGGTTTTGGGGTGTTTTAGGGGTAGGGTAATCTATTTGGAATTTGTTCTGTACTTTATATTGTAGCAACTAACTCGACAGGTTTTTAGGGTTTGTGGTAGCGGGTTTAGGGTCGTTAGACCCTAAACCCGCCACTATAAACCCGAAAAATGCCTTCGACGTTTTTAGCTTTCCTAGGGTGGGTTTTGGGGTGTTTTGGGGGTAGGGTAATCTATTTGGAATTTGTTCTGTACTTTATATTGTAGCAACTAACTCAACAGGTTTTTAGGGTTTATGGTAGCGGGTTTAGGGTCTAGCCACTATAAACCCTAAAAATGCCTTCGACGTTTTTAGCTTTCCTAGGGTGGGTTTTGGGGTGTTTTGGGGTAGGGTAATCTATTTGGAATTAATGAGTGTTCTAATCACAACCATTCAAATAAATCAAAGTGAATATAATGAGCAATATTTAAGCCTTTATATAAAGGCTTTTGTTTGTCCTTTTTAGGATCCGCGCCCGTTCCCTCAGTGGTGGAATTGGAATACCGCGATCGAGCGGCAGGATTGTATAAAGCTATTTGCCTTTATCTAAAGGCATCAATATGAGCCCTTAGATTTAAATGATTTAATCCTATCCATTAATTTAATTTCCTTCTTCTAACCATCATCCTAGAATTACTCATTGCTTTGAAAAATATATACCATGTATTTACTAATATATGTGTCATACACGTATGAAATATGTGCCACGAGTGTATATCGTTGATAGACAAAAACTACTCAATATTCTTTGCTTATTTCTAACAGATTAATTGTATTTAATGATGCTATGTGTATATTGACTTATATTGTACATGTACTGCTATTAGCTGAAGTTTTAGATAGGGACAAATGTTAGCCATAGACATTAAAAAATATATGCCATGTGTGTACAAATATATATGCCACAGACCTATGAAATATTTGCCACGCATGTATATCGTAAATATACAAAAAGTACTCAATATTCATTGCTTAATTCTAACAGATCAATTGTATTTAATGAAACTAATATATATGCCACAAACCTATGAAATATTTGCCATAGACATTAAGATATGTAAGCCATGTATACATAAAAATGTATGTCATAGCTAAATAAAATATTGGCCACGGTTGTATATCGTTAATATTCCATTGCTTATATAAAAGGTTTATGGTTTAGAGTCTTACAATGCTTGTATTACAAATCCTAAAAATGTTTTCGACATTTTTTTAACTGACCATATAGTGGTTTTTATGGTTTGTGGTATAGGGTAATGTTGGTGTAGAGTAATTTAAAAAAATCGTTTTTGAGGCTGGCTATTGAGCTATTTAGTAATTTTGTAACTGCAAATAACTTCCTTAAAATATTATTATTAATTATCTGGTGGCTATCAGTTTTCATATATATGGCTAATATTGTCCTATAAAAATGGCTAACATTTTTTCTCTGTATGGCTGATATTATTGCCTTTATATAAAGGCTTTTGTTTGTCCTTTACAGGATCTGCGCCCATGAAAAGTGGTACACGCGTCTCTTACATTTTTAGGCTCTGTGCAAAATACAAAACTGAAGCGCTTATAGTAATATAGTAATCAATTAATCAATTACAAATTAATTTTTATCTTACTTTTTTAAAATTAATAAGTTATTACCGAATGAGCACCCTGTTAGGGGAAATACTATTGTATAACCGGTTGTACAGTGAGCATCGTACAACCGTTTTTCGATTCAAAGGTTGTTCAAATTTTTGTATCGATTGTTCATATTGATGGAAAGATTACACGTGTTAGTATAAAGACTGTTCAACTTTAAAGGATGTTTGTTCAAATTAATTGTGAAGATTGTTCGAGGATGTACATAAATATTGTACAACTGGTTGTATAATAGTCGGCTTGCCCTGTTAGCCGCCCCTAATAAGCGGTATAATGGTGATTAATCCTGATGGGATCCATGTGACACTTTTCATCCATTACCCGACCCACATGTATTACCTTATGTTAGAGATCAAGTATGAGTCCCTATTAAAGAATTATATAGTTACTAAATAGTTCATATGCTTTATAGCATAGTCCACCTAATGCCCATTGGTTATAGAATGGAATTAAACTTCATAGGTTATTAGCCTTACTAGTCTATATGGGTATTTTATACATAATTCACTAACATTGTATCAAAGCAAGGTTTAGGGTTGGATAATGTACCACTTTTTAAAATTGATACCGAATAGAAACCATAAATCGAGAGAAGGGACTAGGCCAGTACCAAGTGGGGTCCAAGCAGTACGGGTGCAATGTGGGGGTAACGCAGGTGAGAGACTCACACTTGAGGGGGCATGTTAAAGATCAAGTGTGAGTCCCACATTAAAGAATTATATAGTTAGTGAGTAGTTCATATAACTTATGGGCTATTTCAATTGGTTTTAGGATGGAACCTCATGGGTTATTGGACCTCACTAGTCTATATGGGTATTATACATAATTCACTCTCTTAAGCCTATTTCTCCCCTCACAATATTTCAAACACTATACCTGACATTGTTTAAAAATGCACCCTAATTTTTAAATTGAAAGAACACCTTCAAAAATAGTGTTCTAAAAAGAAAAACAAGTGTGTTTTTACTTTTTGATATTAATATCCACTTGGAAACAAATAATTTGGTCAACATGGGTTTTTTAAATAGGGTGAAGACATGAAACAAATGGGTGACTTATGAAATAGGTAACAATGCATGTGAGAAGTTTCCATCCATTAACTAATCCTTCGCTTGTGTATCACTTGACTCATCATTCTTTCTCTTAGCCAAATGCCTCTTAGTTCAAAAAAAAATATCTACTTTTGAAAAATGGAAAAAACATTAAAAAACGGTATTATAATCTCTTTTAGTCATCCAATTATTAGCATCAGTCATCCACTGTCTAGTTCCCTCTTTGATATTGTGAACTACCATCACCTTTATCATCTCATGTCCGAGTCTTGATATATAGGATGATTTAATGCAGCTAATCTTATATTCTTGTTGAACATGGGTATCCTATTTAAGGAATATTCACCTGAATTACTTGCAGATTATGAATGGATGGGTAATGGATCAAGGGTAAATGGGGGAAAGGGAAGAGTGGATGATAGGTGGTGCATCTAGGTGACGGATGCAAGTGACGCGTCACCCGACCCAAACTCGATTCTTGACACCCCTATCATTAGTGACTTGAAGATCAAATTCGGTAGATGTGTAGAAAATTTCAAATTTCCTTCATAGTTTTGACAAAACAGATTCTTGTCTTACCCTTATGAAAAGGATATAATGACTATGCCCATCTAACTGAATGAGACAATCATTCTGTATCTTTTTTCTTTTTCATTTTGTGGTCAAATGTTTTGTAACACCCCTACCATTAATACAATGCTTACCGTCCAATCTCCTTACACATCAGATACACACAGCGGATACATACTTACATAATGTGGGTGATACAATGCCGTTAGTCACCCACGTGACTAACAAGGCTACTGCTACTACATACAACATCGGTCTGATGGACCGGAATCCCGAGTACTACATAACTACAACACATACTCCATTTACCAAATAAGTACTGCAATCTTCATTCCATACAATACTCCATGTACAATACAATTTAATTCACATACCGAGTCTACTAGGATCCTCATACAAGTATAATACCTCTTCCAAACTCATACATACTCACTAGGAGACTACTTACTACCCACTCCTCACAACTACTTACTTTCTAGATACAAGGTTGTGTCGCCGGTCTCTTACCTTGAACACATCCTCTTCGGGTACCTGCACACTAAAAACGTTCCCCCTAGGGGGTCAGCTTTTGCTGCGCATGATAACCGCATACCCCGCGTACTAGTGAGGGTACGCCGACCACTTGGTCGTATACATGCAGTTCATTTATTCACACAACATGCATACATGCTTTCATACACAATACAATAATACTTACGCAAGGCATACATACATACACTTCATTACATACAAGGAATACAATATACCATCCAATACATACTTACCTTCTTCCGAAATACACCTACTCATTACATACACAATATACAAGTCTTGTTAGCTCCATTGGTCCACCCGGGTTAATCGGGTGGAGATTACTCTTTTACTCGTTACTCCATACATACGCATACATACTCATACTCATTGTAACACCCCTACCATTAATACAGTGCTTACCGTCCAATCTCCTTACATATCAGATACACGCAGCGGATATATACTTACATACAATGGGTGATATAATGTCGTTAGTCACCTACGTGACTAACAAGGCTACTACATCTATATACAGCATCGGTCTGATGGACCGGAATCCCGAGTACTACAAATCTACAACACATTCTCCGTTTACCAAATACTACCACAATCTTCATTCAATACAATACTCCAAGTACAATACAATATGATCTACATACCGAGTTACTAAGATCCTTATACAAGTATACTACCTCTACCAAGTTCATACATACTCTCTAAGAGTCTACATCTACCCATTTCCTCACAACTACTTACTTTCTATGTACAAGGGTGTGCCTCCGGTCTCTTCCTTGGCCATATTCGCTTCGGTACCTGCACACTAAAAAAATGTCCCCCGAAGGGGTCAGCTTTCGCCGAGCATGATAACCGCATACCCCGCGTACTAGTGAGGGTACGCCGACCACTTGGTCGAATACATGCGGTTCGTTTTCATACAAACATACATGCATACATGCTCTTATACACGATACAAGACTACTCACACAACGTACATACATACAATTCAGTTCATACAAGGGATACGATATAAACCAACCAATACATACTTACCTCTTCCCGAATTACACACACACATCTCATGCACAATATACAATATTGTTAGCTTCATTGGTCCACCCGGGTTAATCAGGTGGAGATTACTCTTTTACTCGTTACTTCATACATACGCATACATACTCATACATACTTACGGATTCATACTTACTTACTCTTACTCTTACTCAAGTTAAGTCGTCGGGACCTCCGGCCCTGGGGACTACTCCGTCCCACCTCCGGGATTTACTTGACTCACCAATCCGGGATGCTACCCATTTAAGGGATTTGGGCCGCGGACCAGTTAAGAGTCAGGAATTGCAGCCAACCTCTTGTGACTCCGCATCCTCACGCGTGGCCGAAGCTATATCGGACTTCTACTCATTCCGGTTTACTCACTTAAGTTAGGAGTTAGGTAGTTAGGAATTAGCAGCAGTCAACATTCAAGCCACAATAATACGATACACATATATACATACTCACGAAATACATTACAATATACAAGTACACTACAGAATACAATACACTTCATCATCATTCATACATTTCATGAATTATACAAACTATTGTTCGAGGCAAATATCAAGAACAATGTAAACAAGCACAAGTAGGTGCAATATAGTCCGATTCATGCATTTATCTTATTAGGTGATCAAATAAGCACACAAATCGGGGTAACCAGATTAGGATACAGGGCATGAAGAAATCATACCTTTCACCGTTGTACTTGTATCCCAACGTTCCTCCGGTATTCACAATTCAAATCCTATGATATACATACAACCGAATAATTAATCTAACTATCATTAATTTAATTCGGTTACCCTCACGCTTTCTAACTCATACTTACTAAGTCTTCACATCCTTATACTTACATTTTATTTACTTACTTTTAATTACTTAACAATGGTTTACTTACATATATAGGCACATATGTATAGGTGGGTATACATGTACATACATACATATACTAACCATAGTCTTATAGTTTTTTTTTTGTAAGTTTTGACCCGACCGAACTTGCGACCGACCTTGCAAGTTCGGTCCGAGTCAATAGGTTACATCGGGTGAAAATTCCAGGGCCGACCGACCTTGCAAGTCCGGTCCCAAGGTCGGTCCATTCCAGTAAGTTACTTAACGGGAAAATTTTAGCCCGACCGACCTTGCAAGTCCGGTCGCAAGGTCGGTCCATTCCAGTAGCTTGCTCGACGGAAATTTTTCTGGCCGACCGAACTTGCATGTCCGGTCGCAAGTCCGGTCGATTCCAGTAGGTTACAGACGGGAGAATTTTTTTCTGGTCCGACCGAACTTGCAAGTCCGGTCGATTCCAGAAGCTTTCCCGTCTTTGTAAATCTGGGCTCGACCGACCTTGCAAGTTCGGTCCTAAGGTCGGTCCGGCCCAGTATTTGCATTTTAATTTCTGTTTTCAGTTCTAACCTTTACCCATTGTTTCCCCAATCTTCCCACATGTAATCCCACATGTTTTAACACTACCTAGGCCCTCAAAATTGCCTTAGTTCATCCCCCAAACCTACTACTCAATTCCTACCTTCACCTACACATTTTTCCTTACTCCTTCTCAACACTTACACTAGTTCTTACTCCTCTAATGCAACAGATTTTTGTTGCCACTTCTACCACTCAATACTCCCTCTATCAATGTCACTCCTAGCATCCCAAATACATCTCCTATTACCATGCCAATTCATTTCTAAGCAATTATACCACCTATGCCCAAGTCCAACATTCCTTTTACCAATTCTTACACACTAATCTTTCCTAGTTCTTCTATACAATTTGATACCCCTTTGCTACAGATTTTGGTTCCTACTTCCTCCATACATAATTTCCTCTCCTAATGTCATCTCCAAGGCCTACAATGCATTGTCTCACCTCTTCAAGTCCAACACTCATTCCCTAGGTCAAGTACATAAGTTCTCCTAGTTCCTCCAATACCATTCAACAACCCTTGCTACAGATTTTACATTCTTTCATTCTCTTACCACAACTACTACTCATAGTCATTAGACATCTCTACTTACTCCAATACACCCTTGGTTTTGCCATTCACCAATTCATCCCTACATGTACATATTCCTACCAAAATTTTGCCATAGTCCCTCTACATTTACTTCTCCACATATGTGTTTTCTCATCCAACTCATTCCTAATCTAGCCAAACCACAAGGGTTCTACCAGCACACATACAAAATCTTAGTACACCATTACTTCCTCAATCCACATTACTAATGCACATACACAATACACTTGGCTCTAAGGCCCACAATTCACATACTAGTTCACAAATACTCAAACTTCCTCAATTACATTACTAATACATTATTTGGTTTCTTTAGATTGGTTTACCCATTCCCATTACTCTAATGCACTAAAATTTAACATTAGTAAAGAGCTCTTACCTTGAGCTTATAATTCCTTCTTTCTTTCTCATTTCTCCTCCTTCTTCCTTTCTTGCCCAAATCGGCCATGTGGGGGAATGGAGTTGCCAAACTCCATTCCCATCACCCAATGAACACAAAACACTATAATTAATATACTAATCCCTTAAATTAATGCAATTCATTGAAGTGTTTGAAATGAAATTTCTAGGGTTTACCTTTGGAGAGTTTTAGAAGGGGTTTTAGCCCTTGGTTCAAGAAGGTGAATCCACCACCATTGCTAGGTTGATATTTTGCTCAAAGAGAGAGAAAACAAGGTATTACATATGGGTAAAATCGGTTATGAAAGGAAGGTGGAGAGAACATGAGTTTTTCATGTAGATTTTTACCTTGTTGGAAAGAGGAGACTCCAAGCTCCATAATGGTGTGCTTTTCTCTTCAAATGGGGAAAACCCATGGAGATGAAACTCATCCTTTTCGAATTTTGAAAAGAGGGAAATGTAGAGGAGAATGAGGGGAGTTCAAATATGTAATTATTTTTGAGTTTGGAGCTTACATGAGGATGGAGCATGAGGTAGAAGGTGGAGTTGCCATGGGAGCTTCTTGAAGCTCTAAAAATCGCAGCCACAAGGGAGAAGAAGAGGGGGAGTACGATGAGGAAGGAGGGAATGGGAGAGAGAGAATAGAAAAGTGAGGTGAGAGAGTAGATAGATAAAGTAGCTTTTACTTTATTGTTTTTCTTTGCTTTTTGGCTCTCTTATTAGTTAGCTAGTTACATGTGTGTGTGAGGGAGTTGTTTGACAGATAAAAACCGGCCCCCTACAGTTATACCAGCTGGAGCGTTTTTCGTCTTTTACAGAAAACGCTCGTTATTTTACCCGGTTTAGGTACTGTTCACTAACCGGGTCCGTTTTCCGGAATTTTCTCGTTTTATTATTTTTATTAGTTATTAAGCTTCCATAAATGCTTAATAATTATTTAATGATTTATAATTTTTACGGGTCCGTTTGACCACTTAAAGTCACGTTTCCGGGTTTTCTCGAAAAACGTGCTCTAAAGCTCTATTAGCGTTTTAATTCATTATTTGGATCCGTTTTCTTCGGGAGTTGTTCCCATATATTGTTTAGGCCTTATTAAGCCTTTAGAATCCATATAATACGCTAACCGAGGTATCATACCTGCTATGGTTATTTAACGCTTATTTAGCGTTTTTCGCCTTTTAAGCGTTTCTTTATTTCTTTTGGATTTATTTTTCCTTACTGTTATTAATTAGGTACCATTAGGCCCTTAAATACGTATTAAGTTAATTTTAATCCCTGTATTTAAGTTCGGGGTATTTCAATCTACCCCCCTTAAGAAACTTTGTCCTCAAAGTTGTTCGCGGTTATGGGATTATTATACTTACTCCTTTATACTTGCCTAGTGCCAAAGTCATACATCCTTCCTCCTTACAATTCCCAAAATCCCTCAAGGTTCCTACATACCATACTATACCAATATACAATAGTTACTCCAATCCGCACTACTACTAACTATCCGGTTCCTCATTACAGAGTTCATACATACATACAGTGCAAAGCTATCCCCAAAGCAATGCAATATACAATCCCGCAGGCACTCAGGTCATCTCGACACAGGACTCCTCTATGTCCTGCTGCCCTTGGAATAATACCATATGCTACACTACTATCTTCTCCGGTATAAGCTTCTAGCCAAATCCTTATTCTCAGTCTAAGGAAAAATCCTTCCCAACAGCTAATTAGAAATCTTTCTAAAGCATCCAACTCCAAGTTCCAATTTATATTCATTACTTCTATCCTATGTGTGATTCTTGTGACCACTTGAGGGGAGCTTCGAGGATCATTCGACCCTGATGTGATCAGCATCAGTGTTGAACTATCTTTCCACCCCAATTTGTGTTCGGTTTCCCTTGATCTGATCAGGATCAAGTTCGACTTCCCACATCAGGTTCA
This sequence comes from Limonium bicolor, assembly GCA_023374045.1. Lineage (NCBI taxonomy): Eukaryota > Viridiplantae > Streptophyta > Magnoliopsida > Caryophyllales > Plumbaginaceae > Limonium > Limonium bicolor. Next base: position 229,170,543 of record CM041776.1, read on the forward strand.
ACCAAGCAATTAATTCAATTATTTCCATGTTTTATCTTTTTACTCTTCCTAGTCATTCATACATCTCCAAAGGATGGAATCAGTCCATCAATCATCCTCACTCTATTTCCCAAATGCTTTACTCCATGGTTCAATCCTAGTGCTCATTTCCTCAACCTTCACTACTTCCATCCATTACTCACCATCATATCCTATATTCTAACTAAGGAATACTACCTTTATAAGATTTAATTGACTACAATTGTTTCAAATATTTTACTTACAATTCCACTACTCATAAACTTCATTCATCTACTATCCTTCTTCATTTCGTACTACTTCTTCAAAGGTTACAATACTTGTGGAGCTCCGTCCACTACTCATTACTTTTCTTTTACTAATACTCTTACACTGGTGTTACAAGATAGGTACATTCCTCCTATGGTATTTGCATGTTTAATGCCTAGTTACCATAATTACAATATGAATGAGTACTTATGTTTATTTAACATAGTACCAATCATCAATTTGATTCTCATTTGTGCTATGCACATTACGGTTTAAGTGTTTTATTCATAAAACTTACATTAAGCGGTTTTCGCTCTACCCCCCTTAAAAGGGATTACGCCCACGTAATCTACCATATGTTATTATTATTAGACATTGGTTTAATCAGTTTGGGCAAACTGAAGCGTTTAGCTTCACTACGGTATACTATAGAATATGCTCTGGTCAAAGGGTCTTAACCATACCAATGGTTTAGTCTTTGCACCAAGAATTCCTATATGAGTTTATCTAACTCATAATTAATTTGGTTCCAGCCTATTAGGCTTCACGGCATTAATAGCCATTCTACTATACTTACTAGGTATAGTATCTCCTAGCTAGGGCCCACTAGCTTCTGCTGCGGACCCTGATAACTCGGGTTACTTACCCTTCGTGTTATCCTTAATGTGCTATACATAAGCTTTTATCCGTCTATTATGGAAATAAGGTTTACTGAACAAATTCGGTATTCTTTTACCGCGTTCGAACTCAATGAGTTTAAGATTTTAACCAGCTCTCTGGTAATCTACTGCACATGCTATTCGTGCTTCCAGGGTTATTCACTAAGTTCCTTCGACTTATTGTCGGGCGAGGTTAAGTCACTACTTAGTTGTAGTGCTTCCTCTGGTGTCACTAGCTTCCGAATTCTACCAGTTTCCCTGGTTCAGTACAAGTGTTCTTTACTTGTATGACCTTGCATTGATATGTGTCGGTCCTAGTGACTTTGATATGTCTCCTTTCACCTTTTACTCCAATGGAATTCACATCTTGTGATTATTAGTGTGTTGTACACTCTTCGTGCTTCTTTGGCCTTAGGCCGCACTGTATGTTGCTAAGTTTGCTTGACTGGCTTATGCCATGTTTATGGTGAAAGGAAAGATTTACTACGGTTTACATTCTCCATATCCCAAGCCATCTCATTAGATCATTAGCTGAACAAGTGCAATGCCAAAACACTCAGTCATACAGAGTGCAGAGGCGTAAACGCTTGACAGTAAGTCACTTATGTGATAGGAAGGAATATTTCTGTGTGTCATCTCATACTTATACTCCGTGTTATTGCTTAACTACTCCCTCATAGCGGTCGCCTGTTGCGTACCGTATTCTTACTCATTGTACAACATTGCTTTTACTGTTTCTGTTACTGTGGTAGTTACTTTTTACTTAGTGACATTGTCCTTGGCACCACTTCCTTATGGTGTAAATACACTAGGAGTTCCCTGTGTTTGTGTGTATGACGGTTGTCGTAGAATACTGCACGTTATCATCTTCCCATTGTGGAGATGTTCTGTTTCCAATTAGGTTTCATGTGTAGGTTAGCTTACCTCACATTCTATCATCATTTGTGACTTTGGACTCACCGACTCCCTTCGGTGTTCAACTATTTGAATCCTATCACATACATACAGTTGGATGGTTAATTATCCATAATTAACCTTACTTATTACTTTCCTAAAATTTCCTAGTTTATACTTACTAACTTTTTGTTACTTAAATACATTTACTTAAGTTACTTACTTACAATTATTTTCTAAGCTTGTTTATAGCCTTAATGACCATTAAACATCATTAATCATGTCTTAATCATCTTATACAATCATTACCCATCCTTACCCTACCTTAGAATATCTTTTAAACACATTCTGGAAGAATTTTAGGGGTGTCCGGGTTAGTGTCCGGGTTTACAAACCCGGACCAGGGTGTTTGTTCAGTCTCGGGTGGAAATTAGGTGTGGTCCGGGTTTAGGGCTGGGTTTACAAACCCGGACCATACATTGTTATTCCTCTCGGGTGAAAATTTTGGGTGGTCCGGGTTTAGGGGTTGGTTTGCAAACCCGGACCATTCCTATGCAAAACTCTCGGGTGCATTTTAAGGGTGGTCCGGGTTTAGGTCTTGGTTTACAAACCCGGACCATCCTTTCTGAAATACCTTCTGTCGTGTTTTTTGACATGTCCGGGTTTGTGTACTTGTTTACAAACCCGGACAAGTTACAGTATTGTAAAATATATATGTTTTTGATTATGTTTCAATTCCAAACTTCTACCAATCTCTTCCCTAATATTTCCACATATAATCTAGTATGTTTTAACTTTGTTTAAGCATTTTAAACTATCCTAATACCACTCTATAAAAATCTGTTACATTACACTCTCACTGTAAGTTTTTCTCTTCCTGTTACAATTTCCACTTCTTCCAGAAATGCTACAAACCTTCCCATTCTTCTTCCCACTAACTCAATGACTCTCAATCCATCCTAACTTAGTTTGACTACTCACGTTTTACCATTTACACTCCACTCAACTACATTTCCTTTCCTGTTATACAACAAAGTGAAAAATCCCATTCTTTGTTTCTCTGAAATCCTCTTTTGTTTCTTTCTTTTCTAACAGCACACAAGACACTCCATTCCTAAACCAATTTTGACAGAGGTTCCCTACATTTTCTAAGTGTTCTCACCACATAATTTTACACCCTCAATATGTTCACAACCTGTACAACACATACATTATTCTCACATCACATCCTAAATATCATTGCACACTTACTACTTACACTTAACCATTTACACCTAGCACTTGTTTATTTGTTTCTCAAAGGTTTCAAACTTCAAATTCGATTAACATCAACTTACTCCATTCCTTTCCTACGGTTACAGTGGCTTAGACAATGTTACAGTAATACATTTATACATACACGAACATTAAAATTATACAGAGCTTCTCATTACCTTGGTTTCCTTGTTTCTTTTCCTTTTCCCCTCCTTCTCCTTACTTGCTCCTCTTTCCTTCTTTGTTTTCTTGATTTATTTACACCAAGCTACACCATGTAACAAGGCACAAACTTACACACCCATAACTAGTAAATTTCCTACGTAGGTTTTAAACCCTAACTTATGAGAACTTACTTAAACTCTTAGGAGATCTTACCTTGATCTTCTAATGGAGTTTTTGGAGTAGGAAATGACAAGGCTTCAACCCTCAAGATGGAACACCAAAACCGGCTAACAATGGAATAGTGGTGTTACGTGAGTTTTGTATTTTTTTGCAAGGAAAGATGAACAAGAGTGAAGCTTTGGTCTACTTCTTACCTTAGAACATGGAGAAGAAGATGGATCTTCAAATGGTGCCCTTCAAGCTCTTAAACGATTATACCCTCAAAAATAAAGTTGGAGGTTTTAGATTTTTGAAGGGTGTATAATAATCTCCTAAGCGATACGAATCCAACGGTATAATTTTTATAGCATTTGGTGGTGGTTTAGGCTTCCAAAAATGGAGAGAAAGTGGGCTGTTTGTGAGTGGCTCTCAAATCGCCATCGCTGGAATCAGAGAGGAGAAGAGAAAATAGAGAGGAAGAAGAAGAGTGCTGTACGTGGGATTTGTGAGTGAGAGGAGAGAGTTACTTTTTGACTTTTAATTTTGTTTGTCTTTTGTACATAAGAAGAGAATAAGAGAGTGTGAGAGAGAGCACAAAACCGGCTGCACCCACACACACAACTCTTTACATTTTATTTTTAAAAGTGGACACACTACTTTGTTTTAATTACACTCTCACCCACAACTTCCCGTTTTTGACAGTTTTTACTATTTTCTCCTTTTATTGATTTTATTGGTTCTAGACCTTCACTAATGTTTATTAATGACTATTTAGTCGACCAAAATTATTACGAGTCTATTTGACCCGCTTAAAGTCGCGTTTTCCCGGTTACCTCGAAAAACGCGCTTTAATGTTTGTTAGTGTTTTTAATCCATTTTAAGGATTCGTTTCCTTCGGGAGTTGTTCCCATATACTACTTAGGTCTTATTAAGCCCTAGGAATCCATATAACGTGCTAACCGAGGTCTCATACCTCCTATGGTTATTTCACGCTTATTTAGCGTTTTTCGCTTTTTAAGCATTTCTTCATTTCTTTTGGATTTATTCTCCTTACCAATATTAATTAGGTACCATTAGGCCCTTAAATACGTATAGATTAATTTTAATCCTTATGTTTAAGTTCGGGGTATTTCATGTTTTTAGTCAAAGCATAGAATTGGGAAAGCCGCTTATTGTTCACTAAACAATTTCTACCATAAATGGAATAACATGCAACAAATATGATGATGACACCGTCTATGTCACCACTCAGCTAAAATATTGATAAGTATCAAGTCAAAATATGGACACATGGTTGATGATATAGGCACGATTCAGGATGCCTGCTCTCGAGCCACTCCCGAGGGATTATGCTAAGTCCATGGAACGTGGGAACCTTACAAAAACATTTTGATTAAGTTAGGTAAGGCATACTGATTCAAATATCTATCTTATACAACTAGACAAGGCCAATAACAATGTATCTTGCACTGTCAAGTTGCATATCCAAAAATGTGTGTGACACCCCCTCCGCCCAGTCGAGTCTTTGTCGTCCCTAACAAACTCCTTGTGGAAGCAAGGGTCATCTTTAGTCGGTTCCTTGTTGAACTCAAGTGGCCCTAATCGCCGCATCCTACACCAACCTTTTGTGTACCGCGCTAACCTAACCCAGTCATGTGCTAGAATTCGACAACCTGAGCCACTACACACAAACTCACGAGCCTCTGATCAGCCTATCCAACTCTGATAGCTTATTTATGGCACATTACCCTCCCATGCTACACAGCATAACCAGCACCAACCTTAACTCTCAGGTTATTGGAAGTCGGGCTAATTACGCTTTTCCACGTAAACATGCGTGACAAGCGTCATCCATTCTTGTTGCATGTTGATAGCCTCAATGTCCGATTGTGTGACCAAAAATCAGTTTACTTTGCTGCATGCTGAAAAACCGAGCTTCCAATGCCATCTCATGTCAGGTCAATGTGATCGATGACAACTCACGCGGTTGCCCATTATAACTCGACACCTTGTGTCATCTTACACATCCTAGCGTACTCAACATTAGCCTACCCATCTACGTGCGGATAACGTAGCACCTCATGTCGTCTTGTGCCTCCCAATGCACCCAGCATTAGCCTACCCGGCTGCATACGGATAACTCGACATCTCATATTGATCAGCGCTCAATAGTGTGTCGGGCGTCAACAAGTCAGGTTGCACACCGCTAATTCCAGTACCTGGTGATGCCCCCGTGTAAATCATGATCAATTACAGGATAGCCTTCCCGGACGTCCACTGGAATCCGGATGTCCCATGCCAGCCCATGCCTTACTAGTATCACCAGCGACAACCTACTCGATTGCACAAGTTCGATGAGCAAAAGCCTAACTAGCTTCATGCTGGAAACCCGATGTCACTTGCTGACTCTTCATGTTCTTATTGTGGTCTAGCTAGCTATCCTTTAAGATCTAGCCCCAGACTATGTGTTTCTACATACTAAGTAGGCTTGATCCATTCATCTTATCATATCTCAAAAGCATTTCACTTTTACCGCACCAACATCCCTAAAGGTCAACCCCATTTTCTGTAGTCCTTGATTGAAGAGACTTCCAGACATTCTCTCCCACTTGAGCTTATGTAACCATCAATTTTTAAAAAAGACATGAAAGGAACAAATTTCCTCAAGCATAAAAACTTTCTCGACATGCTTTAGATTCTTCTTTAATGCCCTTCCTTCCAACAAACTTGGTAACAGAGCAAGGCTTGATGAAATGTGCAATATTTTTAATGAATGGTGTTTCTTGAACCCACTCATTGGAGTATAGATTGTTCCTTAAGTTGACCAAATGGACTATGGGTTATATAAACTTGTTGTTTCGTTGTCTAGAAAATGGGCATTTAGGCAATATTGAAGCATTTATTAAGGCTTGTGAGGGCATAAAGTTGGTGCATGTTTAAGAGCACCAACATTACGACTTCTCCGCTTGACTACATGTAAGTCATGAGATGATAAATGAAAATTGAATCCCTTAATGGGACATTGTATGAGTAGATTACCCCCAATACCAAAAGATCTTTATTATTGTTTGAGAAATCAATAGAGTGAATTAATAAAGGGATTTATGAGAGTCATGAACTTACAATTTTTCATTTAATATTTAACAAACAAGATGATTTGATTTTATTTTACGTTTTGTAGTACTTACATTTTTTGATAAATAGTATAATTTGATACTTAAATTTAGAATAGCTTATTTTACTATTGAATACTGGAATTTTAAAATGTATCAAAATCAAATAACCGTCAAATTAGTCATAATTCCTTATCGATTACACTACGACAAAAAAGTAGTGTTTTTTTAGGTTCCAGTTCTGTAAGGTTGGTCAAAACCTCTTTATGATCGAATTTGAGAAGCGAGCCACCATGCAGTTTTGGTTCGAAAATCGTGGGTTGTCAATAACTCTTTTTGCAATGCAAAGTATGGAATCAGAAAAGCTATAGAGGCACATGAGTTTACATGGGTTTCATTTTGTGTCCATATCTATGATGTTCTGAGGGTGTATTGTAATACTGAATTTGCAGAAAGGGAGGCGACAAAGGTGGGCAGATTTACTAGTGTCATGGAAGATGCTGCCTCTTCCAGATATAGGTACTTGCACATCAATGTTCTTTTAAACATCCATCATCATATTATGCACAATCTCTCGATTTCTCTTGATTGGAAGGACTTGTTTTCTCAATCACTTATGATAACATGCCTATGGTTTGTTCAAAATGTGTCATATTTCCGCATGTCTCTTATTTTTTCCCAAACACTTTTGCTCTTGAGAAAAACAACACCCCTTACTGAAATACCTCAAACCTTAATTACATTAATTAATCAAATTAAATATTTAACCAAAAGTTAATTATTGATTAATATGGCTAAAATGTGCCTTGACATTATTGAGGAACAATCCAAGATCACAAATAAGCAAAAATATGGTAAGAACAAGATAAAACCATTACCAAAGAAACTTAAGGGATTGTGTAACCTTAATTAGGGTCCAAAGTTGATTCCTAAACCTTATATATAAGGTAAGAACAAGATAAACCATTACCAAAGAATACTATACTCTAAAATGAGTTTAAAACACAAAATGAAGTCTTAAAACTCCTTAAGACACATTTTTATAAAAGTGCCTAGAAATTGACTTTGGATGGTTAATTAGGCTTGTATACACCATAATCAACTTGTGTACTATAATGAATCACATTAGGAATCCTAATTCAAAGAAATAAAAAAATCATAAATATGACACCAATTTATGAATAGTACCTAAATAGTGCCAAACAGGGCCTTAAACTCCTAGCATGGTCAATGGTCAAACTTAGGCCCTAAAATATCAAAGTGAAGGCGGCAATAAGGAGTTGACTCACCATCTCAAGTCATAACTCCTTCCTTAAGATAAGAATTAAATAATGAGTCATCCTTTACTTTACTTCATTTATTACTTATCACTTAAGATTTCCCCACCTTTGCTCCCTCCTCTCTCCTAGCCAGCCAAGAGTTTCATCTACCCTCTTCTTTCTTGGCTTGTTTATGAGCTTGAAGAACACCAAGAACACCCATGGTGACTTGAACCCTCACATAAAATTCTTTCCAAATCTTCTCTTTCCTACATTTTATCAACATGGATAACTTTCCAAACACTTCTCTTTCACAACCAAGCTCAAATCAAGAGTTCTTTGGAGCTAAAATTTTCTACAATCATCATACAAGGAGCAAAGAAGATCCCTTCAAACTTAAGGTATAAAACGACACCTTAAGGTTAATCTCCTCTTTTGTTAAAATTATGGTCGAGTGAAATACCCCGAACTTAAATATAGTGATTAAGATTATTCTAATACGTATTTAAGGGCCTAATAACGCCTAAGTAATTATAGTAAGGAAAAATAAATCCAAAAAGAAATAAAGAAACGCTTAAAAAGCGAAAAACGTTAAATAAGCGTTAAATAACCATAGGAGGTATGAGACCTCGGTTAGCGTACTACATGGATTCTAAAGGCTTAATAAGGGGAAAATAATATATGGGAACAACTCCCGAAGAAAACTGTAACACCCCTACCGCTAATACCGTCATTTCTGTCCAATCTCCTTATACAAACCAGATTCACGCAGCGGATAAATACTTACATACTCAACGGTGGGTGATACACTGCCGTTAGTCACCCACGTGACTAACAAGGCTACTGATTCTACATACAGCATCGGTCTGATGGACCGGAATCCCGAGTATTACATATCTACCATATATATTTCATACACCAATACACGCTACACTCTTCCATTCGATACAATACTTCAAATACCATACAATATAATCCACATACCGAGTTTACTAAGATCCTTATACAGATATACTACCTCTTCAAAGTTCATACGTACTCACTACGAGTCTACTTACTACCCTTTCCTCACAACTACTTACTCTTAATTACAAGTGTGTGCCTCCTGCCTCTTCCTTGACCACATTCGCTTCGGGTACCTGCACACTAAAAAAATGTCCCCCGAAGGGGTCAGCTTTCGCCGAGCATGATAACCGCATACCCCGCGTACTAGTGAGGGTACGCCGACCACTTGGTCGTATACATGCGGTTGATTTCATTCACACATACATGCATACATGCTTTTATACATTTTATTACAATACATTACGCAAGGCATACACACATACATACACTTCATTACATACAAGAGTACAACATAAACCATTCAATACGTACTTACCTTTTTCCTGAATACACATACTCATTACATACACAGTATACAATACTTGTTAGCTTCATTGGTCCACCCGGGTTAATCGGGTGGAGATTCTTTTACTCGTTACTTCATACACATACATACTCATACACATACTCACTTAGGATCCATACTACTTACTCTTACTCTTACTCAAGTTAAGTCGTCGGGACCTCCGGCCCTGGGGACTACACCGTCCCACCTCCGGGATTTACTTGACTCACTAATCCGGGATGCTACCCATTTAAGGGATTTGGGCCGCGGACCAGTTTAAGAGTCAGGAATTGCAGCCAACCTTCGTGACTCCGCATCCTCACGCGTGGCCGAAGCTATATCGGACTTGTACTCATTCCAATTTACTCACTTAAGTTAGGAGTTAGATAGTTAGGAATTAGCACAAGTCAACATCCAAGCCACAATAATACAATACCAATATACACATACATACAAATACATTACAATATACAAGTACACTAAGTACGTACACTTCATCATCATTCATATGTTTCATGAATTATACAAACTATTGTTCAAGACAAATATCAAGAACAATGTAAGCAAGCACAAGTAAGTGCAATATAATCCGATTCATGCATTTATCTTATTTAGGTGGTCAAATAAGCACACAAATCGGGGTAACCAGATTAGGATACAGGGCATGAAGAAATCATACTGTTCACCGTTGTACGTACTTCCAAACGTCTCCCGGTGTCACAAACCAAATCCTATTATATACATACAATTGAATGATAACATCTACAATTATTCAACTTGTACTCTTACTATGTTTCCCAACTCATACTTACTATGTCTTCACAAATTCTTATACTTACACTTTACTTACTTACTTAGTTTCATTACTTTAGGTTCTACTTTCTTACTTACTACTAGCATGCTTACATACATGCACATATATATATGTATGGGTATACATATATGTATATGTATATGATATGTATATACATATATATATATTATATATATATTAATTATTTAAAATAATTTTTTTTTTGTCAGGACCGGACTTGCGACCTACCTTGCAAGTCCGGTCCATTCCAGTAGCTCAGATTCCGGAAATTTTTTGGCCGACCGGACTTGCATGTCCGGTCGCAAGTCCGGTCCATTCCAGAGGTTTCATCGGGGAATTTTTCTGGTCCGACCGGACTTGCAAGTCCGGTCGCAAGTCCGGTCGATTCCAGTAGCTTTCTGACGGAAAATTTTCTGCTCCGACCCAGACTTGCAAGTCGGTCGCAAGTCACGGTCGGACCCAGTATTTGCATTTTAATTTCTGTTTTCAGTCCTCTCTTTCACCCATTACTTCCCCATTGTTCCCACACTTAATCCCACATGTTACAACACTAATTAAACCTCCTAATACACCTTAGTTCATCCACCAAACTCCTTACTAAATCCATCAATCAATCTTACACAAATTCCTCAATTCTTTTCCTACCAATTGTAACAGTTTTTGTTCTACCTATGCTACAGATTTTTGTTGCAACTTCTACCACTCAATACTTCCTCTATCAATGTCACTCCTAGCATCCCAAATACATCTCCAACAACTACAACATCCATACCCAAGTCCAACATCTTTTTACCAATTCTTACACCCTAATTTTCCTAACTTCTCCATACATTCTTATACCCTTTTGCTACAGTTTTCACACTCCTTGTTTCTCTTACCACAACTACCTCTCATCACTACTAAACATACTACTAACTCCAATACACACCTTGGTTCTCCCATTCACCAAGTCATCCATAAGTGTACATTTCCTACAAAAATTTGCCATAGTTCACCTACAATTCTCACTTATCCACACATACTCATTATCACCAAAAATCATTCCTATTCTAGCCACACCCATACAAGGGTCTACCAGCAATACAAAGCAATCTTACTACATCATTATCTCCTCAAAACACAATATCAATACACATATACCATTCTTTGGCTCTAGGGCCTACAATTCACATACCAATGCACAAATACTCAAACTTACTCACAATTACCCAAACTTCCAATACTACCATACCAATACAATAGTTTAGGTTCTTTTATTTGCTACCCATTCCATTACTCCAATGCACTATAATTTAACATGAGTGAAGATCTCTTACTTGAGCTGTTATTTCCTTCAATTCCTCTTCATTTCTCCTTTCTCTCTTTCTTGTTCAAATCGGCCATATGGGGAATGGGGTTATCGAACTCCATTCCCACCACCCAAAGCACATAAAACAAGTGCAATTAATCTACTAATCCTTAAATAATGCTAATTCATTTAAAGTGTTTAAAACACAATTCTCTAGGGTTACCTTTTGAAGCTTTTAAGAGGGTTTTAGCCCTTGGTTCAAGAAGGTGAATCCACCACCATTGCAAGGTTGATATTATGCTCAAAAGAGAGAGAGACAAACAAGGTATTACATATGGGTAAAAATTGGTTATGAGAGGAGATGGTGGAAACATGAGTTTTCATGTAGATTTTTACCTTGTTGGAAAGAGGAGACTCCAAGCTCCATAATGGTGTGCTTTTCTCTTCAAATGGGGAAAACCCATGGAGATGAACTTCCTCATTTGAAATTTCGAAAAAGAGGGAAGTTAGGAGGAGAGTGAGGGGAGCAAGAATATACATTTATTTTGCATTTGGAGCTCACATGGAGGTGGAGCATGAGAGAGACAAGTGAGAGTTGCCATTGTAGCATGTTGAGAGCTTCAAAATCGGCTGGAAGGAAAGGGAGGGGGAGTTCTCACGGTTGGAAAGAAGGAGAATAGGTGAGAGGTAGAGAAGAGAGGTGAGAGGAAAGGTGGGTGCTTTTACTTTAGTACTTTTCTTCCTTTTTGCTTTTGACCTCTTATTAATTAGCTAGTGTGTGAGTGTGTGAGGGAGTATAACTGTTTAAACCGGCCCCATCCCCCTTATGTTATACTAGCTGGAGCGTTTTTCATCTTTTACGAAACCGCTCGTTATTTTACCGGTTTTGGTACTTTCACTAACCGGGCTGTTTTCCGGAATTTTCTTGTTTAATGTTTTATTAGTCACTAAGCTTCCATAAATGCTTAATAGTTATTTTTATGATATAATTTTACGGGTCTGTTTGACCACTTAAAGTCACGTTTTCGGGTTTCCTCGAAAAACGTGCTCTAGAGCTCTATTAGCGTTTTAATTCATATTTGGATCCGTTTTCTTCGGGAGTTGTTCCCTTATATTGTCTAGGCCTTATTAAGCCTTTAGAATCCATATAATACGCTAACCGAGGTCTCATACCTCCTATGGTTATTTAACGCTTATTTAGCGTTTTTCGCCTTTTAAGCGTTTCTTTATTTCTTTTGGATTTATTTTTCCTTACTTATTAATTAGGTACCATTAGGCCCTTAAATACGTATTAAGTTAATTTTAATCCCTATTTAAGTTCGGGGTATTTCAATCTACCCCCCTTAAGAACTTTGTCCTCAAAGTTGTTCAATGTTAGGATTACTATGCTTACTCATTATACATGTCTAATATCAAAGTCACACATCTTCCTCCTTACAATTCCCAAATCCATTACTTACGGTCTCTACATCCATACCATGAATGTACTATACTCACTCCAATCCATTACTACCAACCATCCGGTTCCACATTACCAATTTATACATACATACAATGCAAGGCTATCCCCAAAGCGATGCAATACACATTCCAATCCCGCAGGCGCTCAGGTCCTCTAGACACGGGACTCCTCTATGTCCCGCTGCCCTTGGAATTATACCACATACTACCTTACTATTCTTCGGTACTCACTTCTGACACATCCTCGTTCTCCCTACTAAAAGAAATTCTTCCACCACTACCAATTAAAATTTCTAAAACATACGACTCCATATTCCAATTTATATTCATTACTTCTATCCTATGTGTGATTCTTGTGACCACTTGAGGGGAGCTTCAAGAATCATTCGACCCTGATGTGATCAGCATCAGTGTTGAACTATCTTTCCACCCCAATTTGTGTTCGGTTTCCCTTGATCTGATCAGGATCAAGTTCGACTTCCCACATCAGGTTCAACCAAACAAATAATTTAATTATTTTTCATTTTCTATCTTTTTATTCTTTCTAGTCGTGATTACGAATTCATACATCTCCAAAGGATGGAATCAATCCATCAGTCATCCTCACTCTACTTCCCAAATGCTTTACTCCATGGTTCAATCCTAAATGCTCACTTCATCGACTGTTACTACTTCCATTCATTACTCACCATCATCTCCTATATTCTAACTAAGGAATACTACACTTATAAGGTTTAGTTGGCTTCAGTTGTTTCAAATATTTTACTTACGATTCCACTACTCATAAACTTCATTCATCTACTATCCTCATTCATTTCGTACTATTCTTCAAAGGTTACAATACTTGTGGAGCTCCGTCCACTACTCATTACTTTTCTTTTACTAATACTCTTACATTGGTGTTACAGGCTGGGTATATTCCTCATATGGTATTTGCATGTCTAATGCCTAATTACCATAATTACGGTGTGAATGAGTACTTATGTTTATTTAACATAGTATCAATCATAAGTTTGGTTCTCATTTGTGCTATGCACATTGTGGTTCATGTGTTTTATTCACAAAACTTACATTCAGCGGTTTTCGCTCTACCCCCCTTAAAAGGGATTACGCCCACGTAATCTACCATATGTTATTATTATTAAACATTGGTTTAATCAATTTGGGCAATCTGAAGCGTTTAGCTTCACTACGGTACACTATACAATATGCTCTGGTCAAAGGGTCTTAACCATACCAATGGTTTAGTCTTTGCGCCAAGAATTCCTATATGAGTTTATTTAACTCACAATCAATTTGGTTCTAGCCTATTAGGCTTTGAGGCATTAATAGTCAATCTCGCATACTTACTGGGTGTATTACTAGGGCCCACTAGCTTCTGCTGCGCGACCCTGATAGCCTCAGTGTTTAATTCACTCTTTGGTATTTATAGATGTGTTACTCATCGCCTTTTTATCCCTTTTGTGGGAATAAGGTTTACAACAAGTGTGGTATTTTTTACCGCCTTTTAACTCAATGAGTTTAGATTATAACCAGCTTCCTGGTAATCTATTATACCTACTATCTGTACTCTCATGATTATTCGCTAAGTTCTTCCAACTTATTGTTGGCGAGGCTAAGCCACTATTTAGTTATAGTGCTTCCTCTGTTGTCAATAGCTTTGAATTATACCAGTTCTTCTGGTTCAGTACAAGTGTCCTTTACTTGTATGACCTTGCATTTTCTATGCGTCGGTCCTTGTGACTTTCTTAAGTCTCTTTTCACTCTTTAATCCATTGGAATTCACCTTTTGTGATTGTTAGTGTATTGTACACTCTTCGTGCTTTTTGGCCTTAGGCCGCACGGTTTAGTGCTAAGCTTGCTTAACTGGCTAGTGCCATGTTTGTTGGTGAAAGAAAGGTTTACTACGGTTTACATTCTCCATATCCCTAGCCATCCCATTAGATCATTAGCTGAACAAGTGCAATACCAAAACACTCAGTCATACAGAGTGCAGAGGCGTAAACGCTTGACAGTAAGTCACTTATGTGATAGAAAAGAATATTTCTGCCTGTCTTCCATACTTATACTCCGTGTCGTTATCTAACTACTTCCTCATAGCGGTCGCTTGTTGCGCACCGTATTCTTACTCATTGTACAACATTGTTTTTACTGTTTCTATTACTGTGATAGTTCCTCTTTACTTATTGCGATCGTCATTGGCACCATTCCCTTATGGTGTGAATACCCTGGGGTTTCCAATGTTCGTGTGTATGACGGTTGTCGTAGCATACCGCAATACTAATATCCTCCCAATGTGGAGATGTCTTATTCCACTTAGGTTTTATGTGTAGGTTAACTTACCTCACATTCTATCATCATTTGTGATACAATTTACCAAGTATCTTGGTTGACCAAGGATGAAGTGGTTTACCGGGTTACAAGCTCTCTTGAGCGTTGGTCATTCATGGTGTGCAATGTGCACTCACATTGATTGTTTTTGACAATTGCTGTCCTCTCAAATTGAGCATTGGTTATAGGCTCTAGCTGTGCGGTTTTATTCTCGTATGTACATCACCGGGACATCCCATGAAGCTTCAAGGGTTTTCTGGTCCCGTTCTCCAATTGAAGAGTACTCTGTCATTGATAAATGAAAGTTCTTGTTGAGGGGTTTGTCTCCACTCATAGGTCTAATGACAAGGTTGGCTATGTTGGTGTTTACACAATGGTTTACCACATGCTTGGGTGCATATGGAGTATACTTACTCCTTTAAGTCGTAATGGTTTGGAAATCCCATTTCCGTATTCCTTCACCCCTTGGCAATATCTATTGCGTGGTTTTATTGTCATAGTAGATGGAAGCCTTTTCTAAGGGTTCACATCATCACCGCATCGGTGGTCTTCGGTTAACGAGGGGTACCTTCCCTTGGGTTTCTCGTAGTGTCCAAGTGTGGACTAGGCCAATGTTGGCATTATCATGATTCTTATGCCTCTGTGTTATTAGCTACAGTAGGCATGAAGGGTAATTAGAGCTCGTCAACTGTATAGCAGACTGGTGTTCTAGTGACAGTGACACTGAGATGGCCATTACTCCAAGCCACTCAGGATGTTGGGTTTGAACTGATGGTCCAGTTGTTGATTTCTTGTCGTATGAGACAATATCTCTAGCAAGTCTTGTTATCAAATGGTATGGGTTATGCAACCGTTAAGGTTTACATAACATCGTTGGTTGATGGCTTTTAAGCCTTATTGCTGCAAGCCATGCTCTTCGCAAGCTACTTATCCATGTTTCCACTCCTTGTATACCCCATAGGTTGAAGGTATTACTAGGCTCCATGGCAAGTCGTGACATCACGCTTCCGTTCATAGGAGACCTTTAGGCATTCTGGTGTTAGTCGGTGCCTCTTAGTAATTTAGGGCATTTCCTGTCAAGTGAAATCCCTTCGGTGTCTTAACCGAGTGTGCATTCCAGCTCCGTGCTTTATTATGATGCTTCATTCAGCTGCTGTTAATCTAGACACCCTTCAAGGATTGCTCCTGGGTGTTGTTGGTTATGCCGTTACATCCGGCTAATGTTTATGACATGTTGTGTCTACTATACCTCCCTGTGGCATTGCATTTGAGTCATCTCCCTTAGGGTTATAACGTCTCCCGTTCTTGGGTAGACTGTTTATACTTGTTCCTAGCGCTTGGGACTAGGTTTAAATATCCTCTCCGACGATGGATTGGCTTCGTGGTAATCTTGTGAGTGCTCTTGGGAGTTCTGTCCCGTTCGTTGAGTATTGTGGTGTTCACGTTAGGCAACTGCCTTACTGTGTTTAGGCTGGGTATGCTTCCCAGCTGTCATGTAATTGCTTGGATTTTTTGAGACATATCCAATGTCTATACTTATTAGTCTGTGCTTTTGCACTTCCTAGTTCTTATTCCTCATCTTCAGCTGGATCCTCTGCGTCTCTTGATACTTGATCGTCTGAGGTGTCCAGCTGTTCTGGTTTGAACTCACTCACGGTCCGTAGAACGGAGTTGACTACTTCCCGTGTGTCGTACACTACATGTATACATACGTGGGGTACCATGTTGATACGTTACCACTTACCCAACTATATGTCGGGCCCGCAAGCTCCTTCGGAGTGCGGTTGTCCCACATCCCGTATCGGGTATACTCGTAGTGTTCGTCACACGCCTAGGTGAAGTATTCTGTTGCCAACTCCTCTTGTATCATCCCATGATACTCACCATAATACTGTTGGTCTGGTTTTAAAATCCAAGGTTTATAGAAGAAGGTTGTGGTTTTGAAAGGAAATTTTAGGTTTTTAAAACAATGGTTCGGTGTTAAAGCAATCTCTCATGGCATAGCCATGTTTGAGGTCCTGACCAAGTCTAGCTTCTCGCTGACTGGTATGTTCTAATTACAGTGGTCGGGCCGTTAAGCCTTCCCAAGGTTCCATACGTCTGGTTGTTAGGATGTGTGATCCTGTGGTTGTTTCATTACGGTCACTGTACATTACTATGTACTTGTGACGTATTAGTGTTCCTTTACATATTCGTGTTGTTACTGCACTTGCCGTGGCAAGTGCGCAGTACTGGTGGTTTTTGGATAATCCTTACCAATCTTGGTATGGTTTCTGCTTGTATTTGATAGTCTTGTTGACTCTTCCCTTGATCTTGTTGATCTATAGTTGGTATACTCGATCCTTTAGGTAGATTCTTGGTGGTCTAGACATGGCTGTCGTAGATCAGGGTAATTCTCCAATCCTTGGAGATTCCCCTTTTTTTTTGGTTGTGTTCTTCCTTGTTGCTCGTTCCCACACGTTTGTTGTGGTTCCTGAGCCTGAGTGGTTTTAGGCACTACGGTTGTAGTTGCATCAGCTTATAGCTTGTGAATGTTCTTGTAGCTGTCTGAGCTATGTTGGCCAGGTTTGTAACCTATTTGGCGTTGTAGTTTTGGAGTCACTCACTCCCGACTATGTCCTTAGCCAGCTAGTACACCGTTGGTGGTGTTGCTTGGCTATTACTGTTGTCCCGCAGACTTGTGTCTCGGGTTCCCTTACTGCTCCCTTTCCATTTCGTTGCACGGTTAGTGCTCCTTTCCTGCTGCTGGTTGGTTAGCTAGGTTTCGCGACTGCTAAGCATGTCGCCCCATGCTGTTGTAAGTTGTAGCCTCCTTGTGGTTGGAGTGCTTATTCTACCGCTATTAAGAGTGGGCGTTGTTGTTCAACCGGGATCCATTTCCGGGGCTTCCATTTCTTGGACTCTACTACTTGTCAAGTTCTCGTTTACTGTGTGGTTGCTTCACAACTGCCAGATCGGGTTTTTCCCCGAGTATGAGAGGTCTTTCCTTCTCTCTGGCGTCCTTTCCCAAGTTATATAATGGGGGTTTGCGGCGGGCGGGACTGATATTGTAGGTATCCGGTGCTCACCGGTAGTTCCTAACTAGCATATCTCTAATGCTAACACTCAGCCCTTAGCCCTAAGCTTCTAATTCCTAACTCGGTATTCCTAAACTCGGTATTTCCAGTCATCAGAGCGATACTTCGCTCTGATACCACTTTTTGTAACACCCCTACTAATACCGTCATTACGTCCAATCTCCTTATACAAACCAGATTACGCAGCGGATAATACTTACATACTCAAGGTGGGTGATACATGCCGTTAGTCACCCACGTGACTAACAAGGCTACTGATTCTACATACAGCATCGGTCTGATGGACCGGAATCCCGAGTATTACAATCTACATATATTTCATACACCAATACACGCATCTTCCATTCGATACAATACTTCAATACATACAATATAATCACATACCGAGTTTACTAAGATCCTTATACATATACTACCTCTTCAAAGTTCATACGTACTCACTACGAGTCTACTTACTACCCGTTCCTCACACTACTTACTCTTAATACAGGGTGTGCCTCCGGCCTCTTCCTTGACCACATTCTTCGGGTACCTGCACACTAAAAAATGTCCCCCGAAGGGGTCAGCTTTCGCCGAGCATGATAACCGCATACCCCGCGTACTAGTGAGGGTACGCCGACCACTTGGTCGTATACATGCGGTTGATTTCATTCAACATACATGCATACATGCTTTTATACATTTATTACAATACATTACGCAAGGCATACACACATACATACACTTCATTACATACAAGAGTACAACATAAACCATTCAATACGTACTTACCTTTTCCGAATACACATACTCATTACATACACAGTATACTCATTACATACACAGTATACAATACTTGTTAGCTTCATTGGTCCACCCGGGTTAATCGGGTGGAGATTACTCTTTTACTCGTTACTTCATACACATACTCATACTACATACTACTTACGGATCCATACTTACTTACTCTTACTCTTACTCAAGTTAAGTCGTCGGGACCTCCGGCCCTGGGGACTACACCGTCCCACCTCCGGGATTTACTTGACTCACTAATCTGGGATGCTACCCATTTAAGGGTCAGGAATTGCAGCCAACCTCTTGTGACTCCGCATCCTCACGCGTGGCCGAAG
The DNA here is from genome assembly GCA_023374045.1 of Limonium bicolor. NCBI lineage: Eukaryota > Viridiplantae > Streptophyta > Magnoliopsida > Caryophyllales > Plumbaginaceae > Limonium > Limonium bicolor. Next base: position 229,189,783 of record CM041776.1, read on the forward strand.
CTATATCGGACTTGTACTCATTCCAATTTACTCACTTAAGTTAGGAGTTAGATAGTTAGGAATTAGCACAAGTCAACATCCAAGCCACAATAATACAATACCAATATACATACATACAAATACATTACAATATACAAGTACACTACAAGTACGATACACTTCATCATCATTCATATGTTTCATGAATTATACAAACTATTGTTCAAGACAAATATCAAGAACAATGTAAACAAGCACAAGTAAGTGCAATATAATCCGATTCATGCATTTATCTTATTTAGGTGGTCAAATAAGCACACAAATCGGGGTAACCAGATTAGGATACAGGGCATGAAGAAATCATACCGTTCACCGTTGTACGTACTTCCAAACGTCTCCCGGTGTCACAAACCAAATCCTATTATATACATACAATTGAATGATTAACATCTACAATTATTCAACTTGTACTCTTACTATGTTTCCAACTCATACTTACTATGTCTTCACAAATTCTTATACTTACACTTTACTTACTTACTTAGTTTCATTACTTTAGGTTTTACTTTCTTACTTACTACTAGCATGCTTACATACATGCACATATATATGTATGGGTATACATATATGTATATGTATATACATATATATATATATAATTATTTAAAATAATTTTTTTTTTTGTCAGGACCGGACTTGCGACCTACCTTGCAAGTCCGGTCCATTCCAGTAGCTCAGATTCCGGAAATTTTTCTGGCCGACCGGACTTGCATGTCCGGTCGCAAGTCCGGTCCATTCCAGAAGGTTTCATCGGGGAATTTTTCTGGTCCGACCGGACTTGCAAGTCCGGTCGCAAGTCCGGTCGATTCCAGTAGCTTTCTGACGGAAAATTTTCTGCTCCGACCAGACTTGCAAGTCCGGTCGCAAGTCCGGTCGGACCCAGTATTTGCATTTTAATTTCTGTTTTCAGTCCTCTCTTTCACCCATTACCCCATTGTTCCTACACTTAATCCCACATGTTACAACACTAATTAAACCTCCTAATACACCTTAGTTCATCCACCAAACTCCTTACTAAATCCATCAATCAATCTTACACAAATTCCTCAATTCTTTTCCTACCAATGTAACAGTTTTTGTTCTACCTATGCTACAGATTTTTGTTGCAACTTCTACCACTCAATACTTCCTCTATCAATGTCACTCCTAGCATCCCAAATACATCTCCAACAACTACAACATCATACCCAAGTCCAACACTCTTTTTACCAATTCTTACACCCCAATTTTTCCTAACTTCTCCATACATTCTTATACCCTTTTGCTACAGATTTTCACACTCCTTGTTCCTCTTACCACAACTACCTCTTCATCACTACTAAACCTACCTACTAACTCCAATACACACCTTGGTTCTCCCATTCACCAAGTCATCCATAAGTGTACATTTCCTACCAAAAATTTGCCATAGTTCACCTACAATTCTCACTTATCCACACATACTCATTATCACCAAAATCATTCCTATTCTAGCCACACCCATACAAGGGTCCTACCAGCAATACAAGGCAATCTTAATACATCATTATCTCCTCAAAACACAATATCAATACACATATACCATTCTTTGGCTCTAAGGCCTACAATTCACATACCAATGCACAAATACTCAAACTTACTCACAATTACCCAAACTTCCAATACTACAATACCAATACAATAGTTTAGGTTCTTTTATTTGCTTACCCATTCCCATTACTCCAATGCACTATAATTTAACATGAGTGAAGATCTCTTACCTTGAGCTTTTATTTCCTTCAATTCCTCTTCATTTCTCCTTCTCTCTTTCTTGTTCAAATCGGCCATATGGGGAATGGGTTATCAAACTCCATTCCCACCACCCAAAGCACATAAAACAAGTGCAATTAATCTACTAATCCTTAAATTAATGCTAATTCATTTAAAGTGTTAAACACAATTTCTAGGGTTTACCTTTTGAAGCTTTTAAGAGGGTTTTTAGCCCTTGGTTCAAGAAGGTGAATCCACCACCATTGCAAGGTTGATATTATGCTCAAAAGAGAGAGAGAAAAACAAGGTATTACATATGGGTAAAAATCGGTTATGAGGAGAGGTGGAGAAACATGAGTTTTTCATGTAGATTTTTACCTTGTTGGAAAGAGGAGACTCCAAGCTCCATAATGGTGTGCTTTTCTCTTCAAATGGGGAAAACCCATGGAGATGAACTTCCTCATTTTGAAATTTCGAAAAGAGGGAAGTGTAGAGGAGAGTGAGGGGAGCAAGAATATACATTTATTTTTGCATTTGGAGCTCACATGGAGGTGGAGCATGGGAGAGAAGTGAGAGTTGCCATTGTAGCCATGTTGAGAGCTTCAAAATCGGCTGGAAGGAAAGGGAGGGGGAGTTCTCACGGTTGGAAGAAGGAGAATAGGTGAGAGAGTAGAGAATGAGAGGTGAGAGAAAAAGGTGGGTGCTTTTACTTTAGTACTTTTCTTCCTTTTTGCTTTTTGACCTCTTATTTAATTAGCTAGTTGTGTGAGTGTGTGAGGGAGTTATTTAACTGTTAAACCGGCCCCCTTACTGTTATACTAGCTGGAGCGTTTTTCATCTTTTACAGAAACCGCTCGTTTTTTACCCGGTTTTGGTACTATTCACTAACCGGGCTCGTTTTCCGGAATTTTCTTGTTTAATTGTTTTTATTAGTCACTAAGCTTCCATAAATGCTTAATAGTTATTATTTAATGATTTATAATTTTTACGGGTCTGTTTGACCACTTAAAGTCACGTTTTCGGGTTTCCTCGAAAAACGTGCTCTAGAGCTCTATTAGCGTTTTAATTCATTATTTGGATCCGTTTTCTTCGGGAGTTGTTCCCTTATATTGTCTAGGCCTTATTAAGCCTTTAGAATCCATATAATACGCTAACCGAGGTCTCATACCTCCTATGGTTATTTAACGCTTATTTAGCGTTTTTCGCCTTTTAAGCGTTTCTTTATTTCTTTTGGATTTATTTTTTTTATTATTAATTAGGTACCATTAGGCCCTTAAATACGTATTAAGTTAATTTTAATCTCTGTATTTAAGTTCGGGGTATTTCAAAAACGGATCCAAATAATGTATTAAAACGCTAATAGGGATTAAACGCACGTTTTTCGAGAAAACCAAAAAACGTGACTTTAAGAGGTCAAACGAACCTGAAAAAATTATAGTTCATTAAATAACTATAATTAAGCATTAATGGAAGCTTAATAACCAATAAAATTAAAGGAACGAGAAAATTCCAGAAAACGGGCCCGATTAGTGAATAGTACCAGAACTGGGTAAATTAACGAGCGTTTTCTGTAAAAGACGAAAAACGCTCCAACTAGTAATACTGTAGGGGGGCCGGTTTTTAACAGTCAAATACCCCCCCCACACACACACTAGCTAATTAATTAAAGAGCCAAAAAGCAAAAGTACAAAAGTGAAAAAGGTGACTTTTTTTCTCTCACCTCTCATTTCTCTTCTCTCTCCCATTCTCTTCTTCCAGCTGACTCTCTCTCTTTCTCCTTCTGGTTGGAGATTTTTGAAGCCAAGGAGAACAACAATGGCTTCTCCTTCTTCTTCATGCTCCATCTTCATTTGAACTCCAAATGCAAAAATAATGCATATTCTTACTCCCCTCATCATCCTACACTTCTCTCTTTTCAAAATCCAAAAATGAGGAAGTTCATCTCCATGGGTTTTCCCCATTGGAAGAGAAAATAGCATCAATGGTAGCTTGGAGTCTCCTCTCTCCATTAAGGTAAAAATCTCCATGAAAAACTCTTGTTTCCACCATCCTCCTTTGTAACCGATTTTTGCCCATTGTAATACTCTATTTTCTCTCTCTCTTTTGAGCATAAATGTAACCTTTCAATGGTGGTGGAATCACCTTCTTGAACCAAGGGCCAAACCCTCTTAGAAGCTCCAAAAGGTAAACCCTAGAATTAGTGTTCTAAACATTCTATGAATTAGCATTAAACTAAGGGTTAGTAATTTAATTACACTTTTTTATGTTCATTGGGTGATGGGAATGGAGTTTGGCAACTCCATTCCCATGTGACCGATTTGTGCAAGAAAGGGAGGAGGAGGAGAATTGGAAAAGAAAGAAGAATTACGAGCTTAAGGTAAGAGATCTTCTTGATGCAATTTTTAATGCATTAGAGTAATGGGATGGGTAAAACTAATTAAAGACCCAAAATGTGTTATTAGTATTGTAATTATGGAAGTTGATTATTTGTGGACTAGTATGTGGATTGTAGGCCTTGGAGCCAATATTGTATAGAGTATTAGTATTGTTGTTTGAGGAAGTATGGATGTATTGAGATTGTTTTGATTGCTGGTAGGACCCCTTGTGGGTGTGTGGCTAGATTAGGATGAATGTGGATGAAAATTTGGTGGTATGATGAGTTTTGGACAATGCTAGAAAAGCAACGGAGTTATGGCAAAATTCGGTAGAAACCGAAGGAGTTTTAGGTGTATAGTGTGTAAAGGATGACCCACGCTTAACTAGGGGTATAGGGTGGATTTGAGTGATTGGTAACCATGGAATGGTGATTAGAGGATGAGAATGAAGTGTGTGAAAATCTGTAGCAAATGGGTGTTGAAGAGCATTGGAAAAATAAGAAAAGAGTTAATGTTTGTAATCTTGAACATGGAGATTGAACTTGGGTATAGGTAGTGCTTTTGCCTAGGATGGAATTGTAGTAGTGAGTAAGATTTTGGTAGGGTTGGTAGAAGGTAAACCATCAAGAAGGAACTAGAAATGCACAAGTGTGCAAAATGTAACAGTAAGAATGAAAATTTGTAGAATTTGAGTAAGGATTGGACCAATGTTTGAAGAGGATTAGAGCATGTTTTAAGATGTTTAAACATGTGGGAAACATGTGGGAATATTAGGAAATGATGGGAGGTGAATTAGGGGTTGAAAAGAGGTCAAAAACTGTCAATTTAAACACCTACAGACATGGTCTGGGTTTGTAAACAAGTACACAAACCCGGACCACATCAAAAACGTGCCAGAAGAAACACATCCCAGCATGTGGTCCGGGTTTGTACCAAGCACATACCCAGACCAAGGCAAAAAACAAGGTAGAAACTTAAAACCAGTGATTGGTCCGGGTTTGTAACCCCGGACACAAAACCAGGACCAGGCTAAAAATGCACCAGAATGTGTTTTAAGGTGTCCTAATGATGGGGGATTGATTGGTAATGGTTTTAGAAGTTGTTAAGGCCTTGTTTGGTGATATTTAAAGGCCATAAGAAGTGTAAACAAGTTTGAGAAGTAAGTAAGAAAATTGTAAGTTAAGAACATTAAGTTAAACCGAAATGACGGGATAACGGGGTGGGTAAGTAGGGAGTAGTAGTGTTATGTAGTACGTAATGCTTAGTATTAATAGAACCATTTGGCATGTAGCCGGAGGTTCGAGATTAAGACTCAAGGAACAAGTGTGAACCAAGGAACAAGGGAACACCCGGTAAAGTAGATTTCGGTAAAAGGTATGATTTCTTCATGCTCTGTATCCTAACCTGGTTACCCGATTTGTGTGCTATTTGATCACCTAAATAAGATAAATGCATGAATCGGACTATATTGCACTTACTTGTGCTGTTTTATGTTGTTCTTGTTTATATTGTCTTGAACACTAGTTTGTATAATTCATGAAATGAATGGATGATGATGAAGTGTGTATGTACCTGTAGTGTATTTGCGTAATGTATTATACCTGTATGTATGTGTATGGGAGTACTGAATTGTTGTGTGGCTTGGATGTGAATGAATTCTACTAATTCTAACTACCTAACTCCTAACGTAAGTATTGAGTAAATTGGAATGAGTAGAAGTCCGATATAGTTTCGGCCACGCGTGAGGATGAGGAGACACAAGAGGTTGGATCCGATTCCTGGTTCTTAAACTTTTCCATGGCCCAAACCCCTTAAATGGGTAGCATCCTGGATTAGTGAACCAAGTAAATCCCGGTGGTGGGACGGTGTAGTCCTTGGGCCGGAGGTCCCGACGACTTGACTTGAGTAAGTAGTAGTAGTAGTAAGTAAGTAAAGTATTGTATGAGTAATGGTCTTGGCTGGTGTAAGTCATTGACCCCGAGTAAAAGAGTAATCTCCACCGGATTAACCCGGGTGGACAAATGGAGCTAACAAGTATTGTGTATTGTGTATGTATCGCGTATGTATTGTATATGTATTGTGTATTTCGGGAAAGGTAAGTAAGTATCGGTTGGCTTGTATGGTTTACCTTGTATGTATTGAAGTGTATGTATGTATTCCTTGCGTAAAGTATTGTAGTATTATGTATGAAAGCATGTATGCATGTATGTATGAATAAAATGGCATGTATTCGACCAAGTGGTCGGCGTACCCTCGCTAGTACGCGGGGTATGCAGAAGTCATATGCAGCGTAAGCTGAGCCCCTAGAGGCAACGTTTTTAGTGTGCAGGTACCCGAAGCGGTTATGATCACAACAGGAGACCGGCAGCTATGTTTGGATAGCTAGGAGAGAAATGTAGATAGTAGGGAATTGTATAAGGCTTGTAGCCTTTGTTGTAGAAGTGTACCAAGGGATACACCTTAAGTATTGGAAGTATGTAGTTGTGAGGAACGGGTAGATGTAGACTCTTAATGAGTATGTAAGAACTTGGAAGTAGTATTGTATATGTATTTTGAAACTTAGTAAACACGGTAGGTTATATTGAATTGTATGATATTGTAATGGAGCATTGTGTTGAATGGGAAGTTGTAGTACCCGGTTGTATTTGTAGTAAGGATTGTATTTGTGTAGCACTCGAATATTCCGGTCCATCAGACTGATGCTGTATGTAGTAGTATTAGCCTTGTTAGTCACGTGGGTGGCTAACGGCGTTGTATCACCCACCGTTGTGTAAGTAAGTATCACCTGCGAAGGTATGTAAGTACGTTGTGATTGGATGGTAATGACGATATTAGCGGTAGGGGTGTTACAAAAAGTGGCATCAGAGTGACTGGAAATACCGAGTTTAGGAAATACCGAGTTAGGAATTAGAAGCTTAGGGCTAAGGGATGAGTGATAGCGTTAGAGATATGCTAGTTAGGAACTCCCGGTGAGTACCGGATACCTACAATATCAGACCCGCCCTCTGCAAACCCACTGTATAACTTGGGAAAGGAACGCCAGAGAGAAGGAAAGTCTTCTCATACTGGGGAAAACCCGATCTGGCAGTTACAAAATCACAGTACGGTAACACAAGAACCGACATATAGTAGATTCCAAGAAAAATGGAAGTCCTGGAGATGGTTCCCAGTTGAACAACAATACCCGCATTTAATAGCGGTAGGATGAGCACTCCGACCATGAGGAGGCTACAACTTACGACAACATGGGGCGACATGCTCAGCAGTCGCGACACCTGGCTAGTCAACCAGCAGCAGGGAAAGAATCACTAAGCGTGCAACGGAGTGGGAAAAGGAACAGTAATAAACCCGAGACACAAGTCTACGGGGCAGTAATATCTAAACAATACCATCAACGGTATGCTAGCTGACTAAGGACATAGTCGGGAGCGGATAACTTCGAAACTACAACGCCAAAAGGTTACAATACCTGGCCAACATAGCTCAAACAGCTATAAGAACATTCACGGGATATAATCCGATAGGACTACGGAAGTAGTGCCTAGGCAAGCCAAGGCTCAATAACCACGGTAACCATGTGGGAACGAGCGACAAGGAAAAACACAAACCAAATCAAAAGGGAATCTCCAAGGATTGGAGAAGTACCCAGATCTACGACTGTAACACCCCAACCCGAAACTCCACAACCTGTACGATGATATCTCCCAAAGATAACTAGAAATGCAGCAGAAAATATACACATAACAACGGGTGGTGCTACAATGCCGCTAATCACCCATGTGACTAACAAGGCTAACTTCAATACAACTTACAAATGATGCGGTCTGAGCGCTGAATACAAAGCTCTTAAAATAACAAAAGTCAATAGTAAAAATATAGTACTGTAGATTAGATGCCGGTAATAATAATCCATGTCTTAATTCTACCCCGCCTACACTCGGTCAGGCAATCTCTTCATTCTTCAGGTACCTGGAATTGTTTAGCCATGAAATGGCTCAGCAAAATAATTTGCCGGTATGAAAAACGTGCAGCCCACAAGCTACTGGGCCACACCAACTATTTTGTCGAATACATGCAAGTCATTTTTAAAAGTTGTAATAAGCATCATAACATAATCATAACAATCATCCATACAAGGATAACAATAACACACAGAACAAGACTGCAGAAGGTCAAGTTAGATGTTCTGGAATAGCTTGATAGAAGTCAGATCCTCACAATGGGACTAACATGTATATAAGAGTACCTCACAGTAGTGGAGGTATAATGACCTCGTTAAACTCCTTCATGGAGTAAGTTGGTCGGGCATGATAAGCCCTTAGACGAGATGGGACTCTCGTACAAATAGGTGGGTAATAAGTCCCTCGGGAGATAACGTAGTTAACTCCTGTACTGACAGTGGTGGGAATCGAACCCTCGAGAGAAGTGAAGTCTTCCTCTTAACTTGAACTGTTCCGGTACGCAGCCGGTGAGTGACATAGTGCACCCAAAACTCCTGTCGCGACATAAATTGAATAGGAGACGACCTGTGACAGGTACAGCTCCTGTAGCATGCATGGCCAGATCCAACTGGGTTCCTCGTTCTCGTAGTATAGAATTTATTAGATGTCACTCAAGGACGTTAAACAAGGGCACAATGTGTATTGTCAGCTATCGCGTTTAGGATAGCGACGTTTGTTATAAAGTGAAGTTAGTGAGAAACTTGAGTACAAGTTCTCGGTATAATAAAACGCAGGTATTTAATCCACTGGTAATGTAGTGTTGTATGCGTGGGACATACACGTTACAGCTAGTAACATCACGCACATAAAGTAACACAACAATGCACAAGAGTAATACAACATTTTACATATAATTATCTTGGTCGTTAATTCAAACAACAGATAGCACACAAGCCGGTGTAATCCGGTAGAAAGCAGACTACAAGAATTCTATACCGTTCACCGTAGACTGTACTTGTTTAGTTCCCGGTCAACGTCTGGTCAAACAATGTCCTAGAATAGGATTAACTGAGAGTGTTATTTACATAATCTCGTATCGTAATTATTGATTCATGAACGATCTCAAATTCATTATTTCATGTGAGGTTTATTTCTTTGTACTTAGATAGTTTCCTTAACCTCTTAACCTTATTAATATTTAAGGTATTTATATATATTTCCAAATCATGTATTCTTAATTTATAAAACCTATATGGTGTGGTAATTTCTTTTAATTACCTTATGATTTAATGTATAACTTATTTGTTATCTCTTTTGATTATTTTAAAATCCTTTAATGTACATAACTATATATTCATGTACCATTTATGTTACACGTTTTAATTAACACTAAATGACATATCAACTTCATAATTTCCTCAATATTCATATGTCACACATGGACATAATATTCTTATAATTTACTATTATTCGCCACTTAACTTAATATATTTATTGGTTACAATTAAACTTATAACTATATAACCATAGTTTTTAATTCCATAATCCCTTATTTTCATTTCCTTTTGATTTATTTGAAAATCTTAACTGTGTAAGTTTATGCACTTTATTATTTATGATACTATTTATATTTGTCTAAATGACTAACAACTTAATAAATTCCCAATTATACTTACGTGTTACGCATGGGCATATTCCCCATATCTTTTATTAATTACAAACTAACTCCAAATAATATTTCTTTTACAAGTGAATATTGTACTTGTATATCATATAGTTTTAATTTCATAAATCCTTAAATCATAATTCCTTTTCTATATTTCCTAAATATCCAATAGGACCTAAAAATTTTTTTTAATCCATAAATACAACATACTTCTCGGTTTTATATTATAACCTCATTTATTTCTTAATTATACTCCAAAATACATTATAATACATAGTTTCATTTCCTATTAATTAATTCACTAATCACCTCTAAAAATTCGGTATTTATTATTGAACACCATAACTTTTATAAATTACCAATTCAACCCCTAACCTTTCGGTTTTGACAAATAACTTTCTATAATTACATTTTAACCCCTAAAACTATATAAATAATTTCACTTATAACTATAGTTTTAATATTTAATTTCTTTAATAACCAGTGGACACTTATTTCCACAAATTGTGAATTCGCCCCATATAAAATCTGGTTTTATATTTAAACTCTTATAAATTACATAATCACCCCAAAACTTTTATAACTTAATATTTCATGTCATAAATCATTTAACTCAAAGTTTTTGGTCAACACATTGACCATAGTCTAATTTCATACGAATTACATTAATATACATAAACTATATGATTCTCGGTTTTACACCTATCTTTCAAATATTACAAAATAGCCCCAAAACTTTAAATGTTATTTTTAACTCTAAATATTTATTTTATCACCCAAAATTTCTATTCATTCTTCTCACCATATATATTATAATTATTCCTAGGCCACTCTTAATTTTCGGTAATCATATCGACTCAAACTTTATAAAAATATTAATTTTTTACCACATAACTTATTAAACTAGTCATTTAAACACTAGTAATTATTTTTACTCACCAAAACTCTTCATTTAAATTCGTAAGCATTTTTACTCCAATATTATAGGGGCTATAAAATTACCAAATTACCCTTTTTACACCAGATTTTAATTCCTAAGCTTTTAATATTATAACCTTATCTTTTAAAGGTTTTTAATATACCAAAATACTCATAGAATTATCTAAATCACTTAGACAAATTTTAAAATTATTTATACACTTATAATTTACCATAATCTTCCAATATCACTTATAATTTTCGGTAATGTCTATTATTCACCATATAGTTTTATAAATTGTGTTTTTAACCCTTGAATTATTCCCTTGACCTTATAGGTCATTAATATTCCTAACTAACCAATCAAAGATGGTATTAAATATTTTAATACATCATTAAGTCTTATATTGTCTATAAATCTCACGGCTGCTACATGTTTGTAACAAAATGCCATAAAAACCATATTATAGTATAGGATAGGATTTTCTCACCTAGCTTTTGATTTCCAAGCCACCAAAGCACACCAACCAGCAACTAGCTCTCTCGGTTTTGTGTAGGTATATTTAGGACTTGGTTTGAAACTGTTTTGAGTGACTATACACGCCTGTTTTCAGTGAGCAAAACAGGGTGTTAATCTGCCACTAATAACAACATATATCACCGGTAGAACAACAAGGTTAAGGCAAGGTTTTTATAGGCTGATTTAAGCTAGGAAAATACAAGATCCTTACCCAGTTTTGGAGCTGGTTCCAAGGCTCATTCACGCCTACCTTTTTCCAGCAGAAGAGATGTTAAACTACTACTTATAAATGCATTTATATTCGGTATATTAAGGAGGTAAACAACATGATTTTCTCACCGAAACATGGTCAGGCAAGAGTGTTTTGTTTGGCTCTTGTTGCTGGGCATTACTCCTCTGGTTCTTACACGTAAAGAAAGTAAAGAAAGGGCTTAGCATGCACTGGGCATATTACCCGTAGAACAAGAAGAGAATGGCATGGTTCTTTCCTTACCGAAATGGTTGAAAGTGAAGCTCCTTATATAGCTGTTGCTACTGCATGGGACATGGAGTTTTCCCTCTGTTTTTCACGTGAAGAAACCAAGATCTTAAGCTAGGAAACTGAAGGTATATTACCGGTAATGGAGAGGGAATACAAGGTAGTTGATGTGTTGATTTTTACCTTAGGAAGAGGTAGGAACTAGCTTCCCTTTCTCCTCCTGTTTTCATCCAAGAACTGCCCCACTTTAAGCCTCCACATTAATGGTGGCCACGGTTCCGGTTCCACCGGTTCCGATTCCGGTTCCACCGGTTCCGGTTCTGGAAAATGTGTATTCGGATTCGGAACCGGTCCTGGGCGGTTCCGGGGCGGTTCCGGTTCCGGTTCCGGAACTCTGTATTCGCTTCGGATTCGCTCAAATCAACGGTTCCGACCGGTTCCGGAGCGGTTCCGGTTCCGATCGGTTCCGGAGCGGTTCCGGTTCCGGTTCCGAGCGGTTCCAGGGCGGTTCCAACCGGTTCTGGAAAGATTCGATTGGCTCTATTTTCTTCGTTTTAACTCCGATTTTAGATCCATTTGCGCGCACACGTTGCTCTTTTCGTCTACTTTACTCCTAGCTAGGTTATTCCTCAAGTTTATAATCTTAAATGTATAAGAACCAAAGACTTAAATTTTTGTATTGAAATTTGCAAAAATTAAAGAGCAAAGCGGATTTTATTATATGATTCACTGCCTCGTTAAAGAGCAAAGCAGATTTTATTATATGATTCACTGCCTCGTTAAAACCTTATTAGGTAAAAACCCATTGGGAAAACCCTAATAAAGAAAAAGAGTACATCTACTAATAGGCTACTTTGGCCGGTTCCAGGGCGGTTCCGGTTTCGGTTCCACCGGTTCCGGTTCCAGTTCCGGTTCCACGGTTCTGAATCCGACGCAAATCCAGGCGGTTCCAGGCGGTTCCGGGCGGTTCCGGTTCCGGTTCCGGTCCCGGTTCGGTCCCGAATCTCAAAACTTGTATTCGGATTCGATTCGCAAGGGGACGGTTCCGGTTCCGAATCGGTTCCTGCCCGGTTCCGGCCGATTCCGGTTCCAATCGGTTCCGGGTAGAACCGCCGGTTCCGGGTAGATTCAGATTCGGTGGCCACCATTACTCCACATAGCTTTGTTTGCTAATGCATGAGATGGCAGCCATGGGAGCTGGGTGTTAGCTCACGGTCTGGAACAGCATGGAGAAGCCGAGAGTCTACGTTAGAAGGAGAAGATGGTATCGAAAAGAAGAGGAGTACAGGGTGGAAGAAAAGAAATCGGTTGATGATGTAGTAGGTATAGGGTTGGCCAATAAGTCAAGTGGGAAGTTTCTTATGTCTTAAATAATTGCTTGAGTTTGCAGTTGTCGGACAAGTTGAGTAAAAACAGGTAGTAGTAGTACCGTAAAACAAGTTGATTGCTTTAGTTATTATATATAATATGTTTATATATGTCATAGTCATATTATATGTGTATGTTCGGTGGTTTGCAGGTTCTCCAAGTTCTGCAAGTGGGTAGAGGTAAGGTTACTTAATTAATGTGATAAGTGTTGAAATACCCCTAAATTAATTTAAATTAATTAAGGGGATTTCTTTTATTAAACCTTTAATAATACTAGTAAGTATTAAATTATTATATGGAATTATGAATATTTAATTAGTATAAGGAATTATGAATATAAAGTATTGTATGAATTATGAATATTAAGATATATGGAATTATGAAAATTTATTTAGGGGATTTCTCCTATTTAACCCTAAAGAATACAATAAAATATTTAATTATTATATATTATTATATAGTATTATGAATTTAATAAAAGATTTATAAGTCAATAAATCTTGGGAAAATTTATAAACACTCCAACTATATTTAAAGATGTTTAGGAGTGTTGGAACATTGTTTGTAACATAAAAGTCAATATAAATTCTAGAAACCCTAAAGCCTTTTAAGCCTTGCTAGGGTTGACTTTTGAGAATGGTCAAACCAGGCCATGAAACCTATACCAATAAATAGGTTATGGAAAACCATGAAGATTGATAAAAAGAACGTCAAAAACGGATCATCCTAGCCAAAGTTATGATAGATTGAAGTTTAGAGCCAAAAATTTGAAGTATGCCACATGTCACACTGTCACGGGTCACCCAACACTTAGCCGTTTTATCTCCTATATTTCCGGTAACAGAAACCAGTCTTTGCCCTATCTTGTGACCTTCATAACTTTCTCATCCTTTGGAATTTTTGAGTGTCGTCTTCTTTGTTGTCTTCTCCTACACTTCCTCTAAACAACCATAACTCACACTAACCCTAACTCGTCCTAAATCAACTGGAAATTCAAGCCAAAGTAGCCACCCTGCAAAACCGAAACTGCAGTTTCCAGTTTTTCCTTCGATTCAGGTAACTTCGTCTTGCTATAACTTCTTCGTTTCTCAGCCAGATTTCATGTTCTTTAGCTCGTTTTGAAGAGCTCTAATCCCTCTAAAACTTTCATGTTGATGACCTAAGCCAATTCCCAACTGTTTGGAAGAACGAGGTGTCTAAAGTTTCGGATTCGTCACAACATAAAATCATAGTTTTCTTTCCAGAAAACACAAGGTAAACTCGCAACTTCCAGCTTCGATATCTTTCTGTGTGTTGCGAGTTGGGATGAGTTCTTGTTATCAATATGTAGAGGTAAGTTTAATCTTTTGATTAAGCCCTTACACATAGCCTAACTCGATCTGTACTGCAAGTTATAGATCCTCAAAGTCGGCCTCGTGAACTGCTCGAAAGTTCGAACCTTTCTAGAATTCCGAATTCGAATTCCTCTGTTATTGCAACTCCGGTGAGTTTCCGATCAAATTGCTCCATTATTGTCATTCGTAATCACATTACCGGTCTAACCCAACCACCAATTAAGCTTATTATGCTTCGTATAGGGAGAATTTGACAAAATCGAATTCTGTAACCGAAGAACCCTAACTTTCGTAACCCAGAATCGTTTTTGTTGTGTACTGCATGATAGCTAGCGAAATTAGTATCAATGGAACCGTAATTGAATTTTGAAACCATAGAAACAAGAATCACTCAATATGGTTCTGTAGATTGTGAGAAATTGGCGAATTAGTTCTCGAATCGGGTTTGAGAATAGCTGAAGAACTAGGTAACCTCGGACCGTCCGATCGTAGTTAAGAGAAACGGACGGCCGAGATTAAAACGTTTCAGATTTAAGTTATTAAAGTTTTTATAAATTCCAGTAAATAACCCTAACTTGTTGAGTTAATTTAAATACCTTCCCGAATGTATTTTGACTTGAAATTTTAACCATAGATTCCTTATTAAATCTAGTTTATTTTGATGTAAATTAATATGGTTTTGGAATTTTTAAACGTAAGTTATGATTTTTGCAAGTTACGGGTTTTCTGGAATTATTTGGCTAATTTAAAAAGATATTTTTATGAAATAAAATTTTATAATATGTCTAAAATGTTATAGTTTTTATATATTAAATTTGGGAATTTTTGGACAAGGTTAAATGGGTTTAAAAATTATGTTTATGAAATTTTCATAAGAATAACCTATAATATATGGTTTTTAATGTAACAAAAATTAAAGTATGGTTTGTTAATAAGCTTTATGGGTTAGGGAAAATAATAAAACCTAAATTAACATTTTATACCAGTATGTTTATAAATATTTTGGGTATTATCTTTTAAGTGAAGTAAAAATTGTTTATATATATATGTACTTATGTGAGAGAAATAAAATAACTTATATTAAATCAAGGAATTAAACTAGTCTACATTTTAATTTATTATATAATGTGGAAGTTAATATACTTAATTGAAGCTTGGGGAAATACTTTATTTTATAAACCATATATCAGATGTTAATATGTGTAAAAGTTAATAGAGATAATTAAATACAATAAAACTACATAAATAATGTGACAAATCCTAGTATATATAAATATATACACATTAAACATAAATAAAAGAAATTAAATACCTTATAGGAAATATAATAAGTTAAACCAAATCTCTACATAATACTAATAGAAGAATATTATATGAGGTGGTATTAAATTATAGTTATGTATTAGGCTTAAAGAGTTACCTTTGAATTTCCAAGATTTATATATGAGCTATAACAAAATACATGTATAGTATTATTTGTCAATGACCAGAATGTAAATCTAAAATTGGGATTAAGTAATTAATAAGTTAAAACTTAGGAAGAATTGTGATTAGATTACATAAAATGTTACACAAATAGATCTTATTCTATAATTAATGATAAACAAATGTAATACGTTTACATCTAAATGTTCTTGATATATAAACAATAATAAGATAAATAAAATACTTTTACATCTAAATGTGAGGTGGATTAGTAAGTCTAGATTTAATCATTTCTTAACATTTATGGTATTGAAATATAACTTAATGTTTTAAGATAAAATCATTAAAAGGATTATGATATAAAACTATATCAAACTATGATTTGGAAATTTATCTAAATAATAATCCTTAAGTTTCTTGGCATTAGATAAGCCCTATGAAATACATTTATAACATTTATTACCAATACTTAGGATGTGAGTTTACAATTAAGTGAGGTATTTAGTAGTTAGAATTTATAGAAGGTTTATAAATAGGAATTTGATACTTAAAACCTTTGAACCTTTTATTAGATAAAACTAAGTTATATAAGAGATCATATTAATCTACTTTACAACATTGAAAATATTAATATATCATTTGAATATAAGGTATGGGGATTTTTCAGAATATATTATCTTATTACGTAATTAACAATTTCACTTAAGAATCAGAGTTTAACTCTTAGATAAGTTTTACCCTATGTTAATATGTAATGCTTATCCTGAAACATAATAAAGGGAATTAATTTATTAAGTTATTCCTTTGAAACCCTAGGGTTGTAAAACAATTTAAAACGTATTTAAGATTCATGTTTATTGAAGTTTAGTATAAAAGGATTGTACATAGACTATGGGGGGGGGATGTGTGTAAAAATAAAACTTTTAGGAAATTAAATGTAAGTAAGGATACATAAAAGGTTATACTAAACACCTTATTGTATAGGTAATAATAAAACATATAATATACCTTGTGAATACTAAATGTAAGATTAATTCGTTAAATCTAAGTTAACTATAGTATAGTTATTCAGGATGAGAAGCAATTTAACATCTTATGGCAAGTTTATTAGATGGTTGTAATTAAAAGTCATTCTGAACTAGAGATGGGATAATTGAGTTTAGCAGTTCAATTAAGTTATAATAAAACGCGTCTACAACACTACGATTCCAATATTCAAGATGTAGATCTTAGTTAAGTTAAGGGAAAGACTTAATCACAATGGATTATCTAGTAGATATTGATGAAATACATAATCATTACATTGTGAAATAATAGTATGGTATTATGGGATGAATCCATCATAGGTCATAATACCATGTTTATTCTAAATTAAGAATAAAAGTATTGAGCTTAAGCTTATCATTGGAATTCTGAGATTGATTATATAATATAAAACATATTTATGATATAAAGGTCTCAAAAGTCTTGAATGTGAGGATTGTGGTTAAGTATGAATAAAGTGGATAGGAGTGGACAATTAGCAAATGTTAATAGAATACATTCCTTGATCTTACCACCTTGGGCTATACAACGTTCTCAAATAACTCAAAGATTATACATAACATTTAAGTGAGGGCTTAAAAGACAATTGAGATTTAGGAATAAGAGTAAGGAGTTTATTTAAGCTTAACATAGGCTACACGTGATTGATGATAGACTACCTTTAATATTCTTTAGAGTACTGTTGATTGTTTGTGCAAGTTGACTAGAACTGCTACAGCGTTACCCAGGTACGATTTCTCGTACTCCGATACTTTTGCTGATTGACTTGTGAGACATTTTTGAAAAACACTAACTGAGTTTAAGAGGGATTTCTAAAAAGGAAATGGTTGTGTGACTAACTCAGCTTGTGTGACTAACTGAGCCTTGAATGTGAAACTTACATGGGTATTGGTTCCTTCTTTTTGGTTGTTCCATTAGACATTGACTGCTTAGGGTTTACGCTTCTGCACTCTGTAGGACTGAGTGTTTTGGTATTGCTCTGGGTAGTTAGTGATCTGGTGGGAATTTGGAAAAGGTCAATTTTGGTAATTCTTCTTTTGACTCTGGATATCATTTCATCCATGAGCTGGTTCTTGATGTTTCGACGTGCGCACGTCTTCAATGGTAACAGCAGGGGGCTGTATATCCCTCGCCCATAGGGGCATTTATATTTGACAGCAGGGGGCTGTATATCCCTCGCCCATAGGGGCATTTATATTTGACAGCAGGGGGCTGTATATCCCTTGTCCACCAGATCATTTTTAATCTGACAGCAGGGGGCTGTATATCCCTCGTCCATACGGACATTTATATCTGGCGGTGGGGGCCATCTCTCCCAATTGGTTTTATTCCACTCTTGAGTTGTTGGTTCTTGGATACACTAGTAGAATGTAGTTTTTTGGTAACAACAAAAAATCGTTACCAAAAATCTAAATCGTTACTAATTTTAGTTATTGTAACGACAAAAGTCGTTACATGTCGTTACACGTGATGGCGTAACTAAAGATCAAATTATTTATTGTAACGACTTTTATTCATTACTAAAACTTATATCGTTACTAAAAATATGATTTTGTAATGAATATATCGTTACTATAGTCTCAATTTTTTTTAAATTTTTAATACAATCTTTGGTAACAAAATACTTGTTACTAATAACAACTATGGTAACGATTTTAAATCGTTACCTGAACCTTTGTAACAAAAAATCTGATTTCTACTAGTGATATCTATCTTTCCATTCCTAGTCCTTTGTGACTATCGGAGTCTTTCTACTCCTAACTGGAATTGGTTCTAACTTGAGCATTGGATGTTCACTAACTCATGATGTGGTTTTTGGATTGACTAACTTTACCTTTCTATTATTTATCTTTATCCTTAACTTGTTATCTTTGGCTTGATGATTTTAAAGTGCCTTGTTTCCCTGTTTTACTTTCAAGAGTTTAATTTCAAGTTACTGTTTATTTTGAAGAGTTATGTTTTAAAGATTGCTTTGGAGAATTGTACCAGTTCCATTCCAGGGAACTGACTCACCCCTCCCGGGGTGGGCTGCTTGGTTTCATCTTGCAGGTATAAATTGTTTGTACAGGTGGCCATGAAGAGCATGAGTGATTGGGATGGGAATTAGGAATTGTGGAGAGTTACTCTATTTTACTAGTAGTTATGTTATGTTGTTTTTCTCGAGTTCAGACCGTAGCTTTTGTAATTTTGTAAGTTGTAATTGGTGACGTTTGGTGCCGGGTGTTTGGAACCCGATGATCTGTAAACGCCAGTAGAGATTTTATATTCCGTTGTATTTATCGTAAATAGGGGCGTTACAAGTGTAATAACTTACTTTAATAAGGTATATGTGATAAGTCACGTTTAATAGCTATATACATGTAGAGTTCACTTTGCAATTTAAAATCTTGTCTCAACGTATACATATACTACCCTTAATTGCTACTACTTTTATTCTTTGGCCATGTGCACACCATATAAGCGTACAACAAAGGTAAATGTTCTAGATTTTTTTGTTGTTGTTTATAACATATAGGTACTACCGTATCATATGGTGATCACTATGGATTTTTATTTGATTAAGTACAATTGTATTACCGGTAGATATGTGGTTACTACTACAGACTTATTTAATTCAGTACATGGCATTATACCATGTATAGAACATGATGTATACATCCACAAGTATTACCATTTTTTCCCCTTAGTATATGGTGCAGATTTTGTTCGCATGGAGCAAAGGTTTTCCGGTTTGTATAGGATAGTTTTAGTTAGAAATAATCTTGTGCTAGTAATGTATACTTATGTATTAAGTAAGTATATTAGGTAGTTAATTATTTTACTAAGTCAAAGTGTGTAAACACATGCCCAAAAATGGTATACAAAACTGGTACCATGTGAGCAGATTTTTAGCTTGCAAACTTTGTGTTATATGCATTGTTATAATATTTCCTATGTATTTATGATATATTTTAAATATCCAGATTATGTAACACAAGTTGTTACATTGTTTAGATGTGTATATCAATTTATTTTAGCATTTATTAATGCTTAGGCAATCGTAAAATATTTACGTTGCTCGTTAGTATTTTTTTTTTACGTTTTTACAGTGAACGTTATTGTGTACCGGGTCGTATAAACGCTCGTATATATTTTTCCCGGGTGACGCTCTCTTAATTAAGCTTGTTTTGTAAGGGGTTTAATGCCCGTTAATGTTCGTACGTAAGCGTTTATATGCGTACACGAAGATGACATTATATTAGCGTTCGTGGATCAAACGTTGTCATTTTATGAGTTGTATAAACGTCTGTATTAATCTTTCCTTGTTGTCGCTCTCTTTATCGAGCTGGTTATGTAAGGAGTTTAATCCTTGTTAATAAATGTACATGAGCATTTTATACGAGTATGTTATGACATTTGTAAAATTACGCCCGTTAGCGTTTACGGTAAAACGACTATTTTTACGTAAGCGTTTGCGTGCATGAGTTTGCATGCGTAACTAAAATGATTTATTCCTAGATCAATTCCTCATTATTTAATAGTTTTAAGGTATTAATTAGCTTTGGGGTATTTCAACGACAGCCAAGTCAAGATCATTGAGAAGCTACTTAAAAGATTGAGTATCTCCAAACATAGATCAATATATCAAAGGAAGAGTCGACAAGACTATCAAATACGAGTGGGAACCATACCGTGATCGGTATAGGCTTACCCAAAAACCATCAGTACCACGCACTTGCCACGGCAAGCGTAGTAAGAACAGGAACATGTAGAGGAACTCTAACACACCACAGGTGCATAGTAATGTACCGTGACAGCAATGAAGCAACTACAGGATCACACATCCTAGAAACTGGAAGAATGGAAACCTTGGAAGGGCTTGACGACCTGACCATTGCACTAAAGGACATACCAGTCAGCAAGGAGCTGGACTTGGTCAAAACCTCAAACATGGCTATGCCATGAAGAACTTCTTTTAACACCGAATTGCTATTTTAAAACCCAAATTGTTTTTCAAAACCACAGACCTTCTTTTAAAACCCAGGATTTTAAAAACCAAACCTACAGAATTACGGTGAGTATCATAGAATGATACAAGAGGAGTTGACAATAGAATACTTCACCTAGGCGTGTGACGAGCACTACGAGTGTACCCAAATAGGGGATGTGGGACGACCGCACTCCGAAGGAGCTTGCGGGCCTGACATATAGTTAGGTAAGTGGTAACGTATCAATTAGGTACCCCATGTATGTATACATGTGGTGCACGAAACACGGGAAGTAGTCAACTCCGCTCTACGGACCTTTAGTAAGTTCAAACCAGAAAAGTTGGACACCTCAGATGATCAAGTATAAAAGAACTCAGAGAATCCATCTAAAGATAAGGAATGAGGATTAGAAAGCGCAAAGAGTGTAGACTAATAAGTATAGACATTGGATATGTCTCAAGGACTAGAAACAAATACACGACAGCTGGAAGGGATATCCAGCCTAAACACAGTAAGGCAAAAGCCTAATGTGAACACCACAACGACCAACAAACGGGACAGAGTTCCCAAGAACAATTACAAAACTACCAAGGAGCATAATCCATCATTGAAGAGGATATCAAACCTAGTCTTAAGCACTAGGAGGAAGTATAAACAATCTACCAAGAACGGGAGACGTTACAACCCTAAAGGGGATATCTCAAAATACGATACCACGAGGCGGTATAGTGGACACAACAAGTCATAAACATTAGCCGGATGTAACGACATACCTAACAACACCCAGGAGCAATCCTTGAAGGGTGTCTAAATTAACAACAGTCGAACAAGCGTCATGATAAGAGCACGGAAGCTAGAACGAACACTCGGTTAGGACACCGAAGGGATTTCACTTAACAGGAAATACCCTAAATTACCAGAAGGCACGGATTAACACCAGATTGCCTAAAGGACCTCCTATGAACGGAAGCGTGATGTCACAACTTACCAGGGAGCCCAGTAATCTCTTAAACCCTATAATGGTATAAGCGGAGTGGAAACAGATATAAACAGTCTGCAAGGAGCATAGCTCGCAGCAATAAGGCTCAAAATCCATAAACAACTACGTTGTGTGAACTTAAACAGCTGCAAAACCCACACCATTTAATAACAAGACTAGCAAGAGATATTGCTTTATGCGACAAATAGATCGACAACTGAACCACCCAATTAAAGCTCAACATAATGAGCGGCTTGGAGTAATGGCTACCTCAATGTCACTGTCACTAGAGCATCTTTATGTATACAATTGACGAAGCTTTAATCCCCTTCATGCCTTCTGTAGAAATGGTAACACAGGGGCATAGGATTCATGATAATGCCAACAATGGCCTAGTCCACACTTGGACACTACGGGAAACTCAAGGAAAGGTACCTCTTGTTAACCAAAGACCACCAATACGGTGAAGATGTGAACCCTTAGGAAAGGCTTCCATCTACCATAACAACAAAACTTGTGCATGTACCTAACGCCACGAGGCAATTGAACAAGGAAATAAAGTTTCCAAATCATTACGACTTAAAGGAGTAAGTATACTCCATATGCACCCAAGCATGTGGTGAACCATTGTGTAAACACCAACATAGTAAACCTTGTCATGAAAATTATGAGTGGAAACAAACCCCTCAACAAGAACGTTCATTTATCAGTGATAGAACGGGACCAGAAAACCCTTGAAGTTTCTTGGGATGTCCTGGTGATGTACATACAAAGCAAAACTGCACAGCTAGAGCTTAACACCAATGCTTAGCACTGGGAAGACAGTATTGTCAAAAACAATCACTGTGAATGCACATTGTACATCACGAATGACCAACGCTCAAGAGAGCTTGTAACCCGATAAATTACTTCATCTTTCGTCAACCAAGACACTTGGTAAATTATATCATAAATGTTGAAGCAATGTGAGGTAAGCTAACCTACACATGAAACCGTCTCCACATTGAGAAGATAGTGATATTGCGGTATGCTACGACAACCGTCATACACACGAGCATAGGAAACCCTCAGGGTATTCACACCATAAGGAAATGGTGCCAATGACAATGGCAATGAGTAAAGAAGAACTACCACAGTAACAGAAACAGTAAAAGCAATGTTGTATAAGGAGTAAGAGTATGGTGCGCAACAAGCGACCGCTATGAAGAAGTAGTTGACAATGACACGGAGTTGTAAGTACAAGATGACAGACAGAAATATTCATTCCTATCACATAAGTGATTTACTGTCAAGCGTTTACGCCTCTACACTCTGTATGACTGAGTGTTTTGGTATTGCACTTGTGCAGCTAATGATCTAGTGGGATAGCGAGGAATATGGAAAATGTAAATGGTAGTAACCCTTCTTTTCACCAACAAACATGGCATAAGCCAGTTAAGCAAGCTCAGCAACAAACCGTGCGGCCTAAGGCCAAAGAAGCACGAAGAGTGTAAAGCACACTAACAATCACAAGATGTGAATTCCATTGGAATAAAAGGTGAAAGGAAACTTAAGAAAGTCACTAGAACCGACGCATAGAAAATGCAAGGTCATACAAGTGAAGAACACTTGTACTGAACCAGAAGAACTGGTATAATTCAGAAGCTAGTGACAACAAAGGAAGCACTACAACTAAGTAGTGACTTAACCTCGCCGACAATAAGTCGGAGGAACTTAGTGAAAAAAATCGTGCGAGTACGAATAGTATGTATAATAGATTGCTAGAGAGCTGGACATAAATCTAAAACTCATTGAGTTCAAGCACGGTAAAACAATACCACACTTGTTAGTAAACCTTATTCCCACAATGGAGGGATAAAAAGGCGATGTATAGCACATTAAGGATAACAGGAAGGGTGTACAACCCAAGTTATCAGGGTCGCGCAGCAGAAGCTAGTGGGCCCTAGCTAAAGAAGTTTAATACACTTAGTAAGTATGAAAGAATGGCTATCAATGCCTTGAAGCCTAATAGACTAGAACCGAATCAATTGTGAGTTAAATAAACTCATATAGGAATTCTTGGTACAAGGACTAAACCATTAGTATGGTTAAAACCCTTTGACCAGAGTACATTATATATAATAAACCGTAGGGAAGCTAAAATGCTTCAAAATGCTTGAACTTAGTAAACCAATGTTCAATAATAACATATGATAGATTACGTGGGCGTAATCCCTTTTAAGGGGGGTAGAGCGAAAACCGCTTAATGTAAGTTTCATTAATAAAACACATAAACTATAATGTGCATAACACAAATGAGAATCGATTTGATGGTTGGTACTTATGTTAAATAAACATATGTATTCATTCATATTGTAATTGTGGTAATTAGGCACGAGAGATGCAAATACCATAGCATGAGTCGGTATAAAACCGATGTAGAACCTAGAGGAAATTGAGTTCCCTAGGTGATTGTTGGGAGACAATTGATAATGAGTAGTGGACGGAGTTCCACAAGTATTGTAGCCCTTAAAGAAGTAGTACGAAATGATTGAGAGTAGTTGATGAATGAAGTCCATGAGTAGTGTATTCCTAGGTAAATTAGTGGAAGCAAATTGAGAACGATCGGATTCCGTAGGTATCGTATTCCTTAGCTAGAGTATTTGAGATGATGGAGAGTAATGGATGAAAGTAGTGGAAGTCGATGAAATGAGACCATAGGCATTGAATCTCGAAGTGAAGTATTTGGGAGTAGATTGAGGATGATTGATGGACTGAATTCCATCATTTGGAGATGTGTGCAATTGTAATCATGACTAGAAGAGTAAAAAGATAGAAAATGGAAATAATCGAATTATCTGTTTGTTTGAAACTGATGTGGGAAGTCGAACTTGATCCTGATCAGATCCAGGGAAACCGAACACAAATTGGGGTGGAAAGATAGTTCAACACTGATGCTGATCACATCAGGGTCGAATGATTCTTGAAGCTCCCCTCAAGTGGTCACAAGAATCATGCATAGGATAGATGTAATAAAAATAAATTGGAATTTGGAGTTGTTGTGTTTTAGAAAAATCTCTAATTAGTAGTATTGGAAGAATTTCCCTTAGACTGGAGAATGAGGATCTGTTAGAAGCTTATACCGGAGAAGATAGTAGTATAGCATATTGTATTATTCCAAGGGCAGCGGGACATAGAGGAGTCCTGTGTCTAGATGACCTGAGTGCCTGCGGGATTGTAATGTGTATTGCATGGCTTTGGGGATAGCTTTGCACTGTATGTATGTATAGCCCTGGTAGTGTGGAACCAGATGGTTGGATGTAATGCGGATTGAAGAAACCTTGATTAATGGATTTGGGAATTGTAGGAGGAGGAATGTATGACTTTTGGTATTAGACAGGTAAGAATGAGTAAGTGTAGTAATCCTATAACCTTAAACAACTTTGAGGACAAAGTTCTTAAGGGGGGTAGATTGAAATACCTCGAACTTAAATATAGTACCTAAGTGATAGTAAGATTAATAATGCTAAGTCCTTTGACTGTTGATGCACTTATGACGAATTAGGTTTAAGATAATGATAACTTGGTAGCTTATATAATGATATATTACAGATGTAGGCAGATATATGCGAATAATAAAATTAAATAATAGGGACCTGTAGATTAAACTAACATTAAACAATAAGGACTAAAAACATATATATCAATACTAGATTAAAAAGTAAAAATACTATACATAAACAATTAAGGCTAATAACGCCTAAGTAATTTTGGTACGAAAAATAAATCCAAAAAGAATAAGAAACGCTAAAAAAGCAAAAACGCTAAATAAGCGTTAAATAACCATAGGAGGTATGAGACCTCGGTTAGCGTACTACATGGATTATAAGGCTTAATAAGGTCAAATAATATATGAACAACTCCCAAGAAAACGGATCCAAATAATGTATTAAAACGCTAATAAGGATTAAACACACGTTTTTCGAGAAAACCCGAAAACGTGACTTTAAGAGGTCAAACGAACCCTTAAAATTTAGCATTAATAACTATAATTAAGCATTAATGGAATCTTAATAACCAATTAATTAAAGGAACGAGAAAATTCCGGAAAACGGCCCGGTTAGTGAATAGTACCGGAACCGGGTAAATTAACGAGCGTTTTCTGTAAAAGACGAAAAACGCTCCAACTACTAATACTGTAGGGGGCCGGTTTTTAACAGTCAAATACCCCCCCCCCCCCCCCCACACACACACACTAGCTAATTAAAGATCCAAAAAGCAAAAAGTACAAAAGTGAAAAATGTGACTTATTTTTCTTTCACCTCTCATTTCTCTCTTCTCTCTCCCATTCTCTTCTTCCAGCCGACTCTCTCTCTTTCTCCCCTTCTGGTTGGCGATTTTTGAAGCTCCAAGGAGAACAACAATGGATTCTCCTCTTCTTCTTCATGCTCCATCTTCATTTGAACTCCAAATGCAAAAATAATTGCATATTCTTACTCCCCTCATCATCCTCTACACTTCTCTCTTTTCAAAATCCAAAAATGAGGAAGTTCATCTCCATGGGTTTTCCCCATTGGAAGAGAAAATAGCATCAATGGGTAGCTTGGAGTCTCCTCTCTCCATTAAGGTAAAAATCTCCATGAAAAACTCTTGTTTCCACCATCCTCCTTTGTAACCGATTTTTTCCTTTGTAATACTCTATTTTCTCTCTCTCTTTTGAGCATAAATGTAACCTTGCAATGGTGGTGGAATCACCTTCTTGAACCAAGGGCCAAAACACCTCTTAGAAGCTCCAAAAGGTAAACCCTAGAATTAGTGTTCTAAACATTTCTATGAATTAGCATTAAACTAAGGGTTAGTAATTTAATTACACTTGTTTTTATGTTCATTGGTGATGGGAATGGAGTTTGGCAACTCCATTCCCCATGTGACCGATTTGTGCAAGAAAGAGAGGAGGAGGAGAATTGGAAAAGAAAGAAGGAATTAAGAGCTTAAGGTAAGAGCTCCTTCTTGATGCTAATTTTTAATGCATTAGAGTAATGGGAATGGGTAAACTAATTAAAGAACCCAAAATGTTGTATTAGTATTGTAATTATGGAAGTTTGAGTATTTGTGGACTAGTATGTGGATTGTAGGCCTTGGAGCCAAATAATTGTATATGAGTATTAGTATTGTTGTTTGAGGAAGTATGGATGTATTGAGATTGTTTTGATTGCTGGTAGGACCCCTTGTGGGTGTGGCTAGATTAGGATGAATGTGGATGAAAATTTGGTGGTATGATGAGTTTTGGACAATGCTAGAAAAGCAACGAAGTTATGGCAAAATTTTGGTAGAAACCGAAGGAGTTTTAGGTGTATAGTGTGTAAAGGATGACCCAGGCTTAACTAGGTGTTTATAGGGTGGATTTGAGTTTATTGGTAACCATGGAATGGTGATTAGAGGATGAGAATGAAGTGCGTGAAAATCTGTAGCAAATGGGTGTTGAAGAGCATTGGAAAAATAAGAAAAGAGTTAGTGTTTGTAATCTTGAACATGGAGATTGAACTTGGGTATGAAATACCCCTAACCTTTAAATAATTAAATAAAGGTAAATAAATATTATTTGGGGATTATTAAACCCTGAGAAAAGTATATAAACACTTAGGCGTTAAAAACGCACCTAAACTCCTTAAGGTCATAAACGAGCGTTAAGCCGGACCTTAAGCTAAGCAAGTTATATAAGCTATAAGACTCATAAGAAGTCAACTAAGGATCATTACATGACCTTTAAAACACAAGTCCTCAGTTAGAACTGAATAAAGATACAATATACCCGGGAGTTCCCTTAAGGGCTCGAAAGACCCGAAAGTCCCGGAAATAATTTATAAGATTAAATAAAGTGTTACACTTCATTCCAAATACACCATAACACTTTAATAAACATATAAGATGAAGTTCTCATGCTAAATTCCCAGTTAAATACAAAGTGCTCGGAAGTTCCCGATGAGGGCCCCATAAAGGCCGGGAATGCCCCGGAGGAGTGCCGAGGTGGCACGAACTCCTATATAATTCATTATTAGAGTTCCTAAAATCATTATTCAACATTCTAAAGAGAATACTCAAGCTACTTTCTCAAAAATAAAAAAAGTACTCGGGAGAATTTCTTAACGCTCCTTTTTGCCCCGGTAGCCCGAAAATTGAGTTATGTGTTGATATAACCCCATATAACTCAATGTAACACCTTAATATATTATTATTGACTATAAACAATGTCAATAAACACTTGGAACTCATAGCGACTAATTATTTTCCAGAAAATCCTTAAAGCACAAAAATGCACCTTCGGGTGTCACAAAAATGTGTTCTAGGCAATTACCTTGAAGCTTTTGAGGAGCCACGAGTTGATAATATTAAAAGGGGATAAATTGACCATCTAAATCAATTAATTTCAGTGCTAAATTCATAGTACAAGTGGGGGCGATTTTTGGGTCAAAAAGGTACCTAAAATAATCATTTTTACCTTAAAACTTTCATCTTTTACCATGATATAAATGTACCAAATAAATTCTGGAACCTATCACATGTTATAATATGGTCTTAATACAATATAGTGTGACAGGAATCAAATTAAAAATCAGTCCCATTTGATCTCCATGTTGGGCGCCATTTAGGGTGTCATGTGACTAGATTTTAGCAAAAATATTACCTTATGGAATCATGACTCATCCCTACATGTGCCATGTGACTATGTCAAATAATTTCAGTCAATTTAGGCTCCTCCATTATCATAACCTGCAGGAAAAACAAGAAGAGAATTAGTATAAGTAAAGTAATGTAATTAAATATGTAACTAGAATCTACTTTATACCATGTGCAAGGAAGCAAACAAACAGCCCATGTTACTAGCCTTAAGCTGCCAATAATGTTCAAGTAGTGGAGGTCTGATTGGTATACAATAATCAAAGTAAAGACAAGTACCTAATTAAGCATAGTACATTGTCTATTATAAACTAAATCAATGACTACCTAGAACTCCATTGCCGCCAACCTACAAGAAAACAAACAAGATTAGCATTAATAATCAACTCATAAAATACTAAAGAATTACCTCACCTTGTCATCTTATGTTAATTGACAATCAATCTTCATTATTCTTTGTCAATCAGCCGAAGGTCTACACCAATTAAGGGCATTTATTGAGCCAAGAATCAAATGAATAAACTAAGGAAAAGAATGCCTAACTTTGACATTAATTTATCAAAGAGAATTCCTTCATTCCATTGCCTTATTACCTTACGTGAGCTTAGCCATTCTCTTTGCCTTCCTTTGGCCGATTGGTAAGCTCTCTCTCCTCTCTCTCTTTTCTTTCTTCATTTGCTAAGTTAATCCCTTAGAGCTTCAAGCTCCATTAATGGTGTTTTAAGCTCTAACATCATTTCTATGTAAATTTCCTAGTTAAATCTACTAAGTCTTGAAGCAAGAATCATCCTAGCAACTAGCCAAGATTTCACCAAGCATTAGTATTCCAAGGAGGTTCCTAGATTCAACAACAACACAAGGAACAACAAGATCAAGTTAAGGTATATTTTCATGTTGAAAATCCTATTAGCAAAAATACTTAAATCATTTCCGAAAATTTAAGGCTTCTAACCTATGTTCTCTTCATTATTTCATGAAGGAAATTTAGATCTACAACCATCTCAAGGTCTATACCGAAAATTCCTTGAAAAATTCCTAAGGTAAACTCGTGTAAACTACTCCAAATCTTATTTATAAATCCTTGTTAGAAGTCTAACAAATGGATCTCCTAAATATATACAAGGAGGCCGAATTCTCTTCATCAAGATAGAATTTGGAGAGCTTGGAATTCAAGGGAAATCAAGTACAAGAATTATCTTGATTTAAGGAGTAAGTCTATATAATTAAGGTTTATTAAGTTTAAGCTTGATTTAAGCTTCAAACCTTGGTATAAAAATTATCTATAACCTCTAAATAAATTAAGGCTGAAATACTTTGGGTTATATTGTCAAGAAAATAAATTATAACATATAAGGTAAGATTATTACCTTAAGGTATAAAAGTGTGTCAAAAAAATTAATTACGATAAATAAATGGTCAAGCCAAAATATTTAAGAGTTATTTGTTCTATTTGAGATTATAATAATTCAAAGTCATTAGCATAATTTTTAGAAGTGTTATATGGCTTATATACATTTATATGTATTTATTATAAAGTATAAATGAAGTTTTAAAACTATATAGTAAAATAAAATCAAAGCCGGGAATAACATGGTTTATTTGTGATTTTCGAAATATATAAGTATATTAACTTATATTATAAACTTTAGGAGTATTAAAAATAGCTACAAGTATTTAAATGGCTAGTTTATAAAGTTATGTGGCTAAAATGTAATTTTGAAAAGTTTAGTGTACAAATAATAAAAGCCGAGAGCTTAAGGGTTTTTTGGTATAAATATGATATAATATAAGGTAGGAATTAATATTATGAATTTTGGTGAATTTAATTAAGTGGTTAAGTGTTAAAATAACATTTTATAAAGTTTTGGGACTATTTTGTAATTATTGGAAAGATAAGAGGTGAAACTGAATTACTTATGATTTATGGGTATATCAATATTAATAATGAAATTAAGTCTTGGTCAAAGTGTTGACCAAAAAAATTTGGGTTAAAAGGATTTATGACATAAAATATTAAGTTTATATAAGTTTTGGGTGAATATGTAATTTATAAAAGATATATGTGAAATCAAATTAAAAGGGGGCGAAAAGGTAATTAAAATATAATGTCCACTTGGTTTTTAGGAAATTAAATATTAAAACTATAGTTTATAAGTTAACATGTAACTTATATAAAGTTTTGGGATTAAAATGTGAATATAAGAGAGTTATATATGTTAAGACCGAAAATAATTGTGGTCATTTGGTAATTTATAAAAATTAATATATTTGCCTTGCAATTACCGAAAGTTAATATGGATATTTGGTAAATTAAAAAGGTATTGTGGTTAATTAATAATTACAAAGGTTAATGTGTATATTATGTAATTACCGAATTTATAAGGTTATTTGGTAATTTATAAAAGTTATTGTGTCCAACTTATAATTACAGAATTAATAAGGTTGGTTTTATAATTTAATAAAGAAAGGAATTGAAACTAAGTAATATAATGTATTATGATATTATGGAGTATAATTAAGGTTTATTAAATAAAGGTGGTTATAATGAAAATAACCAAATTTATATAGTATAAAGAATAAGTGGGAACAATTATGGGATATAATATAAAGTTTATAAAATAAATGTTGGTGTAATAAAAAGAACCAAAGGAGATTGATAGATGGAATAAGTGAAAATTACGGATAAATGATTAATGGAATAAGATTACTACAGATAGAAATTCATTATCACATGTGGAGATCACATAAAATAATAACTAATGAACTATCTAGAACCACTGTAGATACAGGGGGAAATAGAGAACATACAGAGTTGTTATACAACGAGTATAAACGCTACAGTGATAGTACTGTAATATTTTGTGAATAGTTATATTAATATTACCCGGTATTGCATGTTTATATAACAGCGTACGGGAAGGAACCACTGAACAGGAATTTGTCAAGCTAGCAGTTACTTGGTGAACGGTATGTTAATTGTGTGGTCTGAATGTCCTAAGGATTTTTCCTAAGGTCCAGACGTGTGTGTTTAATTGTTAAGAGCGATATCTATGATTTATGTATATTGTATACTGTATTGCTCGACACCACTGCGTTTTATTTTACGCGAACGTCTTATGACTGGAAGTTTATACATCTAAACTGGAACAAGTCTAACTGACCTTTAGGTATTATTGAACCTAACTGATGGTCAACTGTTATAGTCTTAACTCAAGGATTGGTTATTGTATCACTGACTAAAGGGCTAACTTATAAAGAGAGGAATCCAGACTGTTTCGACTTTCTGGTTGCGCATCGTGATCACTACGAGAGACTTCAATGGGGAGTCACTCAAGGAATCCATCAGTCACATTCAAGGATGGCGGAGGGCACTACCGTTGGTGCACAGGTTCGACCGGATCGGTCTTATATTTATCCAGGGCCATAAGGTCAGCTGGTAACGGTTCCATTGGAACCCAGGGGACTATCGTCCATTAATAAGTTATTAAGGGTTGTCTTGACATGATGCCTGAGGTGGAATTTAATTGGGAAAGGTTAAGTGATTGGTTTAAAGGATAAGGGCCATGTGGCCAACTAACAAGTAGAGTTTAATACGCGTATCTCTTGTTTGGTTATTGTTATGGATTATTGATGTGTGATTATTGGTTATTGCTATGGATTATTGATGTGTGGTTATTGGTGTTGTGTACTATTGTAAACTGATGTTTGCAGGAGAACTGTTATGTGATTGTTTAATGTTTACAGTTATTACTGTTATTATTGTAAACCGGTATTTGATGTAATGAATCTAATATCAAGATGGCTAAAATGACTTAAGGAATCTAGATGACTTAGGACTACATTTAGCATACCAACATTTCGATTGCTGAGCCCTTCAATGGGCCAAACATTCCAGGTTATTGAAGAAGACTCAAGCCGGAGTGCGGGACTCGGGGGTAGCTGATTTGTTTTCAACAAACACCTTTGGTTTTATTTTGTATTGTAATAAGGAGGTTGTTGTATTCAGTTAGTTGCTCATTTAGTTGGATTTGGTTTGTAATAATTAGAGTGCTCAGTATCTGTTCATCACAGCGTGAGGAGTTGTATTGTTGGAAAGAGTAAGGATGCCTTGTGTAACACCCCTACTCTAATCGGCTCCTAATCATCTTAATTAACATTATAATCGCAGCGGTAATCTCAACAATTGAACTACTGGTGTCACCGTTCTTACTCGCCCATGCGAGTAATAACGTGCTTACTGATATATTTTTAATACGAAACAATTTCCCACAGTGACAACAAGAGATAGATCTAACCTTCCCAAACCAATATAAAATACATTCACAGTGAGCATTCTAAGTATCCCAATCCTATACACGTTTCTAAGTTCGTATCAACATGCAACAGTGCATATTAAAACAACTGTAATTAAACCACCCAGCGTGTCCCTCTCTTTGCCGACACCGGAAGCTGCATACCTGCAAAAATGGTTGTTTGTGGTATGGAATCAGCCCCTGCTGAGTATGTTACTACATGACTGTCATGCCCCCTCGGACCCTCAGTTATTTGGTCGAGAGCATGCAATTCATTTTCATGCAAGTAGTTTAATGTTAAAACTGTAAAGCAACAATATATTGCAGTAAACTCAAGTAACAAACAAGCCCCCGGCTTCACATCGCATCGTAATAAACCACTGAAAGCGTTACAACGCTTATATGAAACAGAGACTCCATTCCAACAAACACTTAATAGTTCATAATTGAGTTCGGCGACTCACTCGACCAAACAATCCACCATAACCTACACATGAGTACAGCGACTCAGCACAACCAGTTCACAACACACAACATGAGCACAATGGCTCGTTCAAACAAATCCCCCAACATACCACACATAACCACTAAGCATAACCAATGAACAGCAAGGCGAAACAACGAGAATTATAAACGAGTAAAAACTCTCGTCTTTGGCATGTAAGCCCAAATAATGTTCGCCTAATGTACGAGTTGATATAGTCGTTCGTAATTGTTCAGTCATGTCTAATGACAACGTCTTGTTAGAACGACGTGTCTCTAAGTTACCCATCTCTTATGGCGGGTCACCCACGGCAGTAGCCACTCCAGCGGTAGAGTCTCCGACCTACGAACAATCTGTAGTTCGTTGGAAATTATCCTGATACTTACGGTTACCACACGGTATCCTAGTATCGTTAATGGATCACAGTTCACAGCAAGAGCCACATCCTCTTGATAAACTATCTATACCATCGCATCGTTTTATTATTTTTCCTAACACAACAGACTAAGGTTGTAGTCCAATCCTGAGTATGTCGACTCGGGATCCAATGCTAGATACGAGAGCGGCGTTAAAGAGGCCAATGCTCCGTATATAAGTCCCAGATATTTTATATATCTTATTGTCCTAATGCTACAACGTTTTACTTACGTTCCTTATATTACACATATAAGATAGCATCATTGCCGCTAGTTTGTTTTATAATATGTTCATATATACGAACGGTACTGTTATCGTACAACAGTAATAATAAAGCAGCATTAATACACAACTCAAGCATATTAATTCACACAAGCAGACATTCAATCTTATCACAGATTTTCACACAATGTCTGAACTGAGGAAATCCTCAAAGACAATCAAGCCACATAAATAACATACCATTCACCCTGAAAGTATTACGGTGGAGTATGATTCAGCTAGATCCGGTGCTCTTCGTGTCGTCTCTAACAATCTATCAAAATGCATCACACTATGCATCAGCATCTCATACTAACAACACATTACGGCACCCCGTACCGTTACTAATCCATCCCGGTTTATTCCCCGTTGTTAACTGATAATGTTTGTCGGTTTTCGGTTTAACTCGGGATTAGGAGAGACGTTATACTTCATGCGTGGTTACGTCGAGTATATTAATATACTTATCTTAAAACGTTAGTTATCACATGTATTAAATACACATTTGTATATTATATAGCTTGTCACTATATTGCATGTATAATCTTAATCATTCATTATACATTTCTCCTTAGTATTTATTTTCCTAAGGTTTGTTTTTCCACCATCCATGTTAATACATGGTTTCTAACCATAATATATATTCATCCTTATATACGTTTCCCTTGTATATGTATATATTTACCACATAGGTAATTCCATGAGTTATAAACTCTAACATTATATGTTACATTTTTATCATCTTTTATTAGATGCCTTTTCCCTTTAGTTGTACTATATTGTACAACTTAAATTAAGATTATTATCCTAATATTATGTAACATTTTATGTTGTATCTTAACAACTCCCAAGGTTTAATTAACAAATTCCTTGGTTTATGAATCCTATTTATTTATAGTTTGTCACATTACTTAATGTGAATATTCTTACTTTTATTAATTCCATCTAAACAAATAATTGTTATAACATTTATAACATTATAGACCTTAGTCTAGAATTCATTTTCCAACCTTTAATATTTCGGTACAGCCCTTGAATTTATTTAAATTCTATTTTGACCACATAACATTATGTAATGTTATACCATGTACTAATATCATATATTATGATATTTTATTCCCTTTAATTTATAACATATAGTTTTTATGCAAAACTATTTATTATTGCCGCATGGGCACCATATAAAAAACATATTCTTTTTCATATACCATACTCTCCTTTATTTACAAATTCACCCCATTATTTATACCATGTTATATATGTCATAAAATATAACATTTTAACTTATAAAATGGTATAACCTATGGTTATATTTTGTAAATTCCGAACAGACCCAATATTATTCTATAATTGTCATTTGGCCCAATTTATAACATATAGTTTGATAATATCATTAAAACTATATATTATACACATATCTCATTAAATACCCTTATATAATTCTAAAAATCACCAAATTTCACCAAAGGGTTATATTTACTCTTACTAACCCATATATAATCGGTTATTACCATTCCACCACATCTTTTATTCCAAAGTGTCATAATGACATAATAACTATAAATTATACATATATAGTTCATTCTAATTCCAAAATCAACTCAATAAATTCCTAAAAATTCCTAATAGCCCATGGGTGTTTATAATACCATTTTACACCCTTTATTTTCGGTAATAACATATTCACCACATATGTTATAAATTGTTACAATTAAATACTTATCTTATTATAAAACCTTAAATAAGTTATCTAACTTATTTAGTTTGGTCAAAACCTACCATATGGTCAAGGTTGACCACCTTAATATTTCCTTGACCATTAATATCCATATATTACGATTTATACCCGTATTTTCTATAAATCACCATTTAACCCCCAAAACTTTATATAATCCTATAATTTTTATATAACTCATTTAAACTTCTAAATTTCGGCTATATCCTTTTATAGCCCCCAAATTTAATTTAATTTCACTATAACCCCAATAATATGCGGTAATTCATATTTAGCACCTAAACTTAATTAAAAGCTTATAAATGCATAAATAAAATGGCCTAAAGTACATGGCCTTATTACAAACTTTGGCTTATAAAATAAATTACACATAAATGCCCAAAAATGCTGTAACTCTCTCGGCCCTTACCATATATTTTCATTAATTACCAATTTTCCACATAATGTCTTAAATTTGACAATTATGCTAATTAATTAGTTATAAAATTTATTAAACCATTCCTTAATCACCTAAGGTCAAAATAAGACCTTAAATACCTTGTTCACTCACGGCACAATTATGCACATATGTATAATTACATATAAATATACCAAGTGAAGGTTTAAGTGATTTATACCTTGTTTTTGCCTAGTTAAGGCCTTGTTTGGCCACGCCCAGCTTAGGATATAATTTCCACAGCATTATTTACATGTTTTCAAACAGCAATTAAGGCATAGTTAGTCTCCAAGCAAG
The DNA here is from genome assembly GCA_023374045.1 of Limonium bicolor. Taxonomy (NCBI): domain Eukaryota; kingdom Viridiplantae; phylum Streptophyta; class Magnoliopsida; order Caryophyllales; family Plumbaginaceae; genus Limonium; species Limonium bicolor. The sequence goes on from CM041776.1 coordinate 229,226,145, forward strand.
ATCTAACCATAAGAAGTGTTTAATGTCAATTTTCAAGGTAAAATTTACCTTAAAATACCAAGGTAAACAAGGTTGGTCTCGGCCTGTTTTTACAGTAAGCAAAGAGTGTTAAAAGAGCTACTAAAACCAAGCTTTAAACTGGTATAACTCAGATTAGAAGATAGTTAATCTTTACCTTGTTTAAAATGCCTAAAATGGTGTTTTTGGCTTGGATCTGGTTATACTTCGAAACTCTTGATGTACCAACTGGATAAGTATGTTAAGATGAATATTATAAGCTTAGAAACAAAGTTTCACAGCCGAATTTGAAGGGAATCAAAAGATATGTGCTTAAAGCACATTTTTATACCTTAAGAACAAGATTAGCTTTCTCCACCTTCTTCCCTTGTTAATGCCGAGATACAACCTCCATTTAACCTCCATAACAACCTAAGAACATTGATGGAAGTGGTTGGTGCTTTGCTCCATGGAAAGAGGAAGAAAAATGTGAAGAAAATGGACTTTTAAGAGCTTAATAAGCTTACCAATGGTGATTGCTGTTCTCTTCTGAGTTTGGCTGTGTTCTTACGACAATGGAGGAGCAAAGAGAGAATGGAGAAGGCTGGTGTCGGCTGGGGAGTGCAGCAAATGAGAAAAGTAAGTTAATTAAGCTTATATGTGTATTATTGTTACTTTTCAATTATTGACTAGGTGACTCATCATAACAGCTGTATAACTGAGTGGAGATTGATAATTGAGTGGGCTTGACAGCTCTTAGAAATCGGCAGCCCCTAACTAAGGCAATTAGTGAGCTTTGACCATGGTTAAAGGTAAGTTAAGTAATTAGGCACTGTTTGTTTGAATGGGAAAATGAGGGGACGGGAAGGGAAATCTAAGTTCCGCTCCCTTTTCATTGTTTGTATGCACCGGGAACAATTTATCAAGGGAATCTGTTCCCCATCATTCCCTCGCCATCAGTATACTTTCATTCCCGCAGTATAGGTACGGGAGTGACTTTGGGAATTTTTTTTTTATCTTCAATTTTTGAATTTTAATAGTAATGCTACTCCCCCACAATACTGTTCCTTTATTAAAAAAAAATTTTAACTTACTATAAAATATATTATTTCCAGAGAATATGAGACATAGTTTGACATGTTTAAAAAAAAAATTATTTTTCCTCTTGAATCTATTAAATATATGTCTTTTACATTTATTTATTTTTTACTTTTTTACTATTCAAAATTACCACATAATAATTGTAACACTTGTAATTTAATATTATCACAATTTTAGTATATAATTTAGAAATATCAATTTAAAATAAACACATTATTTTTATTTCAAAACTAAATAATCATTCCCTATTGTTCCCATATATACCAAACACATACATATTTTCCCCCCATTCCCTTTCCCATTCCCCTTGTTTTCCCATTCCCGTTCCCGTTCCTGTTTCCTTGTCGAATCCAAACGTTGCCTAGATTTGTTTCAGGTACTTCAGAATATTTTGCTAATTATTATGAGTCATATTTACTTCTTAATATTTAATAAAGTTGATTTTAATAATTGACAGTATTGTATACGGCTGTGCACAAAATGTTTAATAAATAGTAATGATCAATTCTTATAAAGTATACTATATTACACAGTTGATACTAATTAATCAAGATATTTTGATATTTTTAATGTACCTACAAGTATATAGTCAGAATAATTACAAGAAAATATAAAAGTAACTTTATTTTTAATTTCAATCTTATGTTTTTTAATTATTCTCAAAAAAATCAATTATATTCCCTTCCCATTTTTAGATACAACCAAACACATACATATATTTTCCCATTCCCTTTCTCATTCCCCTTGTTTTCCCATTCCCATTCCCATTCCCTTTCCCGTTTCCTTATTGAATCCAAACGGTGCCTTAGTTGTTATTTTTCGGGTACTATTCATACTAAATTGCCAATTTTGATTTTTATTTTTAAACTTTGATTTAGACTTTATAATATAGTCTATCATGTCACATTAATGTTATAAAGAACTTATTATAGTCTTTACAGTGACAAAAAGTCATTATCTTAGAGCTCATAGACAAAAAACGTGCTTTAAGGTATTTTAGTGCACATTTTAAGTCGCAAGGTGTTTCTGAGCTCTGTTTTCTTTGATAACAGTTTTTTGTGCTCCTTACATGATGTTTGATCATGGTATCCAATCTTATATCATTTAGAGGTCATTAGACCTTTAAGGTACTCTTAGAGCACATTTTCACCCTACTTGACCTTGAAGCATGTAAACGCCTGTTCTTTGTGTTGGAGTGTTGTCCAACAATTGTAACATGTTTAGTAATGTGTTAATAAGCTTAGGACAAGATCTTAGGTCTTAAGAAGTTCATTTGGGTATTTATTTACCCTAAACAGTCAAAGGGTGCAACACCTTGCTTTGTGTTGATCACTGTTGTTCTCAGTTGACTTTTAAGGCATGTTTAGGCCTTAATCAATGTGATTAAATATTTAATCCATATTTTATTAGTTTGGGGTATTTCAGTCTACCCCCCTTAAAGAGACTTCGTCCCGAAGTCCTTACCCATCTACAGTTCACCTAAGGAATCAAGTTCCATTAAGTAATCACAGACAGATCATCACTAGGGAGTACATTCCACTATGTTCAGACCTAGTCTTTATGTATCACATTTGATACAGCATCCATCTCATTCCATACAGTCAATAATCATGACACACTCATACATAAACAGCACTAAACAAGGTGCAAAACTCATGGTACACAACACTAGACAAGGTGCAAAACTCATGGTACACACACTAGACAAGGTGCAAAACTCATGGTACACAGCACTAGACAAGGTGCAAAACTCATAAAGTACTCAAAGGTGTTTGCAAGGGATACTCCACGCATCCCTATCTACATGTTAGTATCTCGCGAGGATACTCACACATCATTCCACATGTATGTGTGCACATATAGTTAACGTTGACAAATCACAGGGAAGCAGTCTTAAAGACCAGGACTTGACGATCCCCAACCCAACCAACGTCTACTACCCGCGGACACACCGGTTTAATAACGAAGGACACTGCAGTCCACGGCTCCTCGGACAGTATCACCTTATTTCCTTAGTCACCCACAGACACACCGGTCTAATGACAAAGGGCTCTGCGGTCCACGGCTCTCTGGGTGATGTCACTCGCAGACACACCGGTCTAATGACGAAGGACTTCACGGTCCACAGCTCTTTGAGTGACGTCTTAAACTCCAATTTCTATTCATATCTGTGTCCACTTGTAGGAAGTTTCAAGAATCATTCAACCCCGACGTGGTCAGCATCAGTGTTGAACTATCTCTCACCTCAATTTGTGTTCGGTTTCCCTTGATCGGACCAGGATCAAGTTCAACTTCCCACGTCAATTTCAATCAATCAATTGTTTATTCACTTCTAATCTTGTTTCCTCTTGATTTTTGCCACCTTGTGTTCTATAGATACACAAGTCAACTAGTGTAATTAATCTAATCACCGGCATATAGGATCATGTATCCTAACCATATACCAAGTTTACTCGACTTATAATTATTCATACAATTCCTAGAGGCTTTACCTCCACTAGGTTATACATCGGTCTCATGCCGACTCACTCATCGCATTCCAATAATCAGTTTCATACCAAGTCACAATTCATATAGTATGGAGCTTTCTACCCCTTCTATTTGCCATCTCCCACCGAAGCTACCAGATAGACCTACTTGAACTCTCAACCGGAGCTAACAAGTTAGGCGTTTATGTGTTTAATGTTCGCAACGTTTGCATAAATAATCGGAAATAGAATAAGAACACTCTATTTGTTCTCCCTTTCCTATTCGTCACGACAACGCGAACTAAAATATATATATATTCATACACATAATACATCAGAATATTACCTCAAGTAATATAACACAATCATGACACTTGTACTCTACGTACAATAATAGTTTGCAGCATGTGTACCATGCGCTACGTACTCCTACGTACGTATAGCGAAATCGCTCTACCCCCCTTAAAATGATTACGCCCACGTAATCTAATGAGTTCAAGATGTTCCATTCCAGTGGAATTATTCGTGCACTACTGTGCTACATATTTCGTTACCCCTCTTTTTTTTTTATAGGGTCGGGCTTTAGCCCCTCAGGCTATACCGCCTGTCTCGGTTAGGTGTGTGTATATTCATATGCGGTTTGAGCGGGAGGTGTAAACATATCATTTGTTTCCCCAAACCCGCTAGGTACGTCAAACCTAAGCAATATGGGCCCACTCGCTCCACAAGCAGTCTGCCCAACTACTATATGGTTAGTTTACCCATTTTAGGTGGTAATTTCATGTCGGTTTCAACTCCATGTGACGGTGTTTTCTACACGGTCTTCCATAATTATGGGAATGGAGTAATTTATTCGGCTGCGTGGTATCGTTAGTCACACACGCTTATTATTTCAACTAGCCATTCTATTCAGCCCTCCTGAATTCTATACATGCTCATGGTATATTCCCATGAGTTCATGCCACCCTACCGAACTAACCTTTGGTATAAGGGTTGTCGAGCTATGCTCTAGCACCTAGTGCTTGCAATAGTTGTCTCCAAAATATCAAGAGGAGTTTGATATGCGCATCTAACTGGCGCCTCATAACTCCAAGTTATTTCCCTCTGGAATGAGTTCGTTCTTTGGGTACCTTGTAGGTCCGCTTTTGCTAGTGTGAACTCGTATCCCTCGTGTGTTGGTACTTTAGTATCCACATATATGGTTCATCCCTCTTCTCGATTAGGGGAATCCATTTGTTTATCTGATGTTCCACCTTCTGATTCTTACCAACATAATTCGGTTAACAGTTATTATAATGGTTGCTTGTTGCGCACCATGTACCAGTCGATTGGACGGTTATCCGCCGTTGCGGTTTGCATGGAGTATCTAATCTCTAGCTTAGAGTATCTCTTGTAATGCTCGCTTTTGCCCTTCGTCTGTTGTAAACATACAATACGACTATGGGTTTTTGCTTGGTATTCATTTTCTGTTCAACCCTAATTGGTACTAATATACTAACGCTTTATGGCTTGAGCATGTGGTTATTATTATTTAATGCGACATCATCGCAGCGCCCTCAGCGCGTGATATAACTCTCTTTGTGCCCCTTTTTGGGTAGCATCTATTATCACAAAGGTTTCTCTAATATAACTTCCTTAGATACCACAATTCCTCTTCTCATTCATGGGTTCAACTTGCCATTACCATTAACTTGGCCTTAGTTTCCTCGTTTACTAAAATCCGTAAAACTTATGTTCCGACTCCTCCACTGTGGAGTTGCGACCTTATGTCACTTTATTATCAAGCTATCCTTGATTTTCCTAACCTTGCTAGTTTGACTGAGATCTCTCTCGTCATTACATGGTTTACCTAGTCAGGGTTCCATTCGCTGACTTAGACACAGAGTTGATTACCTCCCGGGTCCTTACACTATTCGTTTACATGCATGGGGTACCATACTGATACATTACTACTTACCCAACTAACTTAATATAGTTTGTCAGGCCCACAAGCTCCTAGGAGTGCGGTCATCCCATGTCTCGTTTTGTGCACTCGTAGCGTTCATACCCGGTGATTATCGTACTCTAAGTCTCGGTAATTTATGTTTGAGTAACTATGCTGCCAATTCTTAACCTTTAATGTCAGAATGGCCCTAATATTAGGTTCTATGGTTCCCTTTATTAATGTGTATTTCCTTTACTTTCTCTATGATAGATGTTTGCGACTTATCGCCCTAATTCTGGTTTCCACATGCTTGTCATCTGGTATTTGTGAGTGGGGATCAGTAACAACTTATTATCTCTCCCGTTCACTCCTAGGCTGTTAACGCCTTCAAATTTGAGTTTTCAGTATTCGAACTCCATCCAATCTATTGGGTTACACCCTATGGTGTTTCCGGACTCCATGATAAAGGTTGACACCTCGTGTTTCCCCTGTCTTATGGTAGTCCCGTTAGTATGATATTAATCAGTACTTGTGATTCATCACCCTTGTTCCCCTAGTTTTGGGTCACTTTGGTGGTACTGAGGTATCCCTCCGTAGGCCTATGCCATACGATATTCAGACTCAATATTTATTCTGATAGTTAAATGATTGTTAGTCTTGTTATTTAATTTATTCCTAGTTGGTTCTAATACTTTCTCCTGAGGTTACAATTGGATGCCCACAACTTAGTGGTTTCCGCTAATCATTCCTCTTCATTGTGTAGCCCTTACTCTTATTCAACTCATATTTCCTCCATCCTCTTTGAGGTAACGGTATCTTCCGTCATCAGGCAATTTTCACTTTTTAGTTTATATCCACTGCCCTTCATACGGGCGTCTAGCAGCATAATGGATCAACAACACCTCCGGTGTGTGTGGTGCGGGCATAACATCGGCCCTTTTATTGCACGTTCACATCTGCCTATTAATTTTTTTTTTTAAGTCCTGGCTCGTATAGCTCACTTCTTGCCCTCTGGCAATGTTTAATGGTAGTGGTTTAACCACGAGTGTCGTGCACTCTCTAAATATGGTTATGCTGGTCCCGAAGACCCGACACTTCCCACCGGTAATGATTGACGTTTAATGTCCATACCGGCACTGGGGTTAGGCGTGTAGGCACTAATTATCGTTATTCTCATTTACTCCTGAAATACCCCGAACTTAAATATAGGGATTAAAATTAATCTCATATGTACTTAAGGGCCTAATGGTACCCAATTAATACTAGTAAGGAAAAATAAATCCAAAAGAAATAAATAAACGCTTAAAAAAAAGTGGAAAACGCTAAATAAGCGTTAAGTAACCATAGGAGGTATGAGACCTCGGTTAGCGTGTTATATGGATTCTAAAGGTTTAATAAGACCTAAATAATATGTGGGAACAACTCCCGAAGAAAACGGATCCAAATAATGAATTAAAACGCTAATAGAGCTTTAGAGCACGTTTTTCGAGAAAACCCGGAAACGTGACTTTAAGTGGTCAAACGGACCCGTAAAAAATTATAAACCATTAAATAATAATTATTAAGCATTTATGAAAGCTTAATAACCAATAAAAATAAAGAAACGAGAAAATTCCAGAAAACGGGCCCGGTTAGTGAATAGTGCCTAAACCGGGTTAAAATAACGAGCGTTTTCTGTAAAAGACGAAAAACGCTCCAAACAGTAGTAATATGGGGGCCGGTTTTTAATGGGTAAATAAACCCCTCACACACCCATGCAACTAGTAACAAATAAGTAAATCAAAAAGAAAAAGTAAAGTACAAAAAAAAAAAAGTAAAAGGACACTCTCTCACCTCTCATTCTCACTTTCACCTCCCTCCTCTCTCTTTCTTCCTCCCCTCCATCGAATTCTCCCTCCTCTCTCTGCTGGAATGGGCGATTTTGAGCTCTCCCCACAACAACAATGGCTACTCTATCTTCTTCCTCATGCTCCATCCACATGTAAGCTCCAAATGTAAAAATAATTACATATTTGAACTCCCCTCACTCTCCTCTACACTTCCTCTTTTCGGAATTTCAAAATGATAAGTTCATTTTCGTGGGTATACCCCATTTAAAGAGAAAAGCACACCATTATGGAGCTTGGAGTCTCTCTTTCCAACAAGGTAAAAATCTACATGAAAAACTCATGTTTTCTTCATCTCCCTTCATAACCGATTTTTACCCTTGTGTAATGCCTTGTTTTCTCTCTCTCTTTTGAGCAAAATATCAACCTAGCAATGTGGTGGACTCACCTTCTTGAACCAAGGGCTAAAACCCCTTCTAAAACTCTCCAAAGGTAAACCCTAGAAATTTCATTTCAAACACTTCAAGGAATTGACATTAATTTAAGGGTTAGTATATTAATTGTAGCGTTTTGTGTTCTTGGGTGATGGGAATGGAGTTTGGCAACTCCATTCCCCCACATGGCCGATTTGGGCAAGAAAGGAAGAAGGAGGAGAAATGAGAAAGAAAGAAGGAATTAAAAGCTCAAGGTAAGAGCTCTTTACTAATGTTAAATTTAGTGCATTAGAGTAATGGGAATGGGTAAACCAATCTAAAGAACCCAAAATAATGTATTAGTAATGTAATTGTGGAAGTTTGAGTAATTGTGCAATAGTATGTGAATTGTAGGCCTTGGAGCCAAATGGTTGTGTATGAGTATTAGTATTGATGTTTGATGGAGTATTGGTGTATTGGGATGGATTTATATACTTGCTCAATTGCTGGTAGAACCCTTGTGGTTTGGCTAGATTAGGAATGAGTTGGATGAGAAAACACATATGTGGAGAAGTAAGAAATATAGAGGAACTATGGCAAAATTTTGGTAGGAATATGTATATGTATGGATGACTTGGTGAAGGGAAAAACCAAGGTGTGTATTGGAGTTAGTAGAGATGTTTAATGACTATGGAGTAGTAGTTGTGGTAAGAGAATGGAAGGATATAAAATCTGTAGCAAGAATTGTTGAATGGCATGGGAGAAACTAGGGGGATTTATGTACTTGACCTTGGGAGTGAGTGTTGGACTAGAAGAGGAGAGGCAATGCATCGTAGGCATTGGAAATGGCATTAGGAGAGGAAATTATGTATGGAGGAGGTGGGAACCAAAATCTGTAGCAAGGAGGTATTAAATTGCATTGTAGAACTAAGAAGAAATAGTGTGCAAGATTTGGTAAGAGGAGAGTTGGACTTGGGTATAGGTAATGTAATGGCTTGGAAGTGTATTTGGGATGCTAGTAATGGTATTGGTAGTAGGAGTATTGGATATGAGCATTGAACTTTAAAATCTGTAGCATAAGTGTAACAAAAACTGTTACAAGTGTTGGAAGAGAAGTGAGGGAATTGTGTAAGTGGTTTGATGGATTTAGTAATGGATTTGGTGGATGAATTAAGGTGATTTAGAATGTTAAATAATAAAAAACATTAGGATGTATGTAGGAAGATTGGGGAAGCAATGGGTGAAAATGGGAAAGAAAAATAAGGTCTGTAGCAATGTCCTGCTACCGTCCGACCCACAGCCTGGATCGGACGCTGGGTCGGACATGTCTTAAGCAACGAAAATAAATCTTTCTGGAACGGTCCGACCCAGGGCCGTGAGTCGGACGTGGGTCGGACATGCAAAAAATTATGTTGTCGAAGTTTCTGACTCCGTCCGACCCAGAGGGTGAGTCGGACGTGGGTCGGACAAGGCTTGGACAACAGACCCGAAACAATCTGGAATGGTTCGACCCAGAGGGTATGGGTCGGACGGAATAGTGCTGGGTCGGACGGGGAGAATTTCAGAGAACGGTAATCTACTGGAATGGTCCGACCCAGGGCTTGGGTCGGACGGTGGGTCGGACGACCCATAACTTACAAAAAAAAAAAAACTATAGGGTTATAACTAGTATGTATACATATATATATTGTATACCCACCTATACATATGTATATATCTAAGTAAGTAAACCATGGACAAGTAATGAAAAGAAAGTAAATGAAATATAAGTGTAAAGAATGCAAAGACTTAGTAAGTATGAATTAGGAAATGTAAGAGTAATCGAATTAAGTTCATGATAGTTAGAGTAATCATTCAATTATATGTATATCATAGGAACTTGATTTGTGAACACCGGAGGAACGTTGGGATACAAGTACAACGGTGAAAGGTATGATTTCTTCATGCCCTGTATCCTAATCTGGTTACCCCGATTTGTGTGCTTATTTGATCACCTAATAAGATAAATGCATGAATCGGACTATATTGCACTTACCTGTGCTTGTTTACATTGTTCTCGATATTTGTCTTGAACAATAGTTTGTATAATTCATGAAACATATGAATGATGATGATGTGTATTGTATTTTGTAGTGTACTTGTATATTGCATGTATTTGTATGGATGTGTATATGAGTCTTGTATTGTATTGTGTGGCTTGAATGAATGACTTCTGCTAATTCCTAACTACCTAACTCCTAACTTAAGTGAGTAAATTGGAATGAGTAGAAGTCCGATATAGTTTCGGCCACGCGTGAGGATGCGGAGTCACAAGAGGTTGGCTGCAATTCCTGACTCTTAAACTGGTCCGCGGCCCAAATCCCTTAAATGGGTAGCATCCCGGATTGGTGAGTCAAGTAAATCCCGGAGGTGGGACGGAGTAGTCCCCAGGGCCGGAGGTCCCGACGACTTACTTAACTTGAGTAAGAGTAAGAGTAAGTAAGTATGGATCCGTAAGTATGTATGAGTATGTATGCGTATGTATGAAGTAACGAGTAAAAGAGTAATCTCCACCCGATTAACCCGGGTGGACCAATGAAGCTGACAAATAATGTATATTGTGCATGTAATGTGTATGTGTAATTCGGAAAAAGGTAAGTATGTATTGGTTGGTTTATATTGTATTCCTTGTATGTAATGAAGTGTATGTATGTATGCCTTGCGTAAGTATTAATGTATTGTGTGTAAGAGCATGTATGCATGTATGTTTGTATGAAAATGAACTGCATGTATGCGACCAAGTGGTCGGCGTACCCTCACTAGTACGCGGGGTATGCGGTTATCATGCGCAGCGAAAGCTGACCCCCTAGGGGGAACGTTTTTTAGTGTGCAGGTACCCGAAGCGGATGTGGTCAAGGTAAGAGACCGGCGGCACACCCTTGTACTTAGGAAGTAAGTAGTGAGGAATGGGTAGATGTAGACTCTTAGTGAGTATGTATGAACTTGGAAGAGATATGATAATTGTAAGGATCCTAGTAGACTCGGTTAAGTATATTGTATTGTATGGATTATGGAGGAGTAAGTATTGAATGGAGCATTGTTGTATTTGATTGATGGATGGAGTATGTAATATAGATGTGTAGTACTCGGGGTTCCGGTCCATCAGACCGATACTGTATGTAGAAGTAGTAGCCTTGTTAGTCACGTGGGTGACTAACGGCATTGTATCACCCACTGTGTGTAAGTATGTATCCGCTGCGTGTATCTGATGTGTAAGGGGATTGGACGGTAAGCATTGTATTAATGGTAGGGGTGTTACAAAAAGTGGTATCAGAGCGAAGTATCGCTCTGATGACTGGAAATACCGAGCTTAGGAAATACCGAGTTAGGAATTAGAAGCTTAGGGCTAAGGGCTGAGTGTTAGCATTAGAGATATGCTAGTTAGGAACTACCGGTGAGTACCGGATACCTACAATACCAGTCCCGCCCGCCGCAAACCCCACTGTATAACTTGGGAAAGGACGCTAGAGAGAAGAAAAGCCTTCTCATACTCGGGGAAAACCCGATCTGGCAGTGGTGAAGCAATCACACGGTAAACAAGAACCGACACATGGTAGATTCCAAGAACTGGAAGACCCGGAGATGGATTCCGGTTGAACCACAATACCCGCACTTAATAGCGGTGGAATAAGCACTCCAACCACCAGGAGGCTACAACTTACAACAGCATGGGGCGACATGCTCAGCAGTCGCAGTACCTAACTAAACAACCAGCAGCAGGAAAAGAAGCACTAACCGTGCAACGGAATGAAAAGGGGAGCAGTAACGGAACCCGAGACACAAGTCGACGGGATAGTAATACTTGAATAATACCACCAACGGTATGCTAGCCGACTAAGGACATAGTCGGAAGCGGTTAACTCCAGAATTACGACGCCATTAAGGTTGCAATACCTGGCCAATATAGCTCAGACAACTACGAGAACAACCATGAGATATAATCCGATAGGACTACAAGCGTAGTACCTAAACGAGGAAGGTTCAGTAACCACCACAGATGTGTGGGAACGAGCCACCAAGAACGACACTAAACCAAATAGAGTGGGAATCTCCAAGGATTGGAGAAGTACCCAGATCTACGACGGCCATGTCTAGACCACCAAGAAGCTACCTAAAGGAGCGAGTATACCAATGGTAGATCAATAAGATCAAGGGAAGAGTCAACAAGACTATTAAATACAAGCAGAAACCATACCAAAATTGGTATAGGATTATCCAAAAACCACCAGTACCACGCACTTGCCACGGCAAGTGCAGTAAGGACAGGAACACGCGGAGAAACAACACGTCACAAGCACATAGGAACGTGCTGTGACCGTAATGAGGCGACTACAGGAATAAATATCCTAAAACAGGAGGAATGAAACCATGGGAAGGCCTGACGGCCCGACCACTGTATTTAGAACATACCACAGCAGAAGCTGGACTTGGTCAAGATTTGGAACATGGCTATGCCATGAAGAACTTCTTTTAACACCGAACCATAGTTTTCAAACCAAGTTTTCTTTCAAAACCACAAACCTTCTTTTAAAACCTTGGATTTTAAAACCAGACCCAACAGCATTATGGTGAGTATCATAGAATGATACAAGAGGAGTTGACAACAGAATACTTCACCTAGGCGTGTGACGAACACTACGAGTGTACCCGTTACGGGATGTGGGACAACGCACTCCGAAGGAGCTTGCGGGCCCGACATATAGTTGGGTAAGTGGTAACGTATCAATATGGTACCCCACGTATGTATACATGTAGTGTGCGACGCACGGGAAGTAGTCAACTCCGTTCTACGGACCATGAGTGAGTTCAAACCAGAACAGCTGGACACCTCAGACGATCAAGTATCAAGGAACTCAGAGAATCCATCTGAAGATGAGGAATAAGAACTAGGAAGTGCAAAGAGCACATACTAGTAGGTATAGACATTGGATATGTCTCAAATAATCCAAGCAATTACCTGACAGCTGGATGGTATACCCAGCCTAAACACTGTAAGGCAGTTGCCGACGTGAACACCACAATGCTCAACAAACGGGACAGAACTCCCAAGAGCAATCACAAGATTACTACGAAGCACAATCCATAATCGGAGAGAATATGTAAACCTAGTCTCAAGCACTGGGAGCAAGTACAGACGGTCTACCCAACGACAGGAGACGTTATGACCCAAAAGGGGGAATAGCTTAATACAATACCGTAAGACGGTATAGAGGACAACACATGTTATAAACATTAGCCGGATGTAACGGCACAGCTACCAACACCCAGGAGCGATCCTTGAAGGGTGTCTGCGTTAACAACAGTTGAACAAGCGTAATGATATGAGCACGGGAGCTAAAAAAACACTCGGTTAGGACACCGAAGGGATTTCACTTAACAGGAAATGCCCTAAGATACTGAGAGGCACTTACTAATACCATTTGCCTAAAAAGGCCTCTATGAACGGAAGCGTGATGCCACGACTTACCATGGAGCCCAATAATACCTCCAACCTATGACGGTATACATGGAGTGGAAACATGTATAAGCAGCTTGCAAGGAGCATAGCTTGCAGCAATATGGCTCTAAAGCCATAAACCTGATGCGTTGTGTAACCTTAAACGGTTGCAAAACCCACACCATTACTAACAAGACTTGCAAGAAATATTGCCTCATACGACAAGAAATCAACAACTGGACCATAAATTCAAACCCAACATCCTGAGTGGCTTGGAGTAATGGCCAACTCAGTGTCACTGTCACTAGAGCATCAGTCTAGTATACAGTTGACAAGCTTTTAATTATCTTCATGCCTTATGTAGCAATGGTAGCACAGAGGCATAAGAATCATGATAATGCCAACATTGGCCTAGTCCACACTTGGACACTATGAGAAACCCAAGGGAAGGTACCCCCCTCGTTAGCCAAAGACCACCAATGTGGTGAAGATGTGAACCCTTGGAAAGGCTTCCATCTATTATAACAATAAGCCTACGCTTATAAATATTGTCAAGGGGCGATGGAAAAGGAATGAAATGAGATTTTCCAAACCATTACGACTTAAGGAGTAAGCATACTCCATATGCACTCAAGCATGTGGTGAACCGTTGTATAAACACCAATATGATAACCTTGTCATGAGACCTATGAGTGGAGACAACCCTCAACAAGAAATTTCACTTGTCAGTGATAGAATACCCTCCAATTGGAGAACGGGACCAGAAAACCCTTGAAGTTTCGTGGGATGTCCTGGTAATATACATACAAGCAAAACTACACAGCCAGAGCCTAAACCAATGCTCAGCTTTGGGAGGACAGTAATTGTCAAAAACAATCAATGTGAGTGCACGTTGCACATCACGAATGACCAACGCTCAAGAGAGCTTGTAAACCGGTAAATTGCTTTATCCTTGGTCAACCAAATACTTGGTAAATTGTATCACAAATGATGATAGAATGTGAGGTAAGTTAACCTACACATAAAACCTAAGTGGAATAAGACATCTCCACATTGGGAAGATAATAAGATTGCCGTATGCTACGACAACCGTCATACACACAAACACAGGAAACTCCTAGTGTATTTACACCATAAGGAAATGGTGCCAATGACAATGTCACTAAGTAAAAAGGAACTACCACAGTAACAGAAACAGTAAAAGCAATGTTGTACAATGAGTAACAATACGGTGCGCAACAGGCGACCGCTATGAGGGAGTAGTTAAGCAATAACACGGAGTATAAGTATGAGATGACACACAGAAATATTCTTTCCTATCACATAAGTGACTTACTGTCAAGCGTTTACGCCTCTGCACTCTGTATGACTGAGTGTTTTGGCATTGCACTTGTTCAGCTAATGATCTAATGAGATGGCTAGGGATATGGAGAATGTAAACCGTAGTAAATCTTTCCTTTCACCACAAACATGGCATAAGCCAGTCAAGCAAGCTTAGCAACATACAGTGCGGCCTAAGGCCAAAGAAGCACGAAGAGTGTACAACACACTAGTAATCACAAGATGTGAATTCCATTGGAATATAAGGTGAAAGGAGATACAGGAAAGTCACTAGGACCGACGCATAGAAATGCAAGGTCATACAAGTAAAGAACACCTTGTACTGAACCAGAAGAACTGGTATGATTTAAAAGCTAGTGACAACAGAGGAAGCACTACAACTAAGTGGTGACTTAACCTCGCCTGACAATAAGTCGGAGGAACTTAACGAATAATCGTAGAAGCACGAATAGCATGTACAGCAGATTACCAGAGAGCTGGTTATAAATCCTAAACTCGTTGAGTTCAAGCACGGTAAAAGAATACCGCATTTGTGTAGTAAACCTTATTCCCATAATAGATGGATAAGAAGGTGATGTATAGCACATTAATGATAACACGAAGGGTAAGTAACCCAAGCTATCAGGGTCGCGCTGCAGAAGCTAGTGGGCCCTAGCTAGGAGACAATATACCTAGTGAGTATAATACAATGGCTATTAATGCCTTGAAGCCTGATAGGCTAGAACCGAATTAACGATGAGTTAAATAAACTCATATAGGAACTCTTGGTGCAAAGACTAAACCATTGGTATGGTTAAGACCCTTTGACCAGAGCATATTCTATAGTATACCGTAGTGAAGCTAAACGCTTCAGTTTGCCCAAACTGATTAAACCAATGTTTAATAATAATAACATATGGTAGATTACGTGGGCGTAATCCCTTTTAAGGGGGGTAGAGCGAAACCGCTTAATGTAAGTTTTGTGAATAAAACACATAAACCATAATGTGCATAGCACAAATGAGAACCAAATTGATGATTGATACTATGTTAAATAAACATAAGTACTCATTCACATTGTAATTATGGTAATTAGGCATTAGACATGCAAATACCGTAGGAGGAGTATACCCATCTTGTAACACCAATGTAAGAGTATTAGTAAAAGAAAAGTAATGAGTAGTGGACGGAGCTCCACAAGTATTGTAACCTTTGAAGAAGTAGTACGAAATGAATGAGGATAGTAGATGAATGAAGTTATGAGTAGTGGAATCGTAAGTAAAATATTTGAAACAATCGAAGCCAACTAAATCTTATAAGTGTAGTATTCCTTAGTTAGAATATAGGAGATGATGGTGAGTAATGGATGGAAGTAGTGAAGGTTGATGAAACGAGCATTTAGGATTGAACCACGGAGTAAAGCATTTGGGAAGTAGAGTGAGGATGATTGATGGATTGATTCCATCCCTTGGAGATGTATGAATTCGTAATCACGACTAGAAAAAGTAAAAAGATAGAAAATGAAAACAATTAAATTATTTGTTTGATTGAATCTGATGTGGGAAGTCGAACTTGATCCTGATCAGATCAAGGGAAACCGAACACAAATTGGGGTGGAAAGATAGTTCAACACTGATGCTGATCACATCAGGGTCGAATGATTCTTGAAGCTCCCCTCAAGTGGTCACAAGAATCACACATAGGATAGAAGTAATGAGTATAAATTGGAATATGGAGTTTATGTTTTAGAAATTTTTAATTGGTAGTGGTGGAAGAATTTCTTTTAGTATGGAGAATGAGGATGTGTTAGAAGTGAGTACCGAAGAAGGTAGTAGTGTAGCATGTTGTATTATTCCAAGGGCAGCGGGACATAGAGGAGTCCTGTGTCTAGATGACCTGAGTGCCTGCAGGATTGTAATGTGTATTGCATTGCTTTGGGGATAGCTTTGCACTGTATTTATGTATAAATTTTGTAATAAGGAACCGGAGGGTTGGTAGTAATGCGGATTGGAGTAATTATAGTACATTGGTATGGTATGGCATGTAGAGACCCTGAGTAATGGATTTGGGAATTGTAAGGAGGAAGAAGGTATGGCTTTGGTATTAGACACGTAAGAATGAGTAAGCATTGTAAACCTATAACCTCGAACAACTTTGAGGACAAAGTTCCTAAGGGGGGTAGATTGAAATACCCCGAACTTAAATATAGGGATTAAAATTAATCTCATATGTACTTAAGGGCCTAATGGTACCCAATTAATACTAGTAAGGAAAAATAAATCCAAAAGAAATAAATAAACGCTTAAAAAGCGGAAAACACTAAATAAGCGTTAAGTAACCATAGGAGGTATGAGACATCGGTTAGCGTGTTATATGGATTCTAAAGGTTTAATAAGACCTAAATAATATGTGGGAACAAACTCCCGAAGAAAATGGATCCAAATAATGAATTAAAACGCTAATAGAGCTTTAGAGCACGTTTTTCGAGAAAACCCGGAAACGTGACTTTAAGTGGTCAAACGGACCCGTAAAAATTATAAACCATTAAATAATAATTATTAAGCATTTATGAAAGCTTAATAACCATAAAAATAAAGAAACGAGAAATTCCGGAAAACGGGCCCGGTTAGTGAACAGTGCCTAAACCGGGTAAAATAACGAGCGTTTTCTGTAAAAGACGAAAAACGCTCCAAACAGTAGTAATATGGGGGCCGGTTTTAATGGGTAAATAAACCCCTCACACACCCATGCAACTAGTTAACAAATAAGTAAATCAAAAAGCAAAAGAGTAAAGTACAAAAAAAAAAAGTAAAAGGACACTCTCT
Source organism: Limonium bicolor (assembly GCA_023374045.1). Taxonomy (NCBI): domain Eukaryota; kingdom Viridiplantae; phylum Streptophyta; class Magnoliopsida; order Caryophyllales; family Plumbaginaceae; genus Limonium; species Limonium bicolor. Next base: position 229,243,495 of record CM041776.1, read on the forward strand.
CACCTCTCATTCTCACTTTTCCCTCTCTCTCTTTCCTTCCTCCCCTCCATCGAATTCTCCCTCCTCTCTCTGCTGGAATGGGCGATTTTGAGCTCTCCCACAACAACAATGGCTACTCTATCTTCTTCCTCATGCTCCATCCACATGTAAGCTCCAAATGTAAAAATAATTACATATTTGAACTCCCCTCACTCTCCTCTACACTTCCCTCTTTCGGAATTTCAAAATGAGTAAGTTCATTTTCGTGGGTATACCCCATTCAAAGAGAAAAGCACACCATTATGGAGCTTGGAGTCTCCTCTTTCCAACAAGGTAAAAATCTACATGAAAAACTCATGTTTTCTTCATCTCCCTTCATAACCGATTTTACCCTTGTGTAATGCCTTGTTTTCTCTCTCTCTTTTGAGCAAAATATCAACCTAGCAATGTGGTGGACTCACCTTCTTGAACCAAGGGCTAAAACCCCTTCTAAAACTCTCCAAAGGTAAACCCTAGAAATTTCATTTCAAACACTTCAAGGAATTGACATTAATTTAAGGGTTAGTATATTAATTGTAGCGTTTTGTGTTCATTGGGTGATGGGAATGGAGTTTGGCAACTCCATTCCCCCACATGGCCGATTTGGGCAAGAAAGGGAAGGAGGAGAAATGAGAAAGAAAGAAGGAATTAAAAGCTCAAGGTAAGAGCTCTTTACTAATGTTAAATTTTAGTGCATTAGAGTAATGGGAATGTGGTAAACCAATCTAAAGAACCTAAAATAATGTATTAGTAATGTAATTGTGGAAGTTTGAGTAATTGTGCAATAGTATGTGAATTGTAGGCCTTGGAGCTAAATGGTTGTGTATGAGTATTAGTATTGATGTTTGATGGAGTATTGGTGTATTGGGATGGATTTATATACTTGCTCAATTGCTGGTAGAACCCTTGTGGTTTGGCTAGATTAGGAATGAGTTGGATGAGAAAACACATATGTGGAGAAGTAAGAAATATAGAGGAACTATGGCAAAATTTTGGTAGGAATATGTATATGTATGGATGACTTGGTGAAGGGAAAAACCAAGGTGTGTATTGGAGTTAGTAGAGATGTTAATGACTATGGGAGTAGTAGTTGTGGTAAGAGAATGGAAGGATATAAAATCTGTAGCAAGAATTGTTGAATGGCATTGGAGAAACAGGGGGAGGATTATGTACTTGACCTTGGGAGTGAGTGTTGGACTAGAAGAGGAGAGGCAATGCATCGTAGGCATTGGAAATGGCATTAGGAGAGGAAATTATGTATGGAGGAGGTGGGAACCAAAATCTGTAGCAAGGAGGTAGTAAATTGCATTGTAGAACTAAGAAGAAATAGTGTGCAAGATTTGGTAAGAGGAGAGTTGGACTTGGGTATAGGTAATGTAATGGCTTGGAAGTGTATTTTGGGATGCTAGTAATGGTATTGGTAGTAGGAGTATTGGATATGAGCATTGAACTTTAAAATCTGTAGCATAAGTGTAACAAAAACTGTTACAAGTGTTGGAAGAGAAGTGAGGGAATTGTGTAAGTGGTTTGATGGATTTAGTAATGGATTTGGTGGATGAATTAAAGTGATTTAGAATGTTAAATAATACTAAAACATGTTAGGATGTATGTAGGAAGATTGGGGAAGCAATGGGTGAAAATGGGAAAGAAAAATAAGGTCTGTAGCGATGTCCTGCTACCGTCCGACCCACAGCCTGGATCGGACGCTGGGTCGGACATGTCTTAAGCAACGAAAATAAATCTTTCTGGAATGGTCCGACCCAGGGCCGTGAGTCGGACGTGGGTCGGACATGCAAAAAATTATGTTGTCGAAGTTTCTGACTCGTCCGACCCAGAGGGTGAGTCGGACGTGGGTCGGACAAGGCTTGGACAACAGACCCGAAACAATCTGGAATGGTCCGACCCAGAGGGTATGGGTCGGACGGAATAGTGCTGGGTCGGACGGGGAGAATTTCAGAGAACGGTAATCTACTGGAATGGTCCGACCCAGGGCTTGGGTCGGACGGTGGGTCGGACGACCCATAATTTACAAAAAAAAAACTATAGGGTTATAACTAGTATGTATACATATATATATATGTATACCCACCTATACATATGTATATATCTAAGTAAGTAAACCATGGACAAGTAATGAAAAGAAAGTAAATGAAATATAAGTGTAAAGAATGCAAAGACTTAGTAAGTATGAATTAGGAAATGTAAGAGTAATCGAATTAAGTTCATGATAGTTAGAGTAATCATTCAATTATATGTATATCATAGGAACTTGATTTGTGAACACCGGAGGAACGTTGGGATACAAGTACAACGGTGAAAGGTATGATTTCTTCATGCCCTGTATCCTAATCTGGTTACCCCGATTTGTGTGCTTATTTGATCACCTAATAAGATAAATGCATGAATCGGACTATATTGCACTTACCTGTGCTTGTTTACATTGTTCTCGATATTGTCTTGAACAATAGTTTGTATAATTCATGAAACATATGAATGATGATGATGTGTATTGTATTTTGTAGTGTACTTGTATATTGCATGTATTTTGTATGGATGTGTATATGAGTCTTGTATTGTATTGTTGTGGCTTGAATGAATGACTTCTGCTAATTCCTAACTACCTAACTCCTAACTTAAGTGAGTAAATTGGAATGAGTAGAAGTCCGATATAGTTTCGGCCACGCGTGAGGATGCGGAGTCACAAGAGGTTGGCTGCAATTCCTGACTCTTAAACTGGTCCGCGGCCCAAATCCCTTAAATGGGTAGCATCCCGGATTGGTGAGTCAAGTAAATCCCGGAGGTGGGACGGAGTAGTCCCAGGGCCGGAGGTCCCGACGACTTAACTTGAGTAAGAGTAAGAGTAAGTAAGTATGGATCCGTAAGTATGTATGAGTATGAGTATGTATGAAGAATAACGAGTAAAAGAGTAATCTCCACCCGATTAACCCGGGTGGACCAATGAAGCTGACAAATATTGTATATTGTGCATGTAATGTGTATGTGTAATTCGGAAAAAGGTAAGTATGTATTGGTTGGTTTATATTGTATTCCTTGTATGTAATGAAGTGTATGTATGTATGCCTTGCGTAAGTATTATGTATTGTGTGTAAGAGCATTATGCATGTGTGTTTGTATGAAAATGAACTGCATGTATGCGACCAAGTGGTCGGCGTACCCTCACTAGTACGCGGGGTATGCGGTTATCATGCGCAGTGAAAGCTGACCCCCTAGGGGAACGTTTTTAGTGTGCAGGTACCCGAAGCGGATGTGGTCAAGGTAAGAGACCGGCGGCACACCTTGTACTTAGGAAGTAAGTAGTTGTGAGGAATGGGTAGATGTAGACTCTTAGTGAGTATGTATGAACTTGGAAGAGATATGATAATTGTATAAGGATCCTAGTAGACTCGGTTAAGTATATTGTATTGTATGGATTATGGAGGAGTAAGTATTGAATGGAGCATTGTTGTATTGATTGATGGATGGAGTATGTAATATAGATGTGTAGTACTCGGGGTTCCGGTCCATCAGACCGATACTGTATGTAGAAGTAGTAGCCTTGTTAGTCACGTGGGTGACTAACGGCATTGTATCACCCACTGTGTGTAAGTATGTATCCGCTGCGTGTATCTGATGTGTAAGGGGATTGGACGGTAAGCATTGTATTAATGGTAGGGGTGTTACAACTCCCCTTTTTATACTCTACCTAATGGTGTATTATTTTCAGGTTTAATGGTCGGACCGGCTAGGTCTTCCCGAGGTTTATCGACCTCCAACCCAAGGGTTTTGTACCCTGCCTTTAAGAAGGCTATGTCCCACTTCATTGCATTACGGACTCACATAAAAGTTAGTGTTTATTGGTAACTGTCTGGACCACTCGGTCCTTTAGGGTTAGTTTACCGTCGCTGCACTTGCTGTAGCAAGTGCGCAAGGCAGGTTGAATTTTAATGCTTTGGTTAATGTGGCACTTGCATTGGCAAGTGCGCCATGCAGACTGAGCCAACGGTACGGTGTGTCAGTGCAGTGTTATTCCCTAATCGGGTTCCCGTTCTAGTCAAAAGTTCTCATTCAAATTAATATAGTCTCACTCCTGCACTCGTTCCCACAAGTTTACCGTGGTAGTAAGGTCTTACTTCCTCACGAGGCGTTGCATGATAGCGACTTAGCGAGTTCTTGTTTCTACAGTTCTCATGATCCCTCCTCATGCACGTCGGGCCATCTTGAACCTTCAGTGTTGCATGGTTCTAGAGTTACTCGCTTCGGGTGAGACTTCTAAAGGTAATTCCTTCCGTCTGTTACATAACTCATAAACTAATCATTACTCGTGGTTCCTACCTCTTTCCCCTCAAGCGCACCATCGGTGCTTTCCTGGATGTAAGACAGGGTCACTTTGCTTATAGCAAGCTAGCCCCATTAGTCCAACAGGAATTTTCTCCTCAAACTTGGTCTATTATTTATCTCATCCTCGTATGGTAGACATTACGTCATTACCAGGACCCCCGGTCCTAAACATTACATCAAAACACAAGGTCTTATTTTCTACATTTAACATAATCCTCTTAGCGTCCACATCGGGTCTTTCCGATCAGGAGAGTTATCTCCGTGGTGTTTCTCATTTCATTGTCTCATTAGATAGTACTCGAGGTACGGGCTGCGGCGGGTGGGGTACCATTGCAAATTTCCCGGGATGTTCTCCCATCAAGTGCGAGCGTTTCTTACAGTCTTTCGCGTTACTGGGGTTGCTGGACCCTCACCACCTTCCGCTGCTCCGTGTTCTTCCTTAGTACTGTTACCCAGACCTCTCCCTGATATATGTCAAGAGGACGGGTTATACCTTTACTCGGTCTAATACCGTAGTCTCGGTCGTTTAGTATTGAAGTGCCTCTACGGCTATGGTGTGCAAGCTTTAGCATTGCATCAGCCCCGCAGGGTCACGTATCCTCACAACGTTCCCCGTATTCCCAAAACCTATGCTCACTGTATAAATCCTATTATCTCTTGTCATCAGAGCGGTACTCCGCTCTGATACCACTTTTGTAACACCCCTACTCTAATCGGCTCCTAATCATCTTAATTAACATTATAATCGCAGCGGTAATCTCAACAATTGAACTACTGGTGTCACCGTTCTTACTCGCCCATGCGAGTAATAACGTGCTTACTGATATATTTTTAAATACGAAACAATTTCCCACAGTGACAACAAGAGATAGATCTAACCTTCCCAATCCAATATAAAATACATTCACAGTGAGCATTCTAAGTATCCCAATCCTATACACGTTTCTAAGTTCGTATCAACATGCAACAGTGCATATTAAAACAACTGTAATTAAACCACCCAGCGCGTCCCTCTCTTTGCCGACACCGGAAACTGCATACCTGCAAAAATGGTTGTTTGTGGTATGGAATCAGCCCTGCTGAGTATGTTACTACATGACTGTCATGCCCCCTCGGACCCTCAGTTATTTGGTCGAGAGCATGCAATTCATTTTCATGCAAGTAGTTTAATGTTAAAACTGTAAAGCAACAATATATATTGCAGTAAACTCAAGTAACAAACAAGCCCCCGGCTTCACACATCGCATCGTAATAAACCACTGAAAGCGTTACAACGCTTATATGAATACAGAGACTCCATTCCAACAAACACTTAATAGTTCATAATTGAGTTCGGCGACTCACTCGACCAAACAATCCACCATAACCTACACATGAGTACAGCGACTCAGCACAACCAGTTCACAACACACAACATGAGCACAATGGCTCGTTCAAACAAATCCACAACATACCACACATAACCACTAAGCATAACCAATGAACAGCAAGGTGAAACAACGAGAATTATAAACGAGTAAAAACTCTCGTCTTTGGCATGTAAGCCCAAAATAATGTTCGCCTAATGTACGAGTTGATATAGTCGTTCGTAATTGTTCAGTCATGTCTAATGACAACGTCTTGTTAGAATGACGTGTCTGTAAGTTACCCATCTCTTACACTACTAGAAAGCACGTAAATAGCGACGGAATTGGCGACAGACAAAATCCGTCGCTATTTAGCGACGGACTAGCGTCGGATTGGACGGATACTTCTGCGACGGAACGCGAGGGAATAGCGACGGTATGTGGGCGGGTCCGATAGCGCCAAAATTTCCGGTCTTGGCGCCTGTTTTAGCGACGGACTGGCGACGGGTTTTCCGTCGCTATCTTTTTTTAAATTAAAAAAAATACAAAAAAATATAGCGACGGACACGTATCCGTCGCTAAAGGGACGACGTCGTTTTGATCCACTGTGTTATCGCCGCGAGTTATGTTACTAATTAAAACGACGCCGTTTCACTTATCTTTAGCGACGGATTCGCGACGGAATCAGTCCGTCGCTAATTCTTTTAGATAAATCCGACGAGTATTTCTTCTTCCTTCCTCCTCGCGAAATCGGTCGCTGCTTCCCTCTCCTCTGCCTCCTCTCTTCTCCTGCGCGCACCAGACCACCATTCCGGCCAGATTCAGGCTCCGTCGCCGCCATTAGCTAGTTTTCCGGCCACCGAAACGTCCCAGACAACCTCTGCATACTCCTGCAACTTCACTGCGTCAAATTTGGTTAGTTTCAGCCAATTCTAGGGGTTACGAAAATTGTGTTAAAGATTTGTAATTTGTGAGTTATTGTTTTTTTTGGTGCTATGAACTGGTGGTTATTGGTGTGTTGTTGGTTTGTGAGTATTATAGTTGCTAATTTTTCTGTTTTGTTTAATTTTTCACTAATTTTAGTGTTACATATATATATAACCGAATTTTTCAGTTTTGTTTGGTAATTTTTCAGTTTTGTTTGGTAATTTTTCAGTTTTGTTTGGTAATTATGAATGTTAGTTGTAGATTTTTTTTATTGTAGTAGACCTAGGGTTATAATATTGTGAAACCGAAAATTGATTTGGTGAATTAACATAATGAGAACGTTTCGAACTGAAATTTATAAGTTAAGTGACAGTTCGTGATTTTAACTTGATTTTATATTAGAATATATACATAATTTAACTGTATATTTTTTAATATATTGTTTCTTATTAAATAATTAAGTTGATAATTTAATTGTATAATTAAGTTGATAAAATCAATTAAGTTAATATATATTTTAAACTTGAGTTATATTAGGATATATTATTTCTTATTATATAATAGTACGTACTAGGTAAAAATAAAGTATAATATGATATTTGTTTGAGCTTAAATATCCATTGCTTGTTAGTTACTTTTGTGTGTGTGTTTTGTTAGTTACTTAATTTGCGTCGATGAATCAAGTGGTTGGATCTGTTGTATGCTGTTGTAGATATTGTGTGGACAATCTGTTGGGTTTTGTTAATAACTGTTGGTATTTGTGAATCGTCCTTGTGGGATGCTTAGAAATAAGCGGAAAAGTAAAAAAATAGGGGAGACTATGTCGAATTTTTTTAAAATTTTATTAGTTTGAACTAAAGTAGTGTTGATAATCACCGTATTTATATTTCGGTTGGTCTCCTCCCTCAGGCGTAGTCGCATGGCACAACACCCACCAGCACCACCGCACACAACCGGACACCACCACCATCTATCTTCTTCTTCTTCTTCTTCTTCTTATGTTCTCCTCTTTCTTCTTCTTCCTCTTCTTCTTCTTCTTCTTTCTTCTTCTTCTTTTCTTCTCCTTTTCTTCTTCTCTTCTTCTTCTCTTCCTCTTCTCTTCTTTTCTCTCCTCCAATTCGTTCTTCTTTCTTCTCTTTCTTCTTCTTCTTCTCTCTTCTTCTTTCTCTTTTTCTTCTTCTTTCTTTTCTTCTTCTTCTCTTCTTTCTTCTTCTTCTTTCTTCTTCTTCTTTCTTCTTCTTCTTTTCTTTGTCTTCTTCTTTTTCTTCTTTCTTCTCTTCTTTTCTTCTTTCTTTATTTTCTTCTTCTTTCTTTTTTTCTTCTTCTTCTTCTTCTTCTTCTTCTCTTCTTCTTCTTCTTCTTCTTCTTCTTCTTCTTCTCTTCTTCTTCTTCTCTCTTCTTCTTCTTCTTCTTCTTCTTCTTCTTCTTTTCTTCTTCTTCTTCTTCTTCTTCTTCTCTTCTTCTTCTATCTTCTTCTTCTTCTCTTGTTGTTTTTTCTCCAGTCCAATTCGTTCTTCGATTGATGAATGTGAATCGTCATCAACCCGATAGGTATGAGACCTCGTCATCAACCCGATAGGCATGAGACCCGCTAGATTGTGGATGTACGATGAGAGAACCTTTGAGAGAGGTAGAATCTCTGCCGAATGGCTGAGGAAGATGGAAGAGTTTGTCGCTTTTGCACTACAACACCCTGAATGTATGGAAGATGGTAAAATTAAGTGCCCTTGCGACATGACAAGGTGTAGAAACAGACAGTATCTCAAGCCTGATGTTGTTAAGGTTCATTTAGCACAGAAAGGTTTTATGTACGGTTACTTTGATTGGATATTCCATGGAGAAGATAACACACCCGTACAATCTACCTCGAGAAGCACTACGCCTAATGAGGTTCCACATGTTGAAATGTTAGAGCAAATGATTGCACATGCTGTTGGTGAGGTTCCAGAAGAATTCGGGGATACAATTAATTTTATGGAGGAGGTTGAAGAGGATCTAGAGGATACTCCAAATCCTGATGCTAAAAAATTTTATGAGTTGATGGAACATGCTAAAAGAAAGTTATTCAGTGGCACGCATCATAGTGTACTATCTATCGCCACTGAATTAATGTCCATTAAGAATGACTACCAAGCACCTCAGGCATTGATTGATCGAGTTTGCAAAACCTACTGCGAGCTCCGTCCAGAAAACACTGACATTCCAAAAAACTTCTACGAAGCAAAGAAAATCATACGTGGTCTTGGGTTACCTTATGAAGAAATCGATTGTTGTTCCGAACTATGTATGATTTTCTGGAGAGAAGATAAAGATCTGGATGTATGCAAGTTTTGCACTCGTCCCAGATACAAGCCCATCAAAGAGGGGACAAAAAGGAGAAAAAGTAAGGTACCTTTCAAGAAGATGCAGTACTTCCCTCTCATTCCAAGGCTGAAAAGGCTTTACGCTTCTCCTGCAACGGCTACCGATATGAGATGGCACGCAGAACACAAAATGGAAGATGACAACATGTGTCACCCCTCCGACTCAAAAGCGTGGAAACACTTTGACCAGATTCATGCTATTTTTGCTTCGGAGTCTAGAAATGTCAGACTTGGGTTATGTACTGATGGTTTCCAACCATTTACTGCTTCTGGAAGACAGTACTCTTGTGGCCAGTTGTAATTACACCATATAATTTACCGCCTGGGATGTGTATGAAAGATGAGTTCTTCTTTCTTACAGTACTTGTTCCTGGCCCTAAAAATCCTAAAGGAAAGATTGATGTGTTTTTACAACCTCTTATAGCTGAGTTGCAAGAGTTGTGGGCTGGAGTCACAACATATGATGTGTCTAGAAAGAAAAATTTTCAAATGCGAGCTGCATTGATGTGGACCATAAACGACTTTCCTGCGTATGCAATGCTATCAGGTTGGAGCACTGCTGGTAGACTGGCGTGCCCACATTGCATGGAAGACAGTGACGCATTCACATTGCGTTGTAGTAAGAAGCAGTCGTGGTTTGACAACTCCAGAAAGTTTCTTCCTCCAGACCACAAGTTTCGTAATGATAAAAAGTCTTTTCGTAAAGGGCACAGAGAGACCAAGGTTGCCCCACATTTCAAAACTGGTGACGAAATACTTGCAGAGTTGAGTCGGATGGGTTTTATGAAGGTCACTGAGATTGGTTCGGCTGAAGTAAATGTTCAAATTGCTAAAACTTGTGGATGGAGTAAAAGAAGTATCTTCTGGGATCTACCGTATTGGAAAGATTTATTGATCAGACATATTATAGATGTGATGCACACTGAAAAAAATGTTTTTGAAAACATATTCAACACAGTTGTAAATGTGAAGGACAAGACGAAAGACACATTTAACTCGAGGCAAGAGTTGAACGATTATTGCAACCGTCCTGAGTTGGCACCGGATTTGAGTTCAAACACAATTCCTAAGGCAAAATATGTCATGGACAGAGATAGTATTCAAATCTTGTGTGAATGGGTGAAAAGTTTAAAGTTCCCTGATGGATTTGCTTCTAACATTGGGAGGTGTGTTGACATGGCCAACAGAAAAATGTTTGGGATGAAAAGTCATGACTGTCATGTTTTCTTGCAAAGGTTGATGCCCATAGCTTTTCGACATCTTCTTGATCAAAAGGTGTGGGAGCCAATTACCGAACTGTGCCTATTTTTCAAAGAGTTGACATGCACGTCGCTTTCAGAGTCGAATATGCAAAGGTTAAACTGTCAAATTCCAGAAATAATGTGCAAATTGGAAAAAATTCCCACCAAGCTTTTTTGACTCAATGGAACATCTCCCTCTTCATCTCGCCTTTGAAGCTACTTTATGTGGACCTGTGCAGTACAGGTGGATGTATCCGTTTGAGAGGTACATTCTATACAAGTTTCAATAATGCACGTACTACATGTTGTACTTTTGTGATATGTAACTCATTGGTGTAACTGGTTTGCATATATATGCATATATATATATATATAGGTACTTGGGGAAACTGAAAAGGTTCATCAGAAACAACAACAAAGTTGAGGGATCCATTCGCAATGGATTCCTTCTGGAAGAGATCACCAAATTCACAAAGTTTTACTTCGTTGACGATGGACCATCGTACCCATACAAGCTTGGTAGAAACGAGACAATTGTAGAGGATGTTGATGACAACCCAGAAAGATTATCTGTTTTTAAAACAATGGGTAAACCGATTGGCAAAGGAACAAGAAGAATGTTGACAGCTCATGAGTTAGATGCCGCTCAATCGTACATTCTACGAAATTGTGCAGAAATGGAGCCTTATTTTGAGTAAGATATATACAAATATTAGTTATATTCATCGTTCTTACATATAATTCAATAGTGTGTTCACAATTCAGTTTAAATCTTTTGTTGTAGAATGTACGAGCGACAACTACGACAAGTAGAACCAACATTAATGGATGAGACAATCACCCTTAAGATGGAAACAGATTTTCCCTTATGGTTCCGATCATATGTGAGTGACTTTATACATATACATATAAAGGTCAATACAAAATATGGTATTAAGATATTATTTTTTCTAAATTATAGTCAAACGATGTTACCACGCCAAACGAATTCGTTCGTAGCTTGGCCCAAGGCCCGTTGAACGTGGCAACCTCCTACTCTGGTTTCTATGTGAATGGGTACAAATTCCACACAGAGTCTTACTCAGAAGACCGTACAACGTACAACTGTGGTGTTTGCATATCTGGGACAAACTATGGTGACTCAGAGTATGATTATTACGGGGTGCTGAAAGAAATCATCGAATTAGAGTATCCCGCATTACCTGTGAAGAAGATTGTAATGTTTAATTGTCATTGGTTTGACCCAGAAAAGAGAGGAGTACAAGTACATCCTCGATATAAGCTGGTTGACATTAATCACACAAGAAAATTTGACAAGTACGAGCCGTTTATGTTAGCTGATCAAGCTGTTCAAGTGTATTATTGCTCATACCCATCAAAGAAGCGGGATAGGAAAGATTGGTGGGCTGTCTCTAAAGTGAAAGCGAGAAGCACTTTGAACATGACCGACTCATCAGCAGTTGATGAGGAGGTTCAGCCACTGCAAGATGAAACCGTAGATCATGTGGTTTTATCACCTTTGGTCGATGATGAAGAAACATTTGATTTAGTAGACATAACAGATACATAAATTTAAAAAGTAAACTTACATACAACTACTATGCAACAACAATATATTATTGATTTCATTTGTTTTTTAATTAGTGTATAAAAATATTTATTCTACTAATTGTTTAATGTGATGTTTGTCATGCATGGGTTTTCACAGTGATGGCAGGTGGTAGAAGTTTTTTTAAATCTGGGTGGTCATTTGGTCGAAGCAGAAGCAGGGCCAGCACTTCTACTCCCCCAGGTGATTCGCAGCAGCCTGCAGCTGATCATGTCGATGGTTCCGGTCATGATTCGCAGTCCCCTTCTCACTCCTTGTCAGGACGAGCACCCGTGGGGACCCCTTATTTCGACTCTCACCCACACCATTCTTCGATTGTCCCAGATTCACAGCCGTCTGTTGAGAGACGTCGATCTGTATCTCTACCTCTACGTCGACAGTCTACTCCTCCACCTCCACGGCAGCCTACTCCTCCACGTCAGCCTACTCCTCCACATCAGTCTACTCCTTCACTACATGATGATTCACCACCATCTGACGAAGCACCGCATACCTCAGACGCTTCACACCCTACACACGGTGGTGGTGTTGATCCCCGCGTGGTCATTACTATCTCTGATAGGTAAGTACTATGTAAGTAAAAAACAATTCTCAATAAACTTTGTTTTAAATATATATATGCTAATTGTCAATTTGTGACGCATTATATAATTATAGGGAGCTACTACCTGCAAACAAGGTTGCTCGTTCTTTTCTTCCTTGCTTTGAGACGAGGTGGTTTCCAGAGGGTTATAATTGGGAGGGTTTGGGCCAGGACGGGCATAGATTCTATTTCAATGAATTCAAGGTATTTAACCATTCTTGATATTTAACTTCTTTTTTTGTATATGTTATGCTTACACTTACTAATTTATGCAGAAGCGCTTCCGTTGGGATCCTGCCATTGAGAGTGTTGTCTATGAGATATTCTGCGCCTTGGCCAGAAAACGTTATTCAGACACACTATACAAGATGAAGGCTAAGAGAATGAGGAGAAAAGTCAGCGATGAAATCTGGCAGGCTTGGGAACACGAATGGGCGAATGAGAAGCGTAAGAAGATCAGCGAGATTAACTCTCGCAACCGGCGGACTGAGCATACACCTGGCGGTGGTCTATCTACTCATGCATGCGGTTCTCGCTCGATAAAGGAGCATCAGAGGGTTCTGGTGAGTTTTTTTTGTTATGTAAGTGTATATGAAAATGGATGCAAGTACATGTGAATGTGAATGTGAATGTGTGAATGTGAATGTGATGTGAATGTGAATGTGAATGTGAATGTGAATGTGATAATGCAACTTTGAATGCATTATGTGAGTTGTGATTGTTATCAGATTCTGATATGTGCAATATTGGATTGTATATGTGTGGGCAAATGCATAAAACAGGGGAGGTTATGTCAGATTTTTTTAAGCCTTGATTGATTAATCAATATTATCTGATTCTGACTGAACAATCCTGGTTTTTATGTGTGGGAAATGTAAAAAAACAGGGGAGGTTCTGTCAAATTTTTTAAAGGCTTGCTTCTAATTTAATCAAGTGTTTTTTTTGTAGACTAAGAAATACGGTACACAACCGGATGCTTACACATTGTTCATACACACTCATTCGAGCAAGGATGAGCATGGAAACAGTGTGCCTGTATGCCCCAAGGTCGAGGAAACTGCTGTAAGTGTTTTAATTTAACTTATTTAAGTTGATTACATTATTGAAATTTATTCATTAGCGATGAGTACTAATTATATATATATCATTGTGTTATGATTAGAAGCATAAATACGAAGAGCTGTTAGATGCTGCCACTCAGGAGTCAACCACTCCTGATGATCCATCTCTGCAAGCCACACCAGTAGACCCTAATGAAATTTTTTATAAGGCTGTTGAAGGGAAATCCAGAAAGCAGAGGGTCTATGGTGTGGGGGAGCTAGCACCGGCGTACTTCCCTGATTCATTTCACTCCACCGGCACTAGCTCACGTGCTTCCGGCAAAGACCATACCACATACGAGTCCATGAAGATGGAGATTGAGCAGGATCTGACTCAGAGGTTCGATGAAAATTACAGGCGGCAGGTTCGTATTGAGGAGAGGGAAGCGATGCGCCAGGAGATATATGGCGAGGAGATGCAGAGGATGATACGAGCGCAGATCTCCCAAATGTTTCCCTCTCAGCAGAGTCGACCGTACGGTGATCCTGGTGCTGGCTCTAGTACGGGTGGATGGGGTCAGTGGCCTAGAGATCCACGTGATGGCTCAGGTGGTTCGGGTGGTCCGGGTGATCATATGGGATATCGTCCAGGGGATGGACATGGTTGGGGGGGCGGGTATTAGATAGATATGATATTTGACTTTATTAGCTTGAACTATGTCTGTATCAAATTCGACTGCACTATTTCATGGTTGTGTTGACTGAACATTTATTTTTGGTCTGCTTGTGAGATTAATGAGTACAACTGTTTATGGTATTGCATATTAAAGGTGGATATGAATAAAATGTGTTATATGTCCACATTTACAGGTGAAAATATGGCTACGAATCAAAATATTAAATATTTTTTTTAAAATTAAAACTGATTAGCGACGGAATAGCGACGGCCATTCCGTCGCTAACAAATAAATAAGAAAAATGTAAATTTCCGTCGCCAGATTAGCGACGGACAGTTCCGTCTCTAATCCGTCGCTATTTGGCGATTAGCGACGGACAGTTCCGTCTCTAATCCGTCGCTATTTGGCGACGGATGACGGCTTCCGACGCGACTTTGGCATTAGCGACGATGGCATTAGCGACGGACAATTCCGTCTCTAATCCGTCGCTAATATCGTTTAGCGACGGATTAGAGACGGAATTGTCCGTCGCTAATGCCGTTTTTTCTAGTAGTGTTATGGCGGGTCACCCACGGCAGTAGCCACTCCAGCGGTAGAGTCTCCGACCTACGAACAATCTGTAGTTTGTTGGAAATTTATCCTGATACTTACGGTTACCACACGGTATCCTAGTATCGTTAATGGATCACAGTTCACAGCAAGAGCCACATCCTCTTGATAACTATCTATACCATCGCATCGTTTTATTATTTTTCCTAACACAACAGACTAAGGTCGTAGTCCAATCCTGATATCGACTCGGGATCCAATGCTAGATACGAGAGCGGCGTTAAAGAGGCCAATGCTCCGTATATAAGTCCCAGATATTTTATATATCTTATTGTCCTAATGCTACAACGTTTTACTTACGTTCCTTATATTACACATATAAGATAGCATCATTGCCGCTAGTTTGTTTTATAATATGTTCATATATACGAACGGTACTGTTATCGTACAACAGTAATAATAAAGCAGCATTAATACACAACTCAAGCATATTAATTCACACAAGCAGACATTCAATCTTATCATAGATTTTCACACAATGTCTGAACTGAGGAAATCCTCAAAGACAATCAAGCCACATAAATAACATACCATTCACCCTGAAAGTATTACGGTGGAGTATGATTCAGCTAGATCCGGTGCTCTTCGTGTCGTCTCTAACAATCTATCAAAATGCATCACACTATGCATCAGCATCTCATACTAACAACACATTACGGCACCCCGTACCGTTACTAATCCATCCCGGTTTATTCCTCGTTGTTAACTGATAATGTTTGTCGGGTTTTCGGTTTAACTCGGGATTAGGAGAGACGTTATACTTCATGCATGGTTACGTCGAGTATATTAATATACTTATCTTAAAACGTTAGTTATCACATGTAATTAAATACACATTTGTATATTATATAGCTTGTCACTATATTGCATGTATAATCTTAATCATTCATTATACATTTCTCCTTAGTATTTATTTTCCTAAGGTTTGTTTTTCCACCATCCATGTTAATACATGGTTTCTAACCATAATATATATTCATCCTATATACGTTTCCCTTGTATATGTATATATTTACCACATAGGTAATTCCATGAGTTATAAACTCTAACATTATATGTTACATTTTTATCATCTTTTATTAGATTCCTTTTCCCTTTAGTTGTACTATATTGTACAACTTAAATTAAGATTATTATCCTAATATTATGTAACATTTTATGTTGTATCTTAACAACTCCCAAGGTTTAATTAACAAATTCCTTGGTTTATGAATCCTATTTATTTATAGTTTGTCACATTACTTAATGTGAATATTCTTACTTTTTATTAATTCCATCTAAACAAATAATTGTTATAACATTTATAACATTATAGACCTTAGTCTAGAATTCATTTTCCAACCTTTAATATTTCGGTACAGCCCTTGAATTTATTTAAATTCTATTTTGACCACATAACATTATGTAATGTTATACCATGTACTAATATCATATATTATGATATTTTTATTCCCTTTAATTTATAACATATAGTTTTTATGCAAAACTATTTATTATTGCCGCATGGGCACCATAAAAAAAACATATTCTTTCTTTTTCATATACCATACTCTCCTTTATTTACAAATTCACCCCATTATTTATACCATGTTTATATGTCATAAAATATAACATTTTAACTTATAAAATGGTAGAACCTATGGTTATATTTTGTAAATTCCGAACAGACCCAATATTATTCTATAATTGTCATTTGGCCCAATTTAAACATATAGTTTGATAATATCATTAAAACTATATATTATACACATATCTCATTAAATACCCTTATATAATTCTAAAAATCACCAAATTTCACCAAAGGGTTATATTTACTCTTACTAACCCATATATAATCGGTTATTACCATTCCACCACATCTTTTATTCCAAAGTGTCATAATGACATAATAACTATATATTATACATATATAGTTCATTCTAATTCCAAAATCAACTCAATAAATTCCTGAAAATTCCTAATAGCCCATGGGTGTTTATAATACCATTTTACACCCTTTATTTTCGGTAATAACATATTCACCACATATGTTATCAAATTGTTACAATTAAATACTTATCTTATTATAAAACCTTAAATAGTTATCTAACTTATTTAGTTTGGTCAAAACCTACCATATGGTCAAGGTTGACCACCTTAATATTTCCCTGACCATTAATATCCATATATTACGGTTTATACCCGTATTTCTATAAATCACCATTTAACCCCAAAACTTTATATAATCCTATAATTTTTATATAACTCATTTAAACTTCTAAATTTCGGCTATATCCTTTTATAGCCCCCAGATTTAATTTAATTTCACTATAACCCCAATAATATGCGGTAATTCATATTTAGCACCTAAACTTAATTAAAAGCTTATAAATGCATAAATAAAATGGCCTAAAGTACATGGCCTTATTACAAACTTTGGCTTATAAAATAAATTACACATAATGCCCAAAAATGCTGTAAACTCTCGCCCTTACCATATATTTTCATTAATTACCAATTTTCCACATAATGTCTTAAATTTGACAATTATGCTAATTAATTAGTTATAAAATTTATTAAACCATTCCTTAATCACCTAAGGTCAAAATAAGACCTTAAATACCTTGTTCACTCACCGCAAAATTATGCACATATGTATAATTACATATAAATATACCAAGTGAAGGTTTAAGTGATTTATCCTTGTTTTTGCCTAGTTAAGGCCTTGTTTGGCCACGCCAGCTTAGGATATAATTTCCACAGCATTATTTACATGTTTTCAAACAGCAATTAAGGCATAGTTAGTCTCCAAGCAAGATCTAACCATAAGAAGTGTTTAATGTCAATTTTCAAGGTAAAATTTACCTTAAAATACCAAGGTAAACAAGGTTGGTCTCTGCCTGTTTTTACAGTAGGAAAAGAGTGTTAAAAGAGCTACTAAACCAAGCTTTAAACTGGTATAACTCAGATTAGAAGATAGTTAATCTTTACCTTGTTTAAAATGCCTAAATGGTGTTTTTGGCTTGGATCTGGTTATACTTCGAAACTCTTGATGTACCAACTGGATAAGTATGTTAAGATGAAGATTATAAGCTTAGAAACAAAGTTTCACAGCCGAATTTGAAGGGAATCAAAAGATATGTGCTTAAAGCACATTTTTATACCTTAAGAACAAGATTAGCTTTCTCCACCTTCTTCCCCTTGTTAATGCCGAGATACACCCCTCCATTTAACCTCCATAACAACCTAAGAACATTGATGGAAGTGTTTTGGTGCTTTGCTCCATTGAAAGAGGAAGAAATTGTGAAGAAAATGGACTTTTAAGAGCTTAATAAGCTTACCAATGGTGATTGCTGTTCTCTTCTGAGTTTGGCTGTGTTCTTATGACAATGGAGGAGCAAAGAGAGAATGGAGAAGGCTGTTTCGGCTGGGAAGTGCAGCAAATAAGAAAAGTAAGTTAATTAAGCTTATATGTGTATTATTGTTACTTTTCAATTATTGACTAGGTGACTCATCATAACAGTTGTATAACTGAGTGGAGATTGATAATTGAGTGGGCTTGACAGCTCTTAGAAATCAGCAGCCCCTAACTAAGGCAATTAGTGAGCTTTGACCATGGTTAAAGGTAAGTTAAAGTATTAGTTGTTATTTTTCGGGTACTATTCATACTAAATTGCCAATTTTGATTTTTATTTTTAAACTTTGATTTAGACTTTATAATATAGTCTATCATGTCACATTAATGTTATAAAGACTTATTATAGTCTTTACAGTGACAAAAAGTTATTATCTTAGAGCTCATAGACAAAAAACGTGATTTAAGGTATTTTAGTGCACATTTTAAGTCGCAAGGTGTTTCTGAGCTCTGTTTTCTTTGATAACAGTTTTGTTGTGTTCCTTACATGATGTTTGATCATGGTATCCAATCTTATATCATTTAGAGGTCATTAGACCATTAAGGTACTCTTAGAGCACATTTTCGCCCTACTTGACCTTGAAGCATGTAAACGCCTGTTCTTTGTGTTGGAGTGTTGTCCAACAATTGTAACACGTTTATTAATGTGTTAATAAGCTTAGGACAAAATCTTAGGTCTTAAGAAGTTCATTTGGGTATTTATTTACCCTAAACAGTCAAAGGGTGCAACACCTTGCTTTGTGATGACCACTGTTGTTCTCAGTTGACTTTTAAGGCATGTTTAGGCCTTAATCAATGTGATTAAATATTTAATCCATATTTTATTAGTTTGGGGTATTTCACCTGGTTACTCACAAGGGTGAGTAACGGCGTGTAACACCAAGGTAGATAGTCTTATTTTCCGCTGCGAATTGTTATTTATTATGCTACGACTTGCGACGTTATAACAGGTTTAGGATTAGGGGTGTTACAGGTATAGGTAGTGCTTTTGCCTTGGATGGAATTGTAGTAGTGAGCAAGTATTTTGGTAGGGTTGGTAGAAGGTATAAACCATCAAGAAGGAACTAGAAATGCACAAGTGTGCAAAATGTAACAGTAAGAATGAAAATTTGTAGAATTTGAGTAAGAAGTTGAGTAAGGATTGGACCAATGTTTTGAAGAGGATTATAGCATGTTTTAAGATGTTTAAACATGTGGGTAACATGTGGGAACATTGGGAAATGATTGGAGGTGAATTAGGGGTTGAAAAGAGGTCAAAAACTGTCAATATAAACACCTACAAACATGGTCCAGGTTTGTAAACAAGTACACAAACCCGGACCACATCAAAAACGTGCCAGAAACACATCCCAGCATGTGGTCCGGGTTTGTATCCAAGTACACATACCCGGACCAAGGCAAAAACAAGGCAGAAACTTAAAACCGTGATTGGTCCGGGTTTGTAACCCCGGACACAAACCCGGATCAGGCTAAAAATGCACCAGAATGTGTTTTAAGGTGTCCTAATGATGGGGGATTGATTGGTAATGGTTTTAGAAGTTGTTAAGGCCTTGTTTGGTGATATTTAAAGGCCATAAGAAGTGTAAACAAGTTTGAGAAGTAAGTAAGAAAATTGTAAGTTTAAGAACATTAAGTGAAATACCCCAAACCTGAGTATGTTGTTTAAACATTTAAATATGGTATATTAAGACTAAAAAGAGTCTTAGAAACATTAGTAAACAATTTAAACCATAGAAAACACAAATAAATGCCTTAAAGTCAATTAGGGCTAAAATGTGCTCTAAGATTGGGATAAGCTTGTTTAAGACCTAATAAGCTTATCAAGACTTCATTTAGGTGTTAATGAACATATTAAACCAATTACCAAAGAAAACCAAGCTTGAAAACAAGTTAAAACACAAAATGTGCTTTAAGGAGTCTTAAAGCACATTTTTGAAAAATTATCTTGTAAATTAGTTTTTGAATGGCTAAATGTCCATCATTACTCTTTAATTAACATGTGTACTACTTAGTATCACATTAGAAAGTCTAAATCAATGGGAAATCAAAAATTTCACAACTATGTGCCTTGTTTTTTGTGAATAGTAACAAAATAAGCAAGTTTATAACATATGTCAATATAAGTAATTTAATTGGTCAACAAGGACTAAAATACCCCTAAGTACATTAAGGGGGGCCGGTTTTCTTAGTGGTGAGTCACCACTCTTGTTAGCTTGTTAAACAAATAAAAGATGACTACTTAGGTCACTATTTACTTTAACTACAAATATCTCCAAAAGTAACTCAAACTTCATTCTCTCATTTCCCTCTTCATTTCCCACGTCTTCAACCTCTCTTCTTCATTCTCCATTCACGGTTTTGCAATAGTACCACACACAACTCCATCTTTGACCTCTTGTATCTCCTAGCTCACTTTGCCAAATCAAAAACAAAGACCACCACTCTTCTAGTCTCATCAAACTCTTCATTCCTATCTTCTCAAAATTCCAAGAGCTCCATTTTGGTGCCAAGAGGAATCTCCATGGGAGGAGCTTGAGCTCATCTTTTCACATATTATTGTTCTCCTTTGCTTCTAGGTAAGGAAACTCAAATAAAAACTCCATTTCCTTCTTGTTTTGATGTTGACCGAGAATCACCATTGATGGGGTTCTTTATATTGCTTTGTTCAAGCTTCATCTCAACCTTTCATGGACTAGGTGGAGTCCTCTCTTGCTACATATCCAAACTCTCTTTCAAATACCAAGGTAAAACAACTATCTTAATGTTTTAAAACAATGTATAACCTAGGGTTTACAATGAGATGAAGCATAAAGCTTGTATACTCATTTCATCATTTGTATAATGTTTAGAAGTTGACAAGCAACTAAAGCCTTGCCGATTTTAATCAAGGAAACAAGGAAGAAGTTATGAGGAAAAGAGGTAAATGTGCTAACCTAATGTAGTTTAAAGTCTTAGGAGAAATGAGCTTATGTTGCTTATTAAATTAATCTAAGGAGCCAATGGTGAATGACTTAGTAAAATGTTCTCAAGGAGACTAGTAAAAGGGCATATGTGTTCTTGAGTGTATTTGCAGGTCAAAGGCAAATATATTGTGGAAATTCAGTGTTTATGGTTTATGCACTTTAAGGGCCTAAGAGCCATGTTACTTAAGGGCCTAAGTGCCAAGCAATTTAAATAATGCACTATATTGTGATGTAGTGTAAGTTTGGTAAAGTTTTGTGTATAAGAATGCTCTTGATGGGTTTAAGTGTTCTTGAATGTTTAATGATGGAAACTTTGTGTTTCGGTGTAACAAGATTCTAGGTGAACCCATGTCGAAATTTAGATAATGTATAAGAAGTTTTAGATGTTTAAAATGAGTTTTGGGGAGTAAGGAAGTGTTTTGAATGGTTAAGTGTTCTACTAGTGAAAGAAACATGCATTAAGGTATTCTAAGATTAAAAAGGACTTAGGCAATGTTTTAGAGGATTTAGAATGCAAATGAGTGCATTGGGATAGTTCAAGATCATGGTGAGATTGTGTTTAGGACTTGTGCAACGTTGGTGAATAAGGAAGAAGTGATTTGTTGCATGGAGGAGCTATAAACTTGTAGAGATATTCAAGGAGTTTGGTTAGGAAGAAAAGATGCTTGGGAGATAATGTTGTAGTGGTGAGAAAACATTTGGGAATAGTGGAAGTTATAGGTATGAAACACCACATAGAAACTTAGTGAAAAACATTACAAGTGTAAACCTTTTTATGAGAATTTGTGTAATGCTTGAGGAGGATTTTAGTGAATGATTTAAGGAGTTTAATGGAGGTCTTAAGGTGTGTTTGAAGTGCCCAAATAAGGTTAGAACATACTAGGATATATGTGGGGAAGTTTGGAGTTAAATGGGCAATTAAAAACAAGGGTCTGGAGCAGACCGACCTTGGGGACCGGACTTGCAAGGTCGGTCGAGCCCAGTTTACCCTGCGAGAAATGATTTCTAGAATGGACCGACCTTGGGGACCGGACTTGCAAGGTCGGTCGGGCATGGATTTTTAGTACGGATTGAGTCTCTGGAATAGACCGACCTTGGGACCGAACTTACAAGGTCGGT
Source organism: Limonium bicolor (assembly GCA_023374045.1). Lineage (NCBI taxonomy): Eukaryota > Viridiplantae > Streptophyta > Magnoliopsida > Caryophyllales > Plumbaginaceae > Limonium > Limonium bicolor. The sequence continues at coordinate 229,265,722 of CM041776.1, forward strand.
CATGCCTAAATTTTTGTACATAAGTGAGTCTCGGGAATCGACCGATCTTGCGACCGGACTTGCCAAGATCAGTCGGGCCTGAGTTTTCAAAGGGGAAAAACTCTCGGGAATAGACCGACCTTGTGACCGAACTTGCAAGGTCGGTCGGAGAAGAATTTTGACGGTAATGTGTTCTGGAGTGGACCGACCTTGTGTAAGGTCGGTCGGTAAGTTCGGTCGGACCAAAACTTGTAAAAAAAAAACAAACAAAGTGTGGCTTAAGTAGTTAACCCTAGGGGGTATAATGTAGGTAATCAAGGATAATTTTGGGCATTAAAACATGTCATATAACCATGTTAAACACTTAGTAAATTTGAAGTTAAGTAAGTTAATTAACCGACATTCTTAATTATATGTAGGAGTGGCCTACGGTGAAAATCAATTGAAGCAAGGACCGAGGTATGGTTTTCTTACAGTCTGTTGCCTACCAGTTTACACTGGCTTGTGTGTTGTTTGTTTTTCTGTATGTTTATGACCTTGTAAGACTTAAGTCATGTAACGAGTTTACAGTTGTTTACATTATTGTATTGTTGAAGTGTGACTCATACCCTTGTGTGTGACTAACAAGGTTTAACCACATGCTGTGATTTGTTATTGAGTTCCAACAGTGAACTTCTAATGAGTGTTAACTGGGGGTGAGGAATCAGGTTGTCCGGTCACGCGTGTAAGTATAAGAGTAGATATCTATATCAGATTCGACTCTTATGATCTTAAGATTGTTCTCCTTTATTGGCGTTCGATCTCCCGCTAGCTTCCTCCAAAGCTTACCTAATCTGACTTATGATCGGTTTAGTGGGAACATGTGTTTGTGTGGTGTGTTCGGGTCACAATATCCGAACCATCTGTGACTTAAGTTACTCGTTCAACTAACAGAACGGTAATGAGTGTGTGTAACAAGCTTAACATGAGGGTGAACCATTCTCTAGGCTTCTTATGTTGTTTAACCTTCTTGGTTGTTATTGTGGAAGGTGTATTCACTATGTATGTGATTTTGTGCTATGCAATATTGTTGCTATGCCATATATATATGATATGTGTTAAAATGAATGCCATGTCATCATGACAATTAGTTGCGCGTATCCCGGTAGCCGATGGGCTGCGCGTTAACCATACCAGCCAAGGGTTGCTGACCCCCTCGGGGGCTCCATATTTTTACTGCAGGATGAGGATCGAGGAAGCGAAATGGCTATAGATTCTAGGCTGCAGAATTACTTTTGGTTATTTTGGATGTTGAGCCCGGGATGCGCCTGTGCTTCCGTGGCGTTATATTTTGGTACTGTTCGTGTTACAGTGGCGATTGTTACAGTTGACATTGGAGTTAATGTGTACAGTTTTCAGTGACGGTTTGTATTAAATACTTGGTATGTTGGTTATGTATATATGGTTGTTGTTACCTAATGCTCGGGAGTCTGATCATCAGACCGGTACACTTGTATTTATTCTGCCTTGTTAACCACGTGGGTGGTTGACGGCGTTGTAGCACCGAATCGTTTAGTTGTTTTTCCGCTGCGATTTCATTTAATGTTAAGTGAGTGGTAGGGGTGTTACAAAAAAGTGGTATCAGAGTGAAGTATCGCTCTGATGACTAGAATACCGAGCTTAGGAATATACCGAGTTAGGAAACCTAACCACAGTTACCTAAGTGAGCAGTTATGTAAAGGTTAACCACTAAATAAGTGTGGAGATACCTTGTTGTCGGGAAGACGTTACAATCGTTGGAACCGATAAGTGTGCAAGCACAATGCTAATGAGTGTTCGTGTGAATTCAGATGTCAGGTAGACCACGAGGTCGAGGCCGCGGGCGCGGCATTGGTGATACCGGGAACCAGGGGGAGAACCCTATGGCGCAAGTCATGGCCGACGCTGTTGCGGCCGCCGTAGCCCAGATGGTTCCACAATTAGTAGCTGCAATTCAGCAGGGGCAACAGCCCGAAGTTCAACCACCACCGCCACCGCCACCGCCACGAGAGACCAACTGGGTCAAGGCGTTGGCAGATTTGAGACCCCCGTCGTTTCATGGGGAGACCGACCCACGTAAGCTGGAGGCGTACATCTCCGAGTTGGAGACCGCCTACGAGACCTTGGAAGTGCCTGCTGGAGCCAAGGTCCGTCTTGCCGCTTACTACCTGAAGGGTTCGGCACAAAGTTGGTGGAAGCTTGTGAGAGAGGACCGGATGGCGGATCCTCAGTTTGGTTGGAGAGAGTATACGGCTCTGCTGCGAGCCAAATATTATCTTGTGCATGTGCAAAAGGCCAAGCGCCTAGAGCTGGATAGTCTGAGGCAGGGGGATAAGATGTCGGTTGATGATTACTACACCGCTTTCACCGGCCTTATCCACCTGTTACCGGACCTGGGGTACTCAAACCGGGTGCTGGTAAACCGTTTCTACAACGGTCTCAGCCACCGTCTTCACTACGGGATGGGGCCAGCTGAGTATACTACCTTGCAGGTAATTTAAATACCATGATGTGAATCGGTTTATACCGTAAGTGAGTGTTGATGTGAATTTGTGAGTTTGTTATGCGGGGCATGACTGACATCCTAAATTCAGGAGTGCTATCATGCCGCTGCCAAGGTTGATATTACCGTCCGTCTAAGGGACGAGGAGAATGCGCACAAGCGCAAGGCCACGAGCGAGGGCCAGAGTCCGCAGGGGTACGGGGGAGGAAAGAAGAAGAAGAAGCCTTACCCCCAGCCCCAAAAGAGTCAGCACCAAGGTGACAAGGGCCAAGCCCAAACCACCACAGCTGAGGAGCCACTGAAGCTCACATATGCATACGCGGCGAAACCCCTACGCTGTTACCCGCCTAAGGGTAATTACTTAATCTTGTGTGTCAAGTTGAAGTGTATGTTGTTAAGCTATGAAGTAAGTATTGATTGTGTACTGTGATAGCAGCTAGCACGGGTTCTGGACCGGAGCGCCACTACTACTGTAAGTGGTGTAACAGAGACCACCCCGGCAAGGACTGCAAAGGAAATGACGTGCAGTGTCGCTATTGCGAGAAGTGGGGTCACCGTGACTATGAGTGTTACCGGAACCCCAACAGCAGAGTCAACAAGCCCAAGGGGCAGTGGAAGGGTAAGGCCACAGTGACCATCGATGGCCCGAAGACGGCTAACCAGCCACCCACAGATCAGAGGAACACTGATTCCCATAAGGGGAAAGGGTCGGGACCTAGCAAGGCCGCCCTGAATGTGATGGACCGGTCTGAGGCACCAGGGCCCTCTACTAGACCAGGTACCGCCTAAACTGTTGAGTGAAATAAGTGATTGCATACCGCATTTCATGCATGTGTGTTAGTGAGTCTAAGTGTACTACCATGTGAGTAAAGAATTAAAGTATAATGTGAAAGTCACCTAAAATAGGTAATCTGGAAATCTAGGAACCTTCAATATTTGTTATCCAATCCCACCCACACCAAACCCTGAAGAAACCACCATCAACATCACTGACTTTCCAATGGAGCAATGTCAGGTTATCCAGCCAGGTATGATACTCTTAAATGGATACCTGACACCTGAAGCACAAATCCACATCATCAGACGATGCAATGAACTTGGAGCAACACCAGGAGGTTTCTACACACCTGAATACCCGAGTGGATCGAGAATGAAATTGAAGATGATGTGCATGGGTAAGGACTGGAATCCTTACACCAAGACATATCAAGAAGTGCGAGCTGAAGATGGAGCAACGGTACCGATGATACCTGAGGAGTTCCTTGCGGTCGTTAACCACGTCGTGGGAATTGCTCAGCAAGTTGAATCAGATTCAATACCAAGTGTTAAAGCGGATTTATGTATTGTGAACTTCTACCAGAAAGGTAGACGATTAGGTTTACACCAAGATAAGGACGAGTCACCCGAGTCTCTAAGTAAGGGAGTACCCGTGGTGTCTTGGTCCATAGGTGATACCGCAGTGTTTATATATGGCAAGCAGAAGCGTGCTGATCTCGCAAAGAAGTTAGTGTTGAAATCAGGAGATGTACTAATCATGGGAGGGCAGTCAAGGATGCTATATCATGGCATCAAGAAGATCAAACTGAATACCGCACCATCAGCAGTGATCAATGCCACACACATGAAACCCGGACGTTTGAATTTGACCTTCAGACAGTTTTAAAGCCTTGTATAATTATGTAATGTGTTAAGCCAGTTGTATATTAAGAATGCTATATCTAGCTAAGTTTACAATGTAATCGACTTGTGATGTGAAGGGAGTGTTAATCAATAAAGTGGACTTGTTCGAAGTATATCAACTGTGTTGTTACCAAATACTTATAAGTTGCCAATGAATTAGGCTGTGCACTTGGAACGGGAGGTATACTGGGCGTTTACAATGAGGCAGAAGCCGGCAAGAGCGGCACAATCCTCACCGGTACCTTTCCAGTCAATGTGTGAGCCTTGATTTTAAACCCTATCCTGTGTTGGTTAAAGCTGATTAGGATCTAACCGGGTTTTAGGTCCACTTATAACCTAAGGTTAATAACTATGTCATATAACAATGATTATTAAAACCTAAGCTAGCTCACTGGAACCTATTATGAGTCGCCACCTAATTTTAACCTAGATCAAATTAGGAAAGGAGAGTTCGGGTTCGGGGGCTTGATATTCGACTTAATTAGGGTTCAATTACTTTCATTACCCCTAGAAGTCGTTTTTTCTCTACTTAGTTTAATTACGGCTTATTACGAGTCGTTTTAACCTAAGTGCGCGAGCTTCTGTTTTTTTTTTTGTTTTTTAGCATTTTTTGACTGAAAATAAAAGTGAAAGTTGAAATTACCTAAACTAGGGTTTCGGAGGCAGAATTAGGTCAAATTTTGTTTCCGTCCGTAGCCACGGACCTAATGTCCGTAACCACGGACCCTAGTTAATCTATGTGAAAATAAAAGTCGAATTAAACAGAAAACAAAAATTTGAAAAGTCCGGGGCCACGGACAGGACGTCTGTAGGCCCGGACATACTTTAGCAAAACCTAAATTTTTAAAATTTTAAAATCCCGCCGCCGTCCGTGGGTGTCCGTGGTCCCGGACCATAGGTCCGAGATCCCGGACCACCCACGGACAGGGGTTTTATGGTGGTTCCCGAAGGTGTTTTCGGCTCAAAATTTATGCACGTGTAGCCTGAAAGGTATACAATTCGTTAGTAATTGAAAGATTGTTTGAAGTCGAATTATGTACGAAACTTGACGAACAAGTAACAAGGCAGAAACAAAAGTAATTAGCAATACAGAAGCGTAAAAAGGTTAGTTTGAACCCAAAATTTGACAGAGAGTTAATAAGGTCGTGGAGAGTTAGAAAAGTAGAATTGCAACCTGTTTTACCTTCGAATTCAGGAGGATTCTTCACGTCGGGATTCTTCGGAGGCTCCGATGGTGCCGGTCCGGATTAGTTCGACCCGAGCTTCTGGTTGTTGATTGTTGAAGGTGTTCTTCACGTTTTTGAGGTGGTTTGGTTGATGTTTGATGATTGTTGATGTGTTGGGAGTTGAAAAATGTGTTTAGTTGGTGATTTCGGGGGATTTTTGATGTGATTTTGGTGCTTGGATGTGTAAAAACGTGAAGAGAATGAGACGGCTGCCTTCTTTGAGGGTTAGGGCTCTTGAGGTTCTGATTTGATCATGGGATAAGGTTCCTTATATAGGCTTCCTTAAAGATAGAAAAATCCGGTAAAAACCGAGATTTACCGACGTTTTAGCTCAAGGGCTTCCAAAAGGAATTTGATTATGAAATTTCACACATGGGTAAAGGATGATATTTCTGATTTTTCTAAAGTGGAATAGAATTTTTTGGATATTGGAATATTTTTAAATTCAATTTCTCGTCAGATTCAATCAGAAATTGCAAGAAAATTATTGGAAATTCGAAAAATCAAAATTCCAACGCCATTATGCTTCAGATGTCATCCTCTATCATGGGTTGAAATTTCAAAGCATTTTGAATTGATTTAACCCTTATTTGGAGGAGAGAGAAAGCCTATAGGGGGCTTAGGAGCCTTAAAAAATTACGAAAATGCCCCTGGAGATGACTAAGCTGTCCCTAGTATCCTGAAATGTGCCGATCGAACTGGGAACCCTCGCTACTAGCCTATTAGTAGAGACTCTCTTCCGGGGAGTTGAAATTTTGGGTATAACAGATTGCCCCCCGTCAACTAGACTTTATAATGGAAATGAAAAGGCTAGTTGATGCTTGAGTGATACCCCAAAATTTTGGATCTTAAAAGACCGCACGTGCAATCCGACAAGTTGCGTTGAGCTATTCTAAGGCGCTGACTACCTATGAGTAAAGTGGAAGGGTGTCGAGCGGTTCTAAGGCGTCGACCACCTAAAGGTAATAATGAAGTAATGTCAGACTATTCTAAGGCGCCGACTACCTATAAGGATGATATGATGTCAAGCTATTCTAAGGCGTTGACTACCTATAATGAATGAGATGATGTCAAGCTATTCTAAGGCGTTGACTACCTATAATGAATGAGATGATGTCAAGCTATTCTGAGGTGTTGACTACCTATCAGTGATTGAAAATTGGTGTTGGGTCGAGTTCTTCTATTCGGGTGAGTTCTGCTGCTCTAGTGAGTTCTGCTGCTCTGGTGAATCTGAATCTTTGGCTGAGAATCTGTATCTCTGAAGAGTCTGTACCTTCGGCTGAGAATCTGTATCCCTGAAGAATCTGTATCTTCGGCTGAGAATCTGTATCCCTGAAGAATCTGTATCTTCGGCTGAGAATCTGTATCCCTGAAGAATCTGTACCTTCGGCTGAGAATCTGTATCCCTGAAGAATCTGTATCTTCAGCTGAGAATCTGTATCCCTGAAGAATCTGTATCTTCGGCTGAGAATCTGTATCCCTGAAGAATCTGTACCTTCGGCTGAGAATCTGTATCCCTGAATTATGACGAGGAGTCTCATACGAATAGATGCAATGATCATGATGAAAGTTAATTATGAAAGTGCCAAACGTGGCAATGAGGATGTGCATGTCAAAATACGATCAAAGTGTATGTAGGAAATTTGTCCAAAACAAGAAATTGCTGAAAGAGGTGCCAAACGTGGTAGTGTTTGAAGAATAATCTGTTTAATGAAAAGGAAAGCGAAATTATCATTTCCTAACCATAGACTTCGGACTTGTAATTTATCTCCTAGGAGATGAACATGCCATCAGTGGGGTATGGTGTATGATGTAAGGGCTTATGTAGGCCTGTGGTGTTTGATGTGGAGGTAAGGGCTTATGCGGGCCGGTGGTGTGTGATGGTGGTGGTGATGTTTAAGCTCTGGGTTCCAATTGGTGTTGTCATAGCAATTGTTGGAACTAACAATTGCCCCCAGTATTTTTCCCTTAAGACAATCTGAGCTAGAGTTCGTGGCAATCGATCGTTCCGATCGATTTCCCCCAGTATTTTCTTTTATTAAACGTGCGAACGAGTCTCGTCCTCACAGGGTCAGGGCTTATGTTTTTATGTGGTGCTTCCTAACCTACACTCGGCGTGTTTGGTGCTTGCACTCGTTCCTCACCCACAGTCACAACTTCTAGACCATTGAATTCGATATTTGATGGATTTACGCATTTGATCTGTTACTTTCACGTGATTGGACACATAACTATCAAGTCGGAAGTCTTTAAAGCTTATAACGTGGCCACGGGGTGTGATGAAGGACAACGGGACCATGGAGGGATATTTGAGGTATGTGGAGCTTAAGTGGGTGACCAAAGCTGCAACTTGCGTCTTCTCTCAGATTCATCTTCCTTGTCTTGAAGTCGTCTAACTGCTTCATGTTGACGTTGTTTTTGAGCTTCTGGACTTGGACTTTTGAAGTTGTCCTTTACACCATTTCTCTTTTCGTCTTTTGGATTTCTTCGAGGCACTTTGGTTTTGCCTCTTTGTTTGATCCTTTCTTGACTTTGCCTTCGGGGTTCTTGTGTTTCCCGGTTTTGAGTTTTGAGAGCTATTTTGATGTGAGCTCTTTTGATCCTGTGTCACTTTGGGACCATTTACGGATCACTTCGTCATGCTGATAGCGGCTTTGCTTCTCTGGACTGATGAAAACGTTATCTGAGAGTCAGGCTCCTCGCTTCCTTTGGTCACCGGGTTGGTTATTCATCACGGGCTGGCTTGCTCTGTGGAGCTTTGCAACATCGAAAAGGGATATATGAAAGGCTCAGCGGGGGTGCCTAGGGTTTAATGTCAGGGTTTACAAGCTTTTAGCTATGTGGTGTTGTACCTAGGTGCTTCGTCATTCCTGATAGTTGTGTATCCGTTCGTTGTTACTTTTCGCAGGTCTAAGAGTAAATTTACAAATTATCTTCTTCGGTCGGAGTTATGCCGTTTACCTCACCTTTGAATGTGGTCTCACCGGAGTCGTGTAAAAATGACATGCTCGTTCACTCTTGGTTTTTCCGCTCAAGTCACTCTCGTGAATTCTCACTCTGAGACTTGTTCGCATATTTAAACGAAAGGTGAAAGATGACGAACTTAAACTCAGATTGCCCCCAGTATTAATCCAGGGTTTATAACAACAATTTGACAAATGTAGACTTGAACCGCTTCGTGGGTTGCTTGGATGTTTTGGGGTGAGTAGTGGTGTTTGGTTGGACATGTTCATCTTTTTAGAACAAAAGACAAGTCGTTTTGTTCAGTTGCCAAGAAATGACCGTTTCATGAACATTAGTTTTAAGTTAATGTTTGCTAACGAGCAAGATGCAAGGTGAACGAACACATTTCTTTTATTATCATTTTTGTGATTACAAACTGAAAAAGTCGAAAAAACTGAAATTTTCAAATCTAAACTTCATTAAAAGAGAAATGTGATAAACTTCCCACACAATTGAAATGAGTGAACAAAACACTGCTAGACTTTTGCCTACTCAACAAACTGGAGTCCTTGCTCGATAAGGTCTTCGATCTTGTGCTTCAATGCTCTGCAGTCGTCAGTACTGTGTCCTGGTAGTTGATGAAACTGGCAGAACTGATGGAGATGTTCCCCGGCTTGGGTGATCCCAGGACTAGGTGTGAGAGGCTGTAGTAAGTCTAGCTCTTGTAGCTTCACGAGTGCTTGACTGAGAGGCCGGCCAATGTCGGTAAACTGTCTCGGTGCAGAGAACCTCTTGGATCGGGGTGAGGCCTTGACGCTCTGTTTTGCAGCACTGGGTTTTTGTATGGTGCTCACTCGGTACGAAACTTGAGCTACTCTGGCCGGTCCTGACTTAAAGGTCTCGATACTCACACCCTGGGCTTTGGGTTGTCCCAGCTTCAGCTCGCCTTTGTGAATCTTTTCTTCCATGACCCTTACCTGTCCCATCAGCATGTCGAAATTAGGGAAGTATGTGCAACTCAGCTCGTTGTTGTATTGTCTCTGCATATTGTCCACAATCATTCGAATTTGTTCTTGCTCATCCATTTTTGTAGGCATAGCAGCGGCTTTCATCCTCCACCGTTTGATGAAGTCGGACATTGATTCACTGTTTCCCTGCGGGTACTGGCAAGGTCGGACCTGGTGACTTCAAGATTCTTAGCATACTCGAAATGGTGCAGGAAAGCCTCACAAACCTCTTCATAGGTTTTGGTGTTCATCCTCTGAGTCAAGTACCAACGTTGAGGTATTTCATCGAGATAACGGGCGAAAACCTTGGCCTTTGCATGTCATTCAACCTGAGGATGGACATTTCCCTATCGAACATCGCCAGATGGACTGGGTCTGAGGAACCCTTGTATAGAGCAAGTGTGGGTAGCTTCAACTTTAGAGGGAGATTAACCTCGGGGTACGATTCCATAGAAGAGTAATCGAAACCAGCTGGCTTGCTAGCTTTTTCCATGCGCTCATGCTCAATCCTTTTCAGGGCCTTCCTTAATTCTGCAGTTAGTTGGCGGTCCGGGACGACTTGCCCTACAAATCTTTGTGCATCCTGGGCCTCAACAGAGTTAACTTCGATGTAGTCACGCTCGTTCCCAGAGTCAGCAATCTTTCCTGAAATGTTTTCTTGATGACCAACCTCAAGGGAATTGATTTTGCTTTTCAGCTCTTCGATGATGGTGACATACTTAGCCTCCATGTCATTAGTGGTGGACCTATGTTTCTGTTCCATGGCATCAAAGGCAGCCATGTACCTTTGCTCTAAGGCTGCAAACTGGGCCTCCATGCTGACTGGATTTCCTCCCTCTGCCATACTTGGGATTCGGGCTTATCTGCTGGAAAACAAAAGTGGATCGAGCTAAAATTCTGGACCGTGAAGAAGTTTTAGGTAAAAACTTGTTTGGGCTGCAAGAAAAGCATATGAGCTGGAATGTTTAGAAGATTGTGGGTAGGCACTGAGCCCGAAATGAGTTGGAAGGGAGACACATGGGCCGGAATGATTCATGAGCTGTGAACTGGTGCCTAGGCTGAAATGTTTGAAGAGCGTGATTCTTGAGCCAATGTTCTGAGAATTGGGCGCTTGGGCCAGAATGTGTTTGGGCTAGAAGTAAAGCGCATGGGCCGAAGTGATTTCTAAATCATGTTCTGGATGTGAATTGGAATTTGGGCCGAGTGATTATGATTGGGCCTGAAGATGATACCCATGTCTAGGATCGTAGGTCAAAACCTGAGTGAAAAAGTCTTCCTGGACTAGAATGGGCCTCGAAAAGGAAAGGCCTGATTGATAATTCAAATTGGGCCGAAAGAGAGAAATCACCTAAGTCTAAACTTTTGGGTCGAAGCCCAAATGTTTCACATATCAAACCAAACAGGGCCTCTGGGCCACAAACAATAAAGCCGTAAATTCAGGTTGGGCTGAGTTGATGTAGGAAAAGCTCCTATCAATTCCTAGGCTGGGTAGTGGGCCGATCACACAAGCAGACAAGGCCCATACAAATTCCACATGTCCTCACTTGACACTTATCCAATTCGGGTATGGATCGATCCGGAGAGGTGCTTGGGGCGTGGGCCCAGGTCGCCACAAAGGAATAGGGCTTGCACGCTATTCTCTTTGGGCTTCCCCACTTTTTTCACATCACCTGAAGGTGTGCGTCTACGGTCGAGTCTTTGACTGACCAAACAATGGGCTAGGTAAGGGCACTGCCAGTAAAACGCTTGGGGCTAAAGCCCAGGTATTAAGGGGATGTGGTTAGACGACATCCTCCTCTTTTCCCCCACTTATTCACATCACCTAAAAGGTGTGAGTCCCTGACAGGGGACCCTCAAACGGGTCCCGGGGTGGAATAGGTTTGCGTGGACCCTCGCTCTCATACGATGCAAAGATACAAAAATTTAAATTGCGCACAAAAGTAAACAAACAAAGAATTAAAGCCATAAATAAACATTTTCGAGTTAAGCCCTCTTTCTTAAAATTAAACAAGTTAAAATTAAGAAGTTTGTCCCCAGCAGAGTCGCCAGTCTGTGAGCCTCGATTTTAAACCCTATCCTGTGTTGGTTAAAGCTGATTAGGATCTAACCGGGTTTTAGGTCCACTTATAACCTAAGGTTAATAACTATGTCATATAACAATGATTATTAAAACCTAAGCTAGCTCACTGGAACCTATTATGAGTCGCCACCTAATTTTAACCTAGATCAAATTAGGAAAGGAGAGTTCGGGTTCGGGGGCTTGATATTCGACTTAATTAGGGTTCAATTACTTTCATTACCCCTAGAAGTCGTTTTTCCTCTACTTAGTTTAATTACGGCTTATTACGAGTCGTTTTAACCTAAGTGCGCGAGCTTCTGTTTTTTTTTTGTTTTTTAGCATTTTTTGACTGAAAATAAAAATGAAAGTTAAAATTACCTAAACTAGGGTTTCGGAGGCAGAATTAGGTCAAATTTTGTTTCCGTCCGTAGCCACGGACCTAATGTCCGTAACCACGGACCCTAGTTAATCTATGTGAAAATAAAAGTCGAATTACACAGAAAACAAAAATTTGAAAAGTCCGGGGCCACGGACAGGACGTCCGTAGGCCCGGACATACTTTAGCAAAACCTAAAATTTTAAAATTTTAAAATCCCGCCGCCGTCCGTGGGTGTCCGTGGCCATGGACAACCCGTCCGTGGTCCCGGACCATAGGTCCAAGATCCCGGACCACCCACGGACAGGGGTTTTATGGTGGTTCCTGAAGGTGTTTTCGGCTCAAAATTTATGCACGTGTAGCCTGAAAGGTATACAATTCGTTAGTGATTGAAAGATTGTAGTTTGAAGTCGAATTATGTACGAAACTTGACGAACAAGTAACAAGGCAAAAACAAAAGTAATTAGCAATACAAAAGCGTAAAAAGGTTAGTTTGAACCCAAAATTTGACAGAGAGTTAATAAGGTCGTGTAGAGTTAGAAAAGTAGAATTGCAACCTATTTTACCTTCGAATTAAGGAGGATTCTTCACGTCGGGATTCTTCGGAGGCTCCGATGGTGCCGGTTCCGGATTGAGTTCGACCCGAGCTTCTGGTTGTTGATTTTTGAAGGTGTTCTTCACGTTTTGGAGGTGGTTTGGTTGATGTTTGATGATTGTTGATGTGTTGGGAGTTGAAAAATGTGTTTAGATGGTGATTTCGGGGGATTTTTGATGTGATTTTGGTGCTTGGATGTGTAAAAACGTGAAGAGAATGAGACGGCTGCCTTCTTTGAGGGTTTAGGGCTCTTGAGGTTCTGATTTGATCATGGGATAAGGTTCCTTATATAGGCTTCCTTAAAGATAGAAAAATCCGGTAAAAACCGAGATTTACCGACGTTTTAGCTCAAGGGCTTCCAAAAGGAATTTGATTATGAAATTTCACACATGGGTAAAGGATGATATTTCTGATTTTTCTAAAGTGGAATAGAATTTTTTGGATATTGGAATATTTTTAAATTCAATTTCTCGTCAGATTCAATCAGAAATTGCTAGAAAATTATTGGAAATTCGAAAAATCAAAATTCCAACGCCATTATGCTTCAGATGTCATCCTCTATCATGGGTTAAAATTTCAAAGCATTTTGAATTGATTTTACCCTTATTTGGAGGAGAGAGAAAGCCTATAGGGGGCTTAGGAGCCTTGAAAAATTACGAAAATGCCCCTAGAGATGACTAAGCTGTCCCTAGTACCCTGAAATGTGCCGATCGAACTGGGAACCCTCACTACTAGCCTATTAGTAGAGACTCTCTTCCGGGGGAGTTGAAATTTTGGGTATAACACAATGACGTGGACACATCGATCTTGTTCGACTCCGGAGCCTCACATACATTTATCTCGCTATCTTTTGCGAAGAGGCTGGGGTTAGACGATGAAGAGATGCCAGACTTCCTAGTCACTCTTCCGTCGAAAGAGCGGATCAGGTGTACCCGCTACCACCGAGATGCTGTCGTACGAATTCGGGGTGAAGAGTTTCCGATCGACTTGATAGAGTTCGACGGACTTGGTTTTGATGTGATTGTCGGGATGAACTGGTTGGAGCGGTACAAGGGCAGAATCCTGTGTGCCGAGCATCGTCTGCTTCTTCGGAGTCCGTCTGGGGTTACAATATCTTACTGCTAGAGGCCCAGGGAGCCTTCGACTCAGATCATCACCGCCATGGCTATGTATCGTGAACTACGACGAGGGAATGATGTATACCTCTGTTATGTCCAGGACATAGAGAGAGATCCAGCGTTTAGCCCAGATGTGCCGGTAGTGTCAGAGTTTCCTGATGTATTTCCTAAGGAACTGTCGGGCATGCCGCCAGCACGGGAAGTTGAGTTTGAAATTGATTTGGTTCCGGGCACCGGACCGATTGCGAAGGCGCCCTATCGTATGGCTCCAGCAGAAATGACAGAGCTCAAGGAGCAGCTGAGAGACCTACTTGACAAGGGGTTCATCCGCCCGAGTGTTTCACCATGGGGAGCGCCGGTCCTCTTCGTGAAGAAGAAGGACGGTAGTCTCCGCCTGTGTATTGACTATCGTGAGCTGAATGCAGTTACAGTGAAGAACTGTTATCCTTTACCACGCATTGACGACTTATTTGATCAGTTGAGAGGAGCATCAGTATTCTCCAAGATAGATCTACGATCCGGATACCATCAGATTGCTATCCGTGACAGTGACATTGAGAAGACAGCATTCAGAACCAGATATGGACATTATGAGTTTACGGTTATGCCGTTTGGTTTATCCAATGCACCAGCTAAGTTCATGGACTTAATGAACCGCTTGTTCCAAGATCAGTTGGACAAGTCAGTGGTAGTCTTCATCGATGATATTCTTGTGTACTCGAAATCGAGAGGTGAGCATGAAAGCCACCTGAGGAATGTGTTACAAACATTGAGGAAGAATCAGTTGTATGTGAAATTTTCTAAGTGTGAATTTTGGTTGAACCAAGTATCCTTTCTTGGTCATGTGATTTTTAAGGTCGGGATCGCTGTTGATCCGGCAAAGATAGATGCAGTGCACCTGGCCGAGGCCGAAGACAGTTACCGATATCAGGAGCTTCCTCGGTCTGTCAGGTTATTATAGGAGGTTCGTGAAGGACTTCTCTAGTGTCTCGAAGCCGATGACTTCCTTGATGAAGAAGGATGCTCCATTCGAGTAGACAAATGACTACAAGAGTTCTTTTCAGAGTCTCAAGGATGCTCTGACATCTGCACCAGTCCTGACTATACCAGACGGTCCAGATGATTTTGAGGTCTATTGTGACGCATCAGGGAGAGGTATGGGTTGTGTGTTGATGCAACACGGGAAGGTCGTAGCATACGCCTCCCGGCAGCTGAAGAAGCATGAAGAGAACTACCCTACCCACGACCTAGAACTGGGTGCCATTGTCTTCGCATTGAAGATGTGGCGACATTATTTGTATGGGGTAAGTGTGACAATTTATTCTGACCACAAAAGTTTAAAGTACTTGTTCACTCAGAAGGAGTTGAACATGAGACAAAGAAGGTGGGTCGAGTTTCTAAACGATTACGACATCAATTTACAGTATAAAGAGGGTAAGGCAAATGTGGTAGCTGACGCATTGAGTCGCCGAGCAAACTCTCTCCATTCGCTAGTCTCTCATATTGGCTTGGTTGAAGAGGTGCGGAGTGCTCAGATGACGGATCAATATATGTTAGAGATCAGGCAGAAGTTTATTGATGGCACATTCAAGGGTCAGAAGTACGACTTCTGACTCCACGATGATGACCTGATTAGGATCAATGGCCGACTGTGTATTCCGAGGAGTAGCGCTGAGCTGAAGGAGCGCATACTGAGTGAATCCCACTGTTCTACGACTTCGATTCACCCCGAAGCTTCAAAGATGTATAAGGGTATGAAACGTTATTTTTGGTGGACTGGAATGAAAAAGGATGTGAATGATTATGTATTGAGGTGTCTCACTTGCCAGAAGGTCAAGTTTGAGCACCGACGGCCAGGTGGTATGGTACAGCCAATGCCAGTGCCGGAGTGGAAGTTCCATGACATTTCTATGGACTTCGTAGTAGGGCTTCCGCCTACAAGGGAAGGTCTGAATATGATATGGGTTGTTGTTGACCGACTGACCAAGGTGGCTCGATTCATACCGATGAAGGACACCTGGAAAGTGGAAAAACTAGCAGAGCTCTTCGACAGAGAGATTGTAAGACATCATGGGGTACCGAAAACAATTGTGTCTGACAGGGATACCAGATTCCTCTCAAGGTATTGGAAATCCACACGGGAAGCGCTTGGTACCGAGCTGAAGCTGAGTACAGCGTTCCACCCACAGACTGATGGTCAGAGTGAGCGCACCATCCAGACACTTGAGGATATGTTACGTGCATGTGCACTTGATTTTCAGACCGGCTGGATTGATAAGTTACATCTGATCGAGTTTAGTTACAACAATAGTTACCATGCTTCGATCAAGATGTCTCCCTTCCAGGCATTATACGGTAGACCATGTCGCACGCCATTATGCTGGGATGAGTCGAGTGAAACGGTCATTATAGGACCAGAGTATCTGGAACAAGTTCAAGCAGAAGTACACCAAATCCGGGCTAACATGAAGTCAGCTCAGGATAGGCAGAAATCATACGCCGATGTGCGCAGACGTGACCTGGAGTTCGCCGTGGGCGATCAGGTATTTCTTAGGGTATCCCCCATGAAGGGAGTATTTCGTTTTGGCCAGAAAGGCAAGTTGAGCCTGAAATATGTGGGGTCTTATGTTATGACAGAGCGGATCGGCCCGGTAGCTTACAGACTTGATTTACCCGCCGAGCCTGGCAAGGTACATGATGTATTTCATGTGTCCCAGTTGAAGAAATATATGTCTCATCCATCTCATGTACTTCAGCCTGAAAGGCTAACCTTAGAGCCGACCATGCGATCAGTGGAGACTCCGGTACGGATTCTGGATACCAAGACTCGAGACACTCGCCATAAGTCTGTGAGACTGGTGAAGGTTCTCTGGTCTAACCAGGACGTTGAGGAGGCCACTTGGGAGCTGGAAGATAAGATGAAGGCGAAGTACCCGTCGTTGTTTACTTCTTAGTGTTTATGTGTATAGGGTACGGGGCGTACCCCTTTTTAAGGGGGGTAGAGTCGTTTCCGGTTATGTGTGTACGACGTGTATTTAAATACATCGTCTATGTTATGTTGTTATGTTACAGACCGTTGTGTCTGAATGATGTTGTGGTATGGACCTTGTGTCCGATGTTATGTAAGTATGTTGTTAATGTTGTTATGGGATATTGTTTTATGAGAATTCCCGCGTCCTTTTCTAATATTTAGGATATGTGGAAGTGTGAACTTTGGGGACAAAGTTCTTTTAAGGGGGGTAGATTGAAATACCCCAAACCTTAGTATGTTGTTTAAACATTTAAATATGGTATATTAAGACTAAAAAGAGTCTTAGAAACATTAGTAAACAATTTAAACCATAGAAAACACAAATAAATGCCTTAAAGTCAATTAGGGCTAAAATGTGCTCTAAGCTTGGGATAAGCTTGGTTAAGACCTAATAAGCTTATCAAGACTTCATTTAGGTGTTAATGAACATATTAAAACAATTACCAAAGAAAACCAAGCTTGAAAAAAAGTTAAAACACAAAATGTGCTTTAAGGAGTCTTAAAGCACATTTTTGAAAAATTATCTTGTAAATGAGTTTTGAATGGCTAAATGTCCATCATTACTCTTTAATTAACATGTGTACTACTTAGTATCACATTAGGAAGTCTAAATCAATGGGAAATCAAAAATTTCATAACTATGTGCCTTGTTTTTTGTGAATAGTAACAAAATAAGCAAGTTTATAACATATGTCAATATAAGTAATTTAATTGGTCAACAAGGACTAAAATACCCCTAAGTACATTAAGGGGGGCCGGTTTTCTTAGTGGTGAGTCGCCACTCTTGTTAGCTTGTTAAACAAATAAAAGATGACTACTTAGGTCACTATTTACTTTAACTACAAATATCTCCAAAAGTAACTCAAACTTCATTCTCTCATTTCCCTCTTCATTTCCCACGTCTTCAACCTCTCTTCTTCATCCATTCACGGTTTTGTAATAGTACCACACACAACTCTATCTTTGACCTCTTGTATCTCCTAGCTCACTTTGCCAAATCAAAAACAAGGACCACCACTCTTCTAGTCTCATCAAGCTCTTCATTCCTATCTTCTCAAAATTCCAAGAGCTCCATTTTGGTGCCAAGAGGAATCTCCATGGGAGGAGCTTGAGCTCATCTTTTCACATATTATTGTTCTCCTTTGCTTCTAGGTAAGGAAACTCAAATAAAAACTCCATTTCCTTCTTGTTTTGATGTTGACCGAGAATCACCATTGATGGGGTTCTTTATATTGCTTTGTTCAAGCTTCATCTCAACCTTTCATGGACTAGGTGGAGTCCTCTCTTGCTACATATCCAAACTCTCTTTCAAATATAAGGTTAAAACAACTATCTAATGTTTTAAAACAATGTATAACCTAGGGTTTACAATGAGATGAAGCATAAAGCTTGTATACTCATTTCATCATTTGTATAATGTTTAGAAGTTGACAAGCAACTAAAGCCTTGCCGATTTTAATCAAGGAAACAAGGAAGAAGTTGTGAGGAAAAGAGGTAAATGTGCTAACCTAATGTAGTTTAAAGTCTTAGGAGTAATGAGCTTATGTTGCTTATTAAATTAATCTAAGGAGCCAATGGTGAATGACTTAGTAAAATGTTCTCAAGGAGACTAGTAAAAGGGCATATGTGTTGTTGAGTGTATTTGCAGGTCAAAGGCAAATATATTGTGGAAATTCAGTGTTTATGGTTTATGCACTTTAAGGGCCTAAGAGCCATGTTATTTAAGGGCCTAAGTGCCAAGCAACTTAAATAATGCACTATATTGTGATGTAGTGTAAGTTTGGCGAAGTTTTGTGTATAAGAATGCTCTTGATGGGTTTAAGTGTTCTTGAATGTTTAATGATGGAAACTTTGTGTTTCGGTGTAACAAGATTCTAGGTGAACCCATGTCGAAATTTAGATAATGTATAAGAAGTTTTAGATGTTTAAAATGAGTTTTGGGGAGTAAGGAAGTGTTTTGAATGGTTAAGTGTTCTACTAGTGAAAGAAACATGCATTAAGGTATTCTAAGATGTAAAAAGGACTTAGGCAATGTTTTAGAGGATTTAGAATGCAAATGAGTGCTTTGGGATAGTTCAAGATCATGGTGAGATTGTGTTTAGGACTTGTGCAACGTTGGTGAATAAGGAAGAAGTGATTTGTTGCATGGAGGAGCTATAAACTTGTAGAGATATTCAAGGAGTTTGGTTAGGAAGAAAAGATGCTTGGGAGATGATGTTGTAGTGGTGAGAAAACATTTGGGAATAGTGGAAGTTATAGGTATGAAACACCACATAGAAACTTAGTGAAAAACGTTACAAGTGTAAACCTTTTTATAAGAATTTGTGTAATGCTTGAGGAGGATTTTAGTGAATGATTTAAGGAGTTTAATGGAGGTCTTAAGGTGTGTTTGAAGTGCCCAAATAAGGTTAGAACATACTAGGATATATGTGGGGAAGTTTGGAGTTAAATGGGAAATTACAAACAAGGGTCTGGAGCAGACCGACCTTGGGGACCGGACTTGCAAGGTCGGTCAAGCCCAGTTTACCCTGCGAGAAATGATTTCTGGAATTGACCGACCTTGGGGACCGGACTTGCAAGGTCGGTCAGGCATGGATTTTTAGTACGGATTGAGTCTCTGGAATAGACCGACCTTGGGACCGAACTTACAAGGTCGGTCATGCCTAAATTTTTGTACGTAAGTGAGTCTCGAGAATCGACCGATCTTGCGACCAGACTTGCCAAGATCGGTCGGGCCTGAGTTTTCAAAGGGGAAAAACTCTCGGGAATAGACCGACCTTGTCACCGAACTTGCAAGGTCGGTCGGAGTAGAATTTTGACGGTAATGTGTTCTGGAGTGGACCGACCTTGTGTAAGGTCAGTCGGTAAGTTCGGTCGGACCAAAACTTGTAAAAAAAAACAAACAAAGTGTGGCTTAAGTAGTTAACCCTAGGGGGTATAATGTAGGTAATCAAGGATAAGTTTGGGCATTAAAACATGTCATATAACCATGTTAAACACTTAGTAAATTTGAAGTTAAGTAAGTTAATTAACCGACATTCTTAATTATGTATAGGAGTGACCTACGGTGAAAATCAATTGAAGCAAGGACCGAGGTATGGTTTTCTTGCATTCTGTTGCCTACCGGTTTACACCGGCTTGTGTGTTGTTTGTTTTTCTGTATGTTTATGACCTTGTAAGACTTAAGTCATGTAATGAGTTTACAGTTGTTTACATTATTGTATTGTTGAAGTGTGACTCATACCCCTGTGTGTGACTAACAAGGTTTAACCACATGCTGTGATTTGTTATTGAGTTCCAATAGTGAACTTCTAACGAGTGTTAACTAGGGGTGAGGAATCCGGTTGTCCGGTCACGCGTGTAAGTATAAGAGTAGATATCTGTATCAGATTCGACTCTTATGATGTTAAGATTATTCTCCTTTATTGGTGTTCGATCTCCCGCTAGCTTCCTCCAAAGCTTACCTAATCTGACTTATGATCGGTTTAGTGGGAACATGTGTTTGTGTGGTGTGTTCGGGTCACATATCCGAACATTGTGACTTAAGTTACTCGTTCACTAACAAACGGTATGATGTTGGGTAACAAGCTTAACATGAGAGGTGAACCATTCTCTAGGCTTCTTATGTTGTTTAACCTTCTTGGTTGTTATTGTGGAAGGTGTAATTCACTATGTATGTGATTTGTGCTATGCATATTGTTGCTATGCCATATATATGAGATATGTGTTAAAATGAATGCCATGTCATCATGACAATTAGTTGCGCTATCCCGTAGCCGATGGGCTGCGCGTTAACCATACCAGCCAAGGGTTGCTGACCCCCTCGGGGGCTCCATATTTTTACTGCATGATGAGGATCGAGGAAGCGGAATGACTATAGATTCTAGGCTGCAGAATTACTTTTGGTTATTTTGGATGTTGAGCCCGGGATGCGCCTGTGCTTCCGTGGCGTTATATTTTGGTACTGTTCATGTTACAGTGGCGATTGTTACAGTTGACAGTGGAGTTAATGTGTACAGTTTTCAATGACGGTTTGTATTAAATACACGGTATGTTGGTTATGTATATATGGTTGTTGTTACCTAATGCTCGGGAGTTTGATCATCAGACCGGTACACTTGTATTTATTATGCCTTGTTAACCACGTGGGTGGTTGACGGCGTTGTAGCACCGAATCATTTAGTTATTGTTTAGTTGTTTTTCCGCTGCGATTTCATTTAATGTTAAGTGAGTGGTAGGGGTGTTACATTAAGTTAAACCGAAATGACGGGATAACGGGGTAAGTATGGGAGTAGTAGTTATGTATGTACCGTAATGCTTAGTATTAATAGAACCATTTGGCATGTAGCCGGAGGTTCGAGATTAAAACTCAAGGAACAAGTGTGAACCAAGGAACAAGGGAACACCCGGTAAAGTAGATTTCGGTAAAAGGTATGATTTCTTCATGCTCTGTATCCTAACCTGGTTACCCCGATTTGTGTGCTTATTTGATCACCTAAATAAGATAAATGCATGAATTGGACTATATTGCACTTACTTGTGCTTGTTTTATGTTGTTCTCGATTTATATTGTCTTGAACACTAGTTTGTATAATTTATGAAATGAATGGATGATGATGAAGTGTGTATGTACCTTGTAGTGTATTTGTGTAATGTATTATACCTTGTATGTATGTGTATGGGAGTACTGAATTGTTGTGTGGCTTGGATGTGAATGACTTCTACTAATTCCTAACTAACTAACTCCTAACGTAAGTATTGAGTAAATTGGAATGAGTAGAAGTCCGATATAGTTTCGGCCACGCGTGAGGATGAGGAGAGACAAGAGGTTGGATCCGATTCCTGGTTCTTAAACTTTTCCACGGCCCAAACCCCTTAAATGGGTAGCATCCTGGATTAGTGAACCAAGTAAATCCCGGTGGTAGGACGGTGTAGTCCCCGGGCCGGAGGTCCCGACGACTTGACTTGAGTTAGTAGTAAGTAAAGTAAAGTATTGTATGAGTAATGGTCTTGGCTGGTGTAAGTCATTCACCCCGAGTAAAAGAATAATCTCCACCCGATTAACCCGGGTGGACAAATGGAGCTAACAAGTATTGTGTATTGTGTATGTATCACGTATGTATTGTGTATTGTGTATTTCGGGAAAGGTAAGTAAGTATCGGTTGGCTTGTATGGTTTACCTTGTATGTATTGAAGTGTATGTATGTATTCCTTGCGTAAAGTATTGTAGTATTATGTATGAAAGCATGTATGCATGTATGTATGAATAAAATGAATCGCATGTATTCGACCAAGTGGTCGGCGTACCCTCGCTAGTACGCGGGGTATGCGGAAGTCATATGCAGCGTAAGCTGAGCCCCTAGGGGTAACGTTTTTAGTGTGCAGGTACCCGAAGTGGTTATGATCACAACAGGAGACCGGCAGCTATGTTTGGATAGCTAGGAGTGAAATGTGGATAGTAGTGAAATGTATAAGGCTTGTAGCCTTTGTTGTAGAAGTGTACCAAGGGGTACACCTTAAGTATTGGAAGTATGTAGTTGTGAGGAACGGGTAGATGTAGACTCTTAATGAGTGTGTAAGAACTTGGAAGTAGTATTGTATTTATATTTTGGAACTTAGTAAACTTGGTAGGTTATATTGAATTGTATGGTATTGTAATGGAGCATTGTGTTGAATGGGAAGTTGTAGTACCCGGTTGTATTTGTAGTAAGGATTGTATTTGTGTAGCACTCAGATATTCCGGTCCATCAGACTGATGCTGTATGTAGTAGTAGTAGCCTTGTTAGTCACGTGGGTGGCTAACGGTGTTGTATCACCCACCATTGTGTAAGTAAGTATCTGCTGCAAAGGTATGTAAGTACGTTGTGATTGGACGGTAATGACGGTATTAGCGGTAGGGGTGTTACATCGAGAATTTACAAGTTTCTTACACTAGTTTTCTTCAGATCACGACCATATTATTAAATGTTTGTGGTAAGAATGGGTTTCGTTCCAGTGCCCTAAAATAATATTCTAAAGCTTTCGTATGATCTCCACCGCAACTTCTGTATTTGTTATAGCCTTCATTGCTGCTCCTCCAATAGATATTAAACTTTTCACACATGAAATGAAGGGTGTTCTAGCTCATTTTG
This sequence comes from Limonium bicolor, assembly GCA_023374045.1. Taxonomy (NCBI): domain Eukaryota; kingdom Viridiplantae; phylum Streptophyta; class Magnoliopsida; order Caryophyllales; family Plumbaginaceae; genus Limonium; species Limonium bicolor. The sequence continues at coordinate 229,288,388 of CM041776.1, forward strand.
TTGGGCAAAACTTCATCAAGAAATCAACTTCCAAGAGACTTCAAGGGTAAGTCATTTTTAAGGTTTCTAAGTACCTAGATCTACCTTATATTCTTATATCTATAAGAGATCTAACTCCTAGCTATTTTTCTATAGGAAGCCTAGATTTTGAAGCAAAAATATCCCTTAGATCATCAAGGTAAAACTTATTTCCTTAAAGCTCATTTTGATGCTTTTAAGTCTCCTTATCTTCTTAAGCTTCTTAAAAGACCTAACTTGATATTTTTCTTCTTTGTACAAATCATGATCGAATGGTCTTTGTTAACTCTAGACTTGACCTTGACCAAGGAGGAGAAAACAAGTTAGAAAAATCAACTTTTGGAGGGTAAGTGACTAAACTAAGTCCTAGAACACTTTAATCAAGGTTTAAGCTTATGATTTTTGTTAAAGTCTAACGTAACCTTATAAATAAATTAATTCCAAGAAGAGGAGTTATCAAGAAGTATTTTTGGAGCCTTAAACATGTAAGTTTAGCTTAAAACACATTTTAAGCTTTAAGGTAATTATTGTTATTCAATAAATTAAAGTCAAGAATATGGTGGTTGGAATGGGTCAATAAGACCTAAAAATGCAAATAAAAATTATGGTAACACATTTTCAAAGGTTACCTAAGTGTTTAATGACTTAAAATGTCATTAAAATAAGTTAAAGGGGGAAGAAATGCAATTACCAAAAAGTTATGGGTGTAACATGTAAAAAGCTAAGACTTGATATGCTCTAATGAGTATTTTATGACACTTTAATGTTATTTTTGAGGTTTGTAATAAGGCCATGTATTTAGGCCATTTAATAAGTTATTAAAAGGCTTTTATTACATTTAAAGTTAGGTATTTGTTAGTATAAGGTTTGGTGAGAAATCTGGTGTTAAGGGGCTATTTGGTGAGCTTAATCACCTAGAAGTGTTAAGGATTAAATACCTACGAATTAAGTGGTGATTAATTTAAGTTTAAGGTTAAAAATAAGTTTTAAAAGTAATTATAAACTTAAGGGAAGTTCTAGTGAACAAATGGGCATAACATGAAGAGTTAAGGGTAAATAAATAATAAAAGTGGAGTGTCAAAGTGTAATAGGGTGAAAGTAAGGCTTAGTTTGGGATTAGAATACAAAATATGAATTTTAGAAAACTTAAGGACTTAAATAAGAACCTTAGGAAAACTTGGGGTCAATTCATAATTTATGAAAAGTTATGGTCAAGGCAGTATTTTGGTGGTCAACCTTGTCTAAACTTAGGGTGTCGATCAAATTAGATGAGAGAAATAATTAAAACAGGAAGAATTTAATATAGTTTAGGAGTTAAATGTAAGATTTGTTAAACTGTTGGGGTTAAAGTGCAATTTCAAAAAAGTTAGGGGCAAAATGGAATTAAAGACCAGCCTAGAGTTTGTTTGGAAAGTAATGGAATTTTTAGGGTTGAATTTGGAATTAAATTGATAGGATTGTATAATATATAGTTTAAGGATGATATTGTAAAGTTTAGGAAATAATATGGGCCATTTTGTAAATAAGGATAAGTAGTGGAGAAAGGAATTAAAAACTGCACAGACCTTGGGTCTGTTCGGTAATTATAATATGTGGTGGAAACCTTAGGTTAAAATTGAATAAGAGTATAAAATGTTATGATATATGATATTTGGAGTATAATAGTAACATTATAAAATTTTGTGTGGTAAGATTGTAATTTTCATAAATGTATGGGTAAATGCGAGAATATAATAAGGTGGGGGATGAATTTTAGTATATGGTGGGAAATGTCATAGTGTTACAATTAAGTATAAAGTATAAAATTCAATCAGGTGAAAATGAATATAAGTTAAGGAATTTTATAATTCACATAAAATAAAGTGAGAAGTTGGGAACTAGTGGTATTACAAGATAATGTTGGGAACTAAATAAAGTTTAGAGTTTAATAAAATGTATGATATAACATTAAGAATATAGTCTTATTGTCGGTTTGTGAAAGAGAGCACAAATAAGAATAATTAAGTGCTTCCCACAAAATGATGAGGTATATCATTTATATAAGGATTTTATAATTCATAAAGATGAATATAAATATATTGAGTGTGATGAGTTATATAATATGATAGGGTAATCATATAAAGTTAAGGTGTAGGATGATATAAAGTGGGGAATTGAATTATTAAACAATAGGTTTAATATCTAATGTCATGGTATAAAGAATTGAACAAACAAATGAGTTCTATAATTCATGGATTATATTATGAAATATATAAACATGGTGACTTGGATAGATTGACCAAGTCAATCCAATCGACCAAGTCAACCTAATTGACCAAAGAAGGTCAAGTTGACCACCTCATGAATTGAATGAGAGTTTAAAGTTTAATAAATCTATAAGATCAATTGCAACATATAGTAACAAACTATATTGTTATATATATATATAAATATTAAACCTATTAATAAATGAGATAGGTTATTTGGATTAAATCTTAAGTAGTAATTTAATACTACATGTTATTTATGATATAATTAAAGGATGATTTAACTAATCTCAAACTGTTAAAAACCCGAATGATAAACGTTGAACAATCACGGGGTAATTACCAGAGAATTAGCAACTAATCGGGATAACGACTTAGTTAACATTATAGAGAGCTAATGCTTAGTCTCGTCTTCTAGAGCTGAGTGCATTAGAGGTCGTGTGATAACCCAGATTTTTGTTTCAGATTTTCTAACATTTCAGTTTAATTTATTTCTTATGTTGGTGGTGCTTTTTAGTGTTTTGGGACATCGGAGTCATTAAATTAAAAGGAAGGGACAAAGAGGACATTTCCCTTTTTTATATTTGGTAAGTGATTTAATAAGGAAAAGCATTTCCTTATGTTTCTTTCCTCGTTCAATCGTACAGTTTTCCAAGCGTGTTTCTGCCGACAGTCTCAGTGTTCTGCTAGTTTCTCCTCCTTTGGTGTGTGCTGAGTTGCTTCTGAATTCGGGTGTGCTACTTTGTTGCGCTTCTACTGCTGTTTGGGGTTGTTCTCCTCTACAAATCAGGTTGATCTTTGTGTATTCAGTGGCAGTATTGTTGTTATTGGGAAGTGCAGTTTCTGATTTCGTATTATGATTTTAGGGGTTGTTCTCTGCGAATTCAGTTGTGTGTTGTCTCCTCTTCGTGCGCGTGAATGTCTGGGCATTATCAGGCTGCAATCGTTGATCGTCTGCGCTTTTAATTAATGTAAGTGGGGGGGGGATGGAATCTTGGTGGTTTGCTTGCCCTCGGGGTCTGATTTCTAATTACGTTCTTAGGTATGATTTGCTATGTTATGGTTAAATTCTTGGATGGTTTGTGCTGGATTTCGACTGAGTAAAATCCCCGTGGGTACTAGTTTATGATTCTGATATTTCTACTGATCTTGTGGGTAATTTGGTTGTGTTTTTCGTGTCTATTTCTGTTCTGTGAACTGCTGTTTTCGCGATGTCCGGACGTTTGTCCGAACTTGTATGTCCGGACAGTTTGTCTGGCGTGCCTGTGATTTCCAAATTTTCGAAGCGTCGGAACATCTGTCCGAACTTTGAAGTTTGGACAGTGTGCGAGGACAATTCTGGTTTTAGCTTCGACATGTGTCTGAACTTGCATGTTCGGACGCAAGTTCGGACATGATGAATGTTTTGTCTTTCAAACTCTCAACTTACGTCCAAACTTCGACGTTCGGACGTAAGTTCGGACATTGTGCTTTTCGCAGGTTTTGAACTCTCGGCCTCTGTCCGAACATGCATGTTCGGACATGCCCCTGTTTTCGCCTAACTTTTCCGTTTCAGCTCCGTTTTAAATTCCGTTTGCGGGGTTGTATTCCCCTATTAGTGTACAAGCTTCCTATGCTGTTTATATGCATCTTTATGCACCAGAAATCAGTGTTTATGACCTTATGATTTTGGGACCTAGTTGTTAAGACAAGATCCTTTAGTTTTGATGATAGCAAACCTTGTATTTTCTATCTAATGTGTTTGTCAAGATTCATGATTCAGATAGACAGGTGAATAAGTGGCTTAGCACGCAAGGTTGCAACCGCACTTAAGTCATGAGTGGCTTAGCACGCAAGGTTGCAAGCGCGCTCAATCCACGACATGTGCCCTACCAGTCGGGCACCTGTCGGCGAGAGCTCCGGAGGACTTATAGCATAGACAACCAGTCAGACATCACACGAAGATATCTCTTATGCTCAAAGAGGAAAATCAAAGACAGAAGACTGCAAAGGATCGACACATTCAGTTAAGACACACACATCCACATGAGCAAATTGTTCAAGATAAGCTCGCGACAAAAGAAGAAGTTCATTAATACACAAGATAACAAAGCTATAAAAGAACATCATTACATAGCCGTAATGAATTTAGAAGAGAGTAATTTATGAGCATTTAATGAACTAGACAGAATCAGGCAAGGGGGGCACACAAGTGGTGATCGACCTATCAAGAGGGCTGCAGCCAACCTGACCAACCATGAGGCGACACGTAGCTCAAGCCTTCAGATCAAGTTGAAGACTCTTTGCAAGTCTGGTGTGTTTGTTGTGTGAATAATCGAAGTAGTAGTCGACTCCTAGAAGTCTAGAGATTAATAGGACGATTGTTACATCCTAACAACCGTGTATATATACTTGCATTTATTCCATATGTAAGTAAGCCCTGTACGAGAGAAAAGATAGAGATAATCTGGGCAAGTGTGGATCAGACTTAGGAGTGTGTGTAAGTGCTATAGAGTTGGTGAGCTAGAGAGGATTGGGTAAGAGTATCAATACATTGGGTATTTGATAGGATGTCAGGTCGGGGAACGGTCGGTGAACCGTAGGCCGATAGTCAGGAGAGGCTTGACGACTTTAGGGGTAAAGTCAAAACTGTCCCGGGAGTCCGTGTGTGGGGCAAGGGAGGTTGAGTGAATTTCGTGTGTGTAAATTCTCAATCGAATTGTGTTTTCCAGTTTAAAGTTTTCTCTCGTCCCTTCCCAAACTATCAAGTTTATTAGAGTCCACGATACGTCCATGGCACATCGGGGACGCATCAGGAGCACTTGCGGGTTTCAATTGGTATCAGAGCGGGTCTTTTCTAGAAAGCTAACTGCTTTGGAAGACGATCAAAGATGTCTCATGCAAGCATTCTAGCAGCAGAAGAAGGTTCTGCACCAAATCGACCACTACTCTTCAATGGAGACAACTACACTCACTGGAAGAACAAGATGGAGTTTCATATCAAGTCTGATGATCCAAGAATGTGGAGGGTGATAACACATGGAGAGTACACCTTCTAGAATCCTCAAGGACAAGACATATCTATCGACAGCATGACGGATGATCAAATCAAGAAGCTGGTATTCAACGCTCGAGCTGTAAGAATACTTCACTGTGCACTACTACCTGAGCAATACTCCAAGATTGCTTCAGCTAAAACAGCCGAAGAGATTTGGAAAACTCTTGAGGTCACCTATGAAGGGAATGATGAGATCAAAAAGACTCACATTGAGTTGCTACTCACTCACTGAGAGCTATTCAAGAAGTGCATGATCTGAAATGCATACAAGATTCACTAAGCTGATCAACGAAATGTTGGTGCTTGGAAGAACTATCTCTAACGAGGATCAAATTTGGAAGTTCCACAGATCTCTTATTGCCTCCTTTGACGGCAAAGTCAATGCCATGCAAGAAGTGCATGATCTCTCCAAGATGTCTCTAGCAGATATGCTAGGATCTCTAATGACTTTCGAGTTAAAACTACAACACTGGAACTCAGTAAGCGCATCAAAATATGGAGGGAAAGGCATAGCCCTTCAAGTAGCTGAAAATGAAAGATCCAAGTCAGGAGATAACAATGATGAAATGGTTCTCTATGCTAAGAGGTACGTTCGAAAGTTCATAAGAAATAAAATGAGAAAAGGCAAGGAGTCCAAGGATTCGGATGATCAGAGAAAGAGCAATGACAAATGTTTTGGGTGTTCAAAACGTGGACATCATATCAAAGACTGCCCTCAGTGATCACGAGAGGACAACGACAGGGTCAAGAAGCCTGTCCGGCGATCATTCAACAAAGGACAAAAGAAGGAAGCCTTCGTTCCCGCATAGGGAGATTCTGAACAAAGTTATGACAATCATACCTCAGACAGAAACATCTCAGAAGATGAGAAGGCTCACCTATGCCTCGAAGAAGTGTGCTTGATGGCACAAGACAATGATGTCTCAGAATCAGAAGAAGAAGAAGAACATAATGTAAACTATTCTAAACCTTGAAGGAGAATTCAAAAAGCTGAACTTCTAGGACTTTGAAAGTTTTCTCTTATATTAGTTGATCACCTAGAGGCATTAGAAACTGAAAACGATGATCTTTGGGAAGAAAATGAAAAATTGAGAAAAACCTCGGATAAAAGCAAGGTAGATAATCTCATGAGGACACTTATGAAATTACAAAGAGATTATAGTGAAATTCTCTCCGTTCATGAAAAATTGAAGCATGAAAAACAACCTAAAGATGATTAATTGATTGTTGCTCTTAACACTAAAGAAAAGGAACTAGCTACCATCAAAGAAAATATTCTAAGATAGATGCTGTTTCCAAGTCACCCATGAGGAGAAGCAAACGACGGGTCGGATACTGGTCAGAGACAAGTCGTAGAGATGTCTGCAGCTTATGCAAACAACCTGGTCATCGTGAATCCAATTGCTATAAAACAAGTTTTATGAGGCACTGGCAACTCAAGAAACTAGGACTAAAGTCTAGAATGATCTTAGAACATCAAATGGTGGAAATGGGTCCAACCTTTCTATGGACCCTAACCCCACACCACTAATGTATTAAGTGCAGAATCGAGTGAGAATGGACCCCTGCTGGTACATCGATAGTGGGTGCTCTAAACACATGACAGGAGACAAAAAGAAGTTCTTCTCACTCGAACCAGGAAGCCAAGGAACTGTTTCATTTGGCGACAACATTAAAGGAAAAATCATCGTTGTAGATAAGGTTGACATTACATCTGATTATGTCATAGATAGTGTAAATCTAGTTCATGGTTTAAAATTTAATTTGCTTAGTGTTTCTCAAATTTGTGACAAAGGCAATTTAGTTCACTTCTATCCTACACATTGTAGTATAGTAAGTCAGAACAATGACAAAGAGTTGTTAAAGGGAAAAAGGTGGGAAAATGTTTACGTAACAAGCTTAGAGGATATTGACAGTCCAAATCTTCCATGCTTGACTACTTCAATAGATGACTCTACACTATGGCACGGAAGACTAGGGTATGTTAGCACTTCTTTACTAAGAAAACTTGTCAAGAAACAGTTGGTAAGAGGTCTTCCTGAGATTAAAGAATTTGAGACCAATCTTTGTGATGCTTGTGCTAGAAGCAGACAGACTAAGACTTCTTTTAAATCAAATAACTTAGTTAGTACATCCAAGCCACTTAAATTACTTCACATGGACTTATATGGACCTATGAGAGTCAAAAGTTTTTGGAGGAAATTGGTATGTGATTGTAATTGTTGATGATTACTCACGGTTTATTTGGACACTCTTTATTGCTTCCAAAGACGAAGACTTTGAGAAATTTCAATCCTTTGCAGGAAAAGTTCAAGTACAACTCAGTCTCAAGATCAAAACTCTTCGGTCTGATCATGGGTCAGAGTTTGAGAATCAATAATTCATATATATGTGTAAACAACATGGGATTAGTCACACATATTCAGCACCATGGACACCCCAACAAAATGGGGTAGTTGAGCGAAAGAACAGAACACTACAAGAGGTAGCCAGGGCCATGCTATTGGGGAGCAGTCTTCCTCAGGTCTTCAGGGCAGAAGCAGTGGCAACTGCATGCTACATCACAAATAGAACGCTCATACGACCTATCCTCAACAAAACTTCCTATGAGTTAATAAAGGGAAGAAAACCAAACATAAGTCACTTCAGGACCTTCAGATGCCAATGTTATGTCCACGACAATGAAAAGAGTCCCCTTGGAAAATTTGATGCCAGAAGTGATGTGGCCATCTTCCTTGGATACTCTGAAAGAAACCGGACATACAAAGTATACAACAAAAGGACACGGAAGGTGGAGGGAAGTGTGCATGTAGTCTTTGATGAGGCTGACGTACACAATATCAAGGAATCTGATGAAGATAAAGAACTTGGATTCAATCTAGCTGATCAGGATCACATAGATAATCCCAAAGATGAATCACCGACTGAAGAAAACTTGCCCGACAGGTCAGTGATAGGTTAACAACAGGTCAACGAAGGAAACAATGATGTCGAAGATCCTCTCTCCATCAACCATTCATCAATATCGTGATTTTTACAAAAATCATCCATTGGAGAATATCATATCAGACATATCCAAAGGAACTCAGACAAGAGCACAAACTCGAGATCTTCTATCCTTCTCAACGACAGTCTCACCCATCGAGCCCAAAAACATCAAGGAAGCTCTTCGAGACTTAGACTGGATCAATGCAATGCAAGAAGAACTAAACCAATTTGAAAGATGCAAAGTCTGGCATCTTGTGCCTCGTCCTACTCATCAAGGAGTACTTGGCACAAATGGGTCTTTAGAAACAAGTTGAATGAAATGGGAGAAGTTGTCAAGAACAAAGCTCGTCTGGTAGCTCAAGGATATCGTCAAAAACAAGGAATAGACTTCCAAGAAACCTTCACTCCAGTAGCAATGATGGAATCTATCAGATTACTAATTGCATTTGCTGCACACAAAGGAATCAAACTCTTCCAACTTGACATCAAAAGTGCCTTCCTAAATGGGTACGTCAAAGAGGAAGTGTATGTTGAGCAACCTCCGGGTTTTAAGACACAAGAAGGAAAAAACATGGTACTCAAACTTATCAAAGCTCTTTACGGGCCCAAAGAAGCACCAAGATCATGGTATGATCGTCTGTCCTCCTATCTATTGGAAAACCACTTCAAAAGAGGTAAAGTAGACAAAACTCTATTTGTTTACAACAACAAAAAAAGATTTCCTAATTGTGCAAGTATATGTTGATGATATAATTTTCGATGCCTCTGATGAGAAATATTGCAAAACTTTTGATGCATTGATGAAAAAGGAATTTGAGATGAGTGATCTGGGAGAAATGAAGTTCTTCCTAGGACTTCAAGTCAAACAGAATAATGAAGGGACCATCATATCCCAAGAGAAGTACGTAAAAGATTTACTGAAGAGATTTGGAATGGAGGGATATAAGACGTTTGACACACCAATGGTAGTTGGCACTAAGATGGGCATCATGACTGGTGATCGACCGGTCGACCAGCGATCTTACAGAGAGATGATTGGTTCTCTACTATATTTAACTGCTAGTAGACCAGACATCATGTATAGCGTTTGCTTATGTGCCAGGTTTCAAGCAGATCCCAGAGAAAATCACCTCACAACTTTAAAAAGAATCCTACGTTACTTAAAATGAACCATGAGTCTTGGTCTCTTTTATCCTAAGTTTAATAACTGTAACGTTGTAGATTTTCAGATGCAGACTATGAAGGATCTATCACCGATAGAAAGAGCACTTCAGGGACAGCATTCTTTGTTGGGTCTTGTTTGATTGCATGGGGATCAAAGAAACAACAAAGTGTTGCAATGTCAACAACTGAATTTGAATATATTGCTGCGGCAAGCTGCTTGCTCAACTCATATGGCTTAAACAACAAATTGGAGACTATGGCGTCAAAACAGGTACTTTACCAATTATGTATGATAATACAAGTGACATCTCTATTTCCAAAAATCATGTGCATCATTCTTGTGCCAAACATATTGACATTAGACATCACTTTCTTAGAGATTGTTGTGAAAAGGAATTAGTTGGTTTAAAGTATATTTCTACTGAAAACCAACTAGCTGACATCTTTACTAAGCCATTAAGTAGGGAAAAGTTTACTAAGATTGTTCATGATCTTGGAATGATATTCATTAATCACAGTTAAACTGGCTTTTATTTCCCATGATCGGTCACCAACTTGTGAGAAACACCTGTTATATTGTCGTTCAAAAGTCAATGATCAGTTTAATGCATAGAAATCATGTCATACGACTACTTGAAGCAGGTATGTCATTTTCCACAAAGTGAAATTAGGTCAGAGATAGTCCAACGGATAGAAACGAGAAAACTTCTCAATGGATCGCTAACAAACGTCACGACCGCTGCCCGTTATGAATAGTACCGTTATGACATGTCAGCGAGCAGGCGAGGAGTGGTCGCCGACCGTTACTCGATATCTATAAAAGGGCGATGGGAGTTTTACTCCTGTCACACTATTGCCCTCACTCTCTCTAATCTCTCTAAGCACTCAGAGCATATTCTCTTCTCTCTCGCAAAACTTCCTGCGAGATTTAGAGCAAAAAATCCCTTGCCTCACAGCCGTTAAAGAACATCCGAGCAAAAAGTTTTAAATTCTAGTACAAAATCCTTTACACTGAAAATGGCACCCAAGACTGCTCTACGATCAAAAGCTAAAGACATCCTCACAGAAGTTTCCACGCCACAAGTGGCCAACATCTAGTAGACAGAATCTCCAATTCGCCTGACAAGGAAGGAGGAAAATAAGCTTACAGTTAAAGTAATACAGGAAGGGAACCTTCTCGCCAATGAGGTAGAGTATATAAAATCCCACATTCCCAAAACCTACTACCTTATCGAATCCGGCACTTTCAAACCCACTATCATTCCTGATCTTACTCCCACACAAGAAACAAAAATGTCTTCTCCTGCCCCCTCACCTAAAACCTTCAAAATCACCACAAAGTAATCCAAAGCCAAACAACAAAAATCCAAGAGCCAATCAATTGCCACAACTAGTCGTGTAACTCACGCATCTAGGCGCACCCAAAAACAGACAGCTCCACAACAATCTCATTCAACACCAGAGAGGATAACACGTCTGTTACACTTCACCGAGGAAAAAGAAGCCTCTCCTTCAGCTGTCATCAAGGAAGTGGTTGAATCACTGGAGGAAGAGGAGGTTCAAAGTGACGAAACCATCACAAAAGGAAGCCTCAGTAGAAGAGAAAGGCCAGGAGGAAGGTGTAACTGCACCTGACTCTGAAGAAGAGGCAAACCTCATAGCCGCTCTCGGAGAACCAGTCGTCAACAGGTCTCCAACACCTCAGCGACAACATAAAAATGGTGATAGCGACACAGAATCATCATCGCCTATTATTTACATGCTCGAGGAGCGTGCTCACTTGGAGAAAGCAAAGGGAAAAAAGAAAGATGGGCACTTCCTCTAGCACCAAGGAGGTCGAGGAGCTTGCTCATGCCGAAAAATCAACTGCCAAGTCCCAACCTCCACAGTCCTTGAAGCGACTGAAAAGGCTCGAAGAACTAGAGCCTCCATTGATCAAGGCCGAGAACGTCAACGACCGCTCCTGTCCCGTCTTACAAAAGACGTTGGATATAGAGTGGATGAAGAAGATGGGTCTAGGAGAGATCATCGAGCTGTTGGAGTTCCAAGGATGGGTAGACTTCTTCCAGGAGCCTATCCCTGTCTACACCGAGTTGCTCAAGGAGCATATGAGATATCTTGGACCACACCAAAGTAATGAAGATGAAGACCACCTCCTCTCAACGGTCCAAACGGCTCAAATTACTATCTCCAAGTCTTGGGTTTGTAAGACTTTCAACCTAGAGCCAGAAGGTCTGATCATCCCTACGGAAACAACTTGGAATGACCTAGGACACCAAGGAGGAAAGATGGTTAACCTGCTCAACAAAGGAGCAACGATGAAAAACTTCAATGCCGTGGACATGTCCATCACCGACAGAGTCGTCTTCAACTTAGTCACCCACAACATCACCGCAAGGAACCAGCGCACCCACATTGTCAATGCCCGGGATGTGAGGCTGCTATTCGCACTCAAGACCAAGGAGAAAATTGATCTGCCAGCCATGATTCTTCTCACTCCAGATGAGAGTCGTCAAGTAAACCAAGGTCTGGTACACGGGGGAGTGGTCACCGCGACACTTGTAGAGAGTGGAGTGGACACCGATAGGTTCCACAAGTGCACGCGCACTGCTCAAGACTGCATCTGCTCCGAGATGCTATCCAAAATGGGGATAAAGACTAAGGGAGATAAGCTAGTTGCCATCCACAAGCCCACAAAGAGTGAGGAAGCACGATTAGAACCGCGAGCAACCGCAAGAGGTTCAGGACTCAAAAGGAAGAGAAGTCTCTCACCGATCCATGACAGGTCGGGGACCAGTCTAGACACTTCAACTCGGGACGTTCTTCAGCGAGTAAGAGTCACTCTTCCGCTGTGTAGGTTGTCTTCACTGAACCAAGTGTTCATCACATGGTTCAAGGAGCAATAGATTTTATGGACTCCCACATAGCCTGGCATTCTTGGTCTCCTAGAGACTCGAGTGAAACCGTGAGAGTTAGATTTAGGATTAGATTTTTCTTTTCCATCAAATGCTTTATTTGCCTTTGACTATCTATTTCAAAGTACCTTTTGGATATCAATGAAAATGCAATTGGTTTTTGTTACTTGAATGCTTATGATGGGTATGAAATAATTTATTGTCTTGGCTGCTTGTTCCTTGATTAAAAATCACAAAATGAACTGAGATATTTAGTCCCATCCATTCCAAAATTCCAATCTCGGACCTTGACGCCTAAAAAGCCTACAAACATAGCCCACAAGACGTAGCACCTCATTAAATGCCACTCACCGACCAGTCATTGATCATATCCAAATTGTCTATAAAAACTTGCTTACTCCATCCGCCACTCACACCCAGTCATACATATCTCACGAAATGGCTCAAACACTACAAAGTTCATCTAGCTCAAATGAGCTGACCATTCACTCCACCATTCGCAAGTTTATGGCCACTAAACATCCAAAAAAATACGTCGCCCAAAGCTATGTTCAACCAGACTTCGACTTCCTTACAGCTTGGTCTATCACCTCAAGTGTCACTCTATCACATACACGTTCTCCACATTGCATGGAGTTCTCCATAGAGTCTGATGAGTCCAACCTTTCTACCACAGCTGAATCACCTTTGATCAATCCAACCAAAGCTAAACCTTCTTGGATCAAAGCCGGGTTTTCGGAGGAAGAGCCTTTAGGCTTAGAAGATTATGAATAGAATACCCAACTACGTCACTCCATCTAGATTATCTTGATCATGTTTTATAGTTTATACTCTATGGAATGCCATGGCCTTTACAATATCTTACGTCGTGTAGTTGCTCCCTATTTTGTTGTATGGCAAAGGGGGAAAGAAAAGTATATGTACTTGTGAGAGTACTTGTGAGACTATGTCTATCATCCTTGTATTATGTATCACCTGAATGAAAACTTTATCTACTTTGGTCATGGTATAACATAAAAGCTGACACTTATTGTGTTGTGCATAAACGCTGTTACTTATTGCTATCATTCGTTAAAAGTTTTCATTCTTAAAACCCTTAATAAACTCAGGGGGAATCCTTCTTAGGGGGAATCTCTCAATTTTTTAATTGCCAAGTACATATAAATGTATAGGTTGCCATCATAAAAAAGGGGGAAATTGTTAAGACAAGATCCTTCAGTTTTGATGATAGCAAACCATGTATTGTCTATTTAATGCATTTGTTAAGATTCATGATTCGGATAGACAGGTGAATAAGTGGCTAAGCACGCAAGGTTGCAAGCGCACTTAAGGCATGAGTGGCTTAGCACGCAAGGTTGCAAGCGCGCTCAATCCACGACATGTGCCTACCAGTCGGGCACCTGTCGATGAGAGCTCTGGAGGACTTCTAGCACAGACAGCCAGTCAGACACCGCACGAAGATATCTCTTATGCTTAAAGAGGAAAATCAAATACAGAAGACTGCAAAGGATCGACGCATTCAGTTAAGACACATGCATCCACATGTGCAACTTGTTCAAGACAAGCTTGCGACAAAAGAAGAAGTTCATTAATGCACAAGATAACAAAGCTATAAAAGAACATCAATACATAGTTGTAATGAATTTAGAAGAGAGCATTTATAAGCATTTAATGAACTAGACAGAATCAGGCAAGTGGGGCACACAAGTGGTGATCGACCTTTCAAGAGGGTTGCCGCCAACTTGACCAACCATGAGGCGACATGTAGCTCAAGCCTCTAGATCAAGTTGAAGACTCTCTGCAAGTCTAGTGTGTTTGTTGTGTGAATAATTGAAGTGGTAGTCGACTCCTAAAAGTCTAGAGATTAATGGGACGGTTGTTACATCCTAACAACCGTGTATATACTTGCATTTATTCCATATGTAAGTAAGCCCTGTACGAGAGAAAAGATAGAGGTAATCTGGACAAGTGTGGATCAGACTTAGGAGAGTGTGTAAGTGCTAGAGAGTTGGTGAGCTAGAGAGGACTAGGCAAGAGTATCAATACATTGGGTATTTGATAGGACGACAGGTCGGGGAACAGTCGGTGAACCGTAGGCCGATAGTCAGGAGAGGGTTGACGACTTTAGGGGTAAAGTCGAAACTGTCACGGGAGTCCGTGTGTGGGCAAGGGAGTTTGAGTGAATTTCGTGTGTGTAGATTCTCAATCGAAATGTGTTTTCCAGTTTAAAGTTATCTCTCGTCTCTTCCTAAACTATCAAGTTTTATTAGAGTCCACGATACATCCACGACATGTCGGGGACGCATCAGGAGCGCTTGCTGGTTTCACTAGTTACGTTGCTTCTGAGCCTTGGATAGTCGGGTCGGGATGTCCCGTAGCATGCTGCGCAGGAATTCCTTTTGATTAAGCTCCTTAGGGTCTCCCTTAGGACATTGTTGACCGACGCGTCTGTTAGTTGTCTCTACGGCTTCTGATGTGGGATATTCGGATCCATAGGACACTGTGTGAATCCTTGTGATGTGTTAGCGAGTTCTAGTGCCTCACCCTTTGTTTCTGGTTCTGAAAGTTTGACTTATGATTTGGTGTGATGATCTGTTCTGATTTGAGATTTGATTCTCTCTACTCTATCTGTTTGTAAAGTGACATGTTTTCTTTCTATTTTATATAAACTTCTACATCTGTTTTGAGTGGGCTTCCTTGAGGAAGTCTTTCTGCTTACTGGGCTGTTGAGCTCACCCCTTTATTCATTATGCAGATAGAGCTCAGAGATATCTTTCTCCTCCTCTTTGGGGATCTGATCTGGATATGGGTATGTTAGACTTTGTTATGTATTTGACCTTTGCGCTTAAACGCTTTAGTGCTGTTGTAGCGTACGGGTCTTGCTTTGTATTTGGCATTTGATATTTGGCTTTTGTCATTTGTTTTGAATGTTGTAAACCTTTTTACGTTAATGCGATGGTTATGTTTCCGAATTTGGATATGCGTATGTTAGAGCCTTGTGACGTCAAGTAGTAGACTCACGGCATGTAATGGCCTTAACTCCTAGGCCGGTTTTTGGGTCATTACATTTAGTGGTATCAGAGCCAAGTTTGGCTTTCTCTGGTGAATGTGGGTTTGTCTGAATGTCTGAGATTTCTGCTATGTGGTTATTTGATGGATTCTGAGAAGTTTTGGTGTCTATTTCTTCAGTATACCTCCTTGACGTGCAGTGACTTCTCAGTGCGGGATTCCACAGGGAGGCATCGCCGATTTGGTGCAGCAGGTGGTGCCCAGGTGCTACAGACGGTAGGGACCACTGCTGGGTCAGCATTTGGAGCTGGCAGCTCGGGGGGCAGCAATGTGAAGGTGCTTCAAGAGTTCCTGAAGCTGAAGCCACCTTCGTTTGATGCCAGCGGTGACCCACAGGAGGCGAGCCACTGGATCACTACTATCGAGGATCTTCTGAGGGTTATGGGATGTGAGGAGGACCAGAAGGTCGGGTTCACCACGTTCATGTTTCAGAGTGAAGCGAAGGAGTAGTGGAAGTCGGTTGAGAGGAAGTACCCCCACCTATGGACTTGGGAGCGGTTCAGGGGCTACTTTAACCAGCAGTTCTATCCTGATGTCTTCCGGGATCAGAAGATTGTTGAGTATGGGAAACTTCACTAGACGAAGGAGATGTCTATCGATGACTATGTGTGTAGGTTCATATCCATCTCTAATTTTGTGCCTGAACCGGATGACAACCGGAAGGCGAGGAAGTTTGAGGCTGGTCTGAGAGGCGACATCCGTGCAGCTGTGGCACCTTTCCACCACAAGACATTTACTGAGGTGGTAGATGTTGCCTTGGTGGTAGAGACTGAGCTACAGGCTAGCCTGGGTTATGAGAAGAGGGACCAAAGGCCCGATAAGGGCAAGGATCAGAAGAGGAAGGGCCGTGTGAAGGAGCCTGAGAGGCGGGACCAGACTTCTTCTTAGAAGAAGAAGTTCAGAGGAGATCGAGGAGCTTCGTCTTCTGCTTCGCCTGCTGTGGCAAAGTGTGCTGAGTGTGACCGTTTCCATCTGAGCCGCAAGTGCTACAGGAAGTCCAGGGCGTGCTTCAAGTGTGGCTCATTAGATCACCGCACTGCCAATGTCCACAGGCTAAAGGTGGAGGTAGCAGTTGCAGTTCAGAGGGTCAAGGTCCCAGTTCAGGGTCTGGGCAGAAGACTGATCAGAAGAAGCCCCAGACCCAGGCACAGGTGTACGTGTTAGCTGGTGACCGTGACCGTGGCTCAGAAAGAATAGTGTCAAGTATCCTTCAGATCTCTTCTCATCCAGTTTTTTGTTTGTTTGATTTAGGAGCTACCCACTCCTTTGTGTCTGCTGATTTAGTGGGTAGTCTTGGGTTGTCTGCTATGCCTTGTGATGTTGCTCTGTGCATCTCTAGCCCGTTGAGTGGTGTGCCTACTTGTGTCACTAGTACAAAATAGACCTATCGCAGAAGTTGTTTTGGGTCTATCGCAGCGGTTCTAGAACCGCTGCGATGAGGTACGCTGCGATAAGGTCTCGACCTATCTCAGTTGTTTTTGAACCGCTGCAGTAGGTTACCTATGGCAGCGGTTCCTAGCTAACAACCGCTGCCATAGGTGGGCTTCTGAAAAAAAAAAACAAGCCTATTGCAGCGGTTGTTAGCTAGGAACCGCTGCCATAGGTATTTTTTTTAAAAAAAAAGAATTCTGCTTCATCTTCTTCCTCGCGTAGCCATTCACCAGTTCAGAATCGGCGCAAAATATGTTCCTTTTTTCACCAGATCAAGTTGCAAAATTACCGTGAGGCGCACAACATGTTCCTTGTTCTCCAAACCTGTTGCAAAATTACCGTGAGATGAGAATACAGGGGCGCAACCCTTGTTCCTCGTCCACCAACCAGATTTGCAAAATTACAGTAAAAGAGGTGTAGATATGAGAAGAGAAAGAGGCACATAGCATATATGTTCTTGTTCGCCAGTTAGGGTTGCAAAATTACCGCGTGAGAATATTAATGGAGGCGCAGAGCATCTTGTTCTCAGTTGGGGTTACAAAATTACCAAAGTAAAGATAAGTTCGAGCATATTACCATGAGGGAAGATAAGAAGAATAAATGAGTGAAAGAAGAAGAGAGCGTAGAGCATGCGTACCTTGTTCACCATCGACCGTGAATGAAGAGAAGAAGAGAGCGCAGAGTTGTTCCTTGTTCGCCGCGGCCAGAAGAAGGAGAGCGCAGAGCATAATTAACGTCAGTTAACAGAGGAGAAACTTTTATATTAAAACAAAAAGTCTATTGCAGCGGTTCCTAGTAACAACCGCTGCAATAGGCTAAAAAAAACTGGGAAAGTGAAATTTTTGAAAAAAATAAGCTGGAATTTTTTTTTAAAAAAAAATTGACCTACCTATTGCAGCAGTTCCTAGCTAACAATCGCTGCAATAGGCTTAAAATAAAGCGGGATAGTGAAATTTTTTAAAAGTATAAGCGGGATTTTTTTTTTGAAAAAATCGACCTACCTATTGCAGCGGTTCCTAGCTAACAACCGCTGCAATAGGCTTAAAAAAAGCGGGAAAGTGAAAATTTTTTTAAAAAATAAGCGGGATTTTTTTTTAAAAAATCGACCTACCTACTACAGCGGTTCCTAGTTAACAACCGCTGCAATAGACTTTTAAAAACGCGGGATAGTGAAATTTTTAAAAGAATAAGCGGGATTTTTTTTTTTGGAAAAATCAACCTACCTACTGTGGCGCCCCTATTGCAGCGGTTGTAAGAGGAACCGCTGCAATAGGACATTTTAAAATTTTCGCGTCACCTACCGCAGCGGTTGTTAGCTAGGAACCGTTGCGGTAGGTGACGCGAAAATTTTAAAACATCCTATTGCAGTAGTTCCTCTTACAACCGCTGCAATAGGGGCGCTGCGGTAGGTCTGTTTTGTACTAGTGTGTGCTTAGTTCTGTGTGCAAGTCTAGTCCAGTAGTGATTATGGATAGGGTTTTGCCTGTTGATCTGATTCCTATGCGTATGTCCTGCTTTGATGTGATCTTGGGCATGGATTGGCTAGTAGAGCACCATGCCCATATAGATTGTACGGCTAGGAAAGTCGTATTTGATAGGCCAGGCGAGACCCGTTTTACTTTTATGGGTAACTCCATCCCTGGTGCACCTGTGTTTGTGTCTACGATGCAGACAGTCCGCTTTCTGAGGAAGGGCTTCCAGAAATATCTCTGTTTTGTGCCTGAGGTTCGAGCAGGATCCCGTCTGGAGGATATTCCCATTGTGTGTGAGTTCCCAGAGGTGTTCTAGGACGAGGTGCCAAGACTACTACCTGACCGTGAGGTGGAGTTTTCGATTGAGTTAGCACCATGGACACAGCCTATTTCGAAGGCTCCCTATCGCATGAGTCCGGCTGAGTTGAAGGAGTTGAAGATGCAGGACCTTTTGGACAAGGGCTTCATTCACCCTAGCGTGTCTCTATGGGGAGCACTGGTCCTATTTGTGAAGAAGAAAGATGGCTCATTCAGATTGTGTATTGATTATAGGGAATTGAATAAGGTTACCGTCAAGAATAGGTACCCTCCTCCCTGTATTGATGATCTCTTCGATCAGCTGGCAGGAGTGATTGTGTTCTCTAAGATCGACTTGCGTTCTAGTTATCATCAGCTGAAGATCAAGGCCGAGGATGTGCCTAAGTCTGCCTTTAGGACTCGGTATGGGCATTATGAGTTCTTGGTCATGCCTTTTGGTTTGACCAATGCCCCTTCGTTCTTCATGGATATGATGAACCGTGTCTTTAAGCCCTTTTTGGATTCTTTTGTGGTTGTTTTCATTGATGGAATCTTGGTGTACTCCAAAAGTGCTGAGGAGCATGAGGAGCACCTGAGGATGGTTCTGCAGACGTTGGAGGAGAAGGAGTTGTATGCAAAGTCAAAGAAAGGTGAGTTCTGGCTAGACATAGTTGTTTTCCTTGGTCATGTGGTTTCGAAGGATGGCATTTCAGTGGACCCAGAGAAGATCGGGGTGGTCATGGAGTGGGCGAAGCCCACTAGTGTGTCTGAGGTGCACACTTTCTTAGGGTTGGCTGGATATTATAGGAAGTTCATGGAGGGTTTCTCCAAGATTGTGTCTCCCTTGACTCACCTTCTTAGGAAGGATGTCAAGTTTGAGTGGAGCGAGGCATGTGAGGAGGGCTTCTAGGAGTTGAAGAAGAGGTTGACTTCGGCTCCGATTCTGACGTTACCTTCTGGGGCAGATGGCTTCGAGGTGTTTTATGATGCTTCTCACAAAGAGTTAGGATGTGAGCTGATGCAGGAGGGTAAGGTGGTAGCGTATGGTTCATGTCAGTTGAAGCCGTACGAGAAGAATTACCCTACCCATGATTTGGTGTTGGCTGTTGTGGTCTTCGCCTTGAAGATCTGGCGGCACTATCTGTACGGGGTGACGTGTAAGGTCTACACGG
Source organism: Limonium bicolor (assembly GCA_023374045.1). Classification (NCBI taxonomy): domain Eukaryota; kingdom Viridiplantae; phylum Streptophyta; class Magnoliopsida; order Caryophyllales; family Plumbaginaceae; genus Limonium; species Limonium bicolor. The sequence goes on from CM041776.1 coordinate 229,308,197, forward strand.
ATCACAAGAGTCTCAAGTACCTATTCATGTAGAAGGAATTGAACTTGAGATAGCGGCGTTGGTTGGAGCTTCTACATGATTATGATCTGGAGATTCTTACCATCCGGGTAAGGCAAATGTGGTGGTAGATGCGCTGAGTCGTAGAGGTGCTCCGGGGATTGCTTGTTCTATGACAGGGATTCAGAGGTCCGCTTATGAGCTTCAGCGCATGGGAGTCAGGGTTGTTCAGTCCGATAGAGCTGGGATGATTGCTTCCCTTAAGGTTCAGTCTACCTTGATAGATCGGATCAAGGATGGTCAGTTAGAAGACTTTGAGTTGTGTAGGATTCGGGAGAGACTATCAGATGATCAGGAGTCCGACTTCTCCATGTCTAGCGATGGCTGCCTTCGATACAGAGGTAGAGTTTGTGTGCCCAGTGGTTGTGAGTTTAGACGAGAGATTATGTAGGAGGCTCATGGAGCTCCTTATTCGATACATCCAGGGGATGTGAAGATGTGTCAGGACCACAGAGAGTCCTTTTGGTGGGCGACTATGAAGAGGGAGATCTCGGATTTTGTAGCTCATTGCCAGACCTGCCAGTAGGTTAAGGCTGAGCATCAGCGGCCTGTGGGTCTTCTGCAGCCCCTTCCCGTTCCTGAGTGGAAGTGGGAGAGCGTAGGGTTGGCTTTTATTGTGGGGCTTCCTAGGACATCTTCTGGATTCGATGCTCTTTGGGTGATTATAGATCGTTTGACGAAGTCGGCTCATTTCTTGCCTGTGAAGAAGACCTTCAGCCTGGAGCGCCTGGCTCGGCTCTATATGGATGAGATTGTGAGGTTGCATGGTGTGCCAGCGACGATCGTTTTGGACAGAGATCTGAGATTTGTATCTCGCTTCTGGCGTAGCCTGCATAAGGCTCTAGGGACGAATTTGGCAATCAGTTCGGCAAATCATCCTCAGACTGATGGGCAGACCGAGGGGACGAACCAGATTTTAGAGGATATGTTGAGAGCTTGTGTTCTAGACTTTGGTGGGAGCTGGGATCAGCACGTTCCTTTGATTGAATTCACCTATAATAATAGTTTTCAATCGAGTATGGAGATGGCTCCTTTTGAGGCACTGTATGGTAGGTGTTCTAGATCTCCCATTTGTTGGGATGATCTAAAGGAGAGAGCGATTGTAGGTCCGGAGTTGGTGCAAGGAGTAGTGGATAAGGTCCAGACTATCAAGGAGCGTCTGTTGGTTGCTCAGAGCCGACAGAAGAGCTATGCAGATCAGAGACATCCTCCGCTTGAGTTTCAGGTTGGGGATCACGTGTATCTAAAGATTTCTCCTGTTCGGGGCGTTGTTCTCTTTGGCAAGCGAGGCAAGCTGAGTCCTTGGTTTGTAGGTCCTTTTGAGGTTCTAGAGAGGGTTGGACGGTGGCTTATAGGTTGGCGTTGCCACCAGCTCTAGCAGGAGTTCATGATGTGTTTCATGTGTCGATGCTCAGGAAGTATCTTCCTGACCCTTCGCATGTGATTGATTATGGTCAGCTTCGACTTCGAGACGATTTCACCTATAAGGCAGCTCCGGTTCGCATTAGCTCGTGATGTTCACCGGCTTCGTAGCAAGACACTGCCTATGGTTAAGGTTCAGTGGCCTGACCAGTCCGAGCATAAGGTGACGTGGGACTTGAGGAGGAATTATGTGCCAAGTTTCCCTCCCTCTTCGAGCAGTGAGGTATGTCGAATTTCGAGGAGGAAATTCCTTTTAAGGGGGGAGTGATGTAATAACCCGGATTTTTGTTTAGATTTTCTAACGTTTCAGTTTAATTTATTTCTTATGTTGGTGGTGCTTTTTAGTGTTTTAGGACATCGGAGTCATTAAATTAAAAGGAAGGGACAAGGAGGAGATTTCCCTCTTTTATATTTGGTAAGTGATTTAATAAGGAATGGCATTCCTTATTTTTCTTTCCTTGTTCAATCGTACAGTTTTCCAAGAGTGTTTCTCCCAACAGTTTTCTCAGCGTTCTGCTAGTTTCTCCTCCTTTGGTGTGTCCTGAGTTGCTTCTGAATTCGGGTGTGCTGCTTCTTTGCACTTCTGCTGCTGTTTGGGGTTGTTCTCCTCAGCAAATCAGGTTGGTCTTTGTGTATTCAGTGGCAGTATTGTTGTTGTTGGGAAGTGCAGTTTCTGATTTCGTATTCTGATTTTGGGGGTTGTTCTCTGCGAATTCAGTGGTGCGTTGTCTCCTCTTCGTGCGCGTGAACATCTGGGGATTATCAGGCTGCAATTGTTGATCGTCTGCGCTTCGAATTAATGTAAGTGGGGGGATGAAATCTTGGTGGTTTGCTCGCCCTCGGGGTCTGATTTCTAATTGCGTTCTTGGGTATGATTTGCTATGTTTTGGTTAAATTCTTGGATGGTTTGTGCTGGATTTCGACTGAGTAAAATCCTCGTGGGTACTGATTTATGATTCTGAGGTTTCTACTGATCTTGTGGGTAATTTGGTTGTGTTTTTCGTGTCTATTTTCGTTCTGTGAACTGCTGTTTTCATGATGTCCGGACGTCTAGCCGAACTTGTATGTCCGGACAGTTCGTCTGGCGCGCCTGTGATTTCTAAATTTGTGAAGCATCCGAACATCTATCCGAACTTTGAAGTTCAGATAGTGTGCGAGGACAATTCTGGTTTTAGCTTCGACATGTGTCCGAACTTGCATGTTCGGATGCAAGTTCGGACATGATGAATGTTTCGTCTTTCAAACTTTCAACTTACGTCCGAACTTTGACGTTCGGACGTAAGTTTGGACATTGTGCTTTTTGCAGGTTATGAACTCTCGACCTCTGTCCAAACATGCATGTTCGGAGGCATGTTCGGACATGCCCCTGTTTTCGCCTAACATTTCCGTTTCAGCTCCGTTTTGAATTCCGTTTGAGGGGTTGTATTCCCCTATCAGTGTACAAGCTTCCAATGTTGTTTATATGCATCCTTTTGCACCTGAAATCAGTATTTATGAACTTATTATTTTGGGACCTAGTTACATTGCTTCTGAGCCTTGATAGTCGGGTCGGGCTGTCCCGTAGCATGTTGCACAGGAATTCCTTCTGATTAAGCTCCCCAGGGTCTCCTTTAGGACATTGTTGACTGTCGGGTCTGTTAGCTGTCTCTACGGCTTCTGATGTGGGATCTTCGGATCCATAGGACACTATGTGAGTCCTTCTAATGTGTTAGCGAGTTTTAGTGTCCCACCCTTTGTTTCTGGTTCTGAAAGTCCGACTTATGATTTGGTGTGATGATTTGTTCTGATTTGAGATTTGGTGTGATGATCTGTTCTTTCTCTCACCGTCGGGTGTACGGTATGTTACTGTGTGGTCCAAATATCCTGAGGGTTTCCTTGGGTTTGAACATGTTTGTATATGGTTAATGAGAGTGATATGTGTGTTATATGCATGTGATATTATATGATTTACTTGTTCGACAATCTCACGCGATTAATTATGCACGAACGTCTTTCGGACTAAAGTAATACCGATTATTTACTCGACTTAAGTTACGAGCAAGATTAGTAAAAATCATTACTTATTAAAGTTCAATGAATATTATATTATTCCTAATCAACGTAAGTAAAAGACTTAGGAAAGAGATTCAGTAATGCCAATCTCTAGAGCACATGTACTCGATATGAACCTAACCTAGACAACTTCTAGGTGAATTTGTAAGACGTAGATGTCAATTATATTGTAATGTCTATAACCTAAGAGTAGACCTTATGTAAATTGATTAAGTTGCTTAATCACATGGAGAATTGGTATATGAGGGGGAAAACCCAGGGTAGTCTATGGATTAACTAGTTGCCCTGCCCAGAGTGATCTCTTAGAAAGGACTTCCAGATATGGGTCCACTTGCTATAGAAATCTGACGAGCCAGATATGATCGTTGGTCAGAGGGCACTACTGATGGTGCATGGCTACAGCCACATGAGACACCTTTATTAGGCAAAGAGGAAGTCCAGAGATCTTCAGATCGTTGGCCGGAGGGCACTACTGTTGGTGCACACAGGACGACTGTCCAAACTAAATAAACATTATGAATTATAAAAGGTTGTCCTAACATGATGCCCACTATGAGCTAAGAGTAAACGTAAACGAATGAACTACTAGTATTAGATATACTGTAATACGAGCTTTCAATATCCCTTGTAAACATCGTTAACAAATGATGGGCCTCAAAGGCCGAGTAATGAGAACTATTCACAAGAAAACGACTCTCGTTTTGTTATTTTATTTATTCGTTCATTGTTAAGTGGATGATTTATTTGTGGATTGATATGATTATTATTGGATGAACTACAATGCCAGCATTTATAGTTTTATTATATACTTGTAAAATAGATCCGCATGAAATGAACCGCATGTTAAGACACCTAATTGACTTAAGGAGTAACGGGTCCTAGGATTACACTTTAGCATATTCAGCGGTTTGTGCTGAGCCCGTTATGGCATACATATTGCAGGTGCTCGATCGAGACCGAAGCCATAGGGTGGGATACTCTTAGGTAGTTAGCGGTTATTGCATTTATACTCATATTACATTATATACTATGGTTGTATATACTTTGGATTACTTAGATTGCTCACTTGTACAAACTTGGTCATGGATTGGACATTGTATATATTATCGGTTATCTATCTCCGTCATCACAGTGGCTATGTTATTGTGGAAATTTCACACTTCATTACTCACATGGGTGAGTAATGGCGGTAGCACCCGAGTTATTGTTTGTTGTAAATCTTCCGTTGTATTATTGTATTAAATTGGGCAGATTGCACCGAGATTGTAATGAATGTAAGTTTACGAGTTAGGGGTGTTACACTTACGGTATGTGGCTTAGTACTGATGTTTTCTTAGCCGGAACAAGGCCCAAGGAAACTACGCATTTGAGTCATGGTCCTATACGTGTTGGGTGGTGGTTGACTTACTAAGGTACAGTAAGTCAAAATCATTGGAAGAGTGGTTCGGAAGTGGATTCATTGTAGAGCGCTAGTTCAGTTGAAGTCGAGAGTGATCCATCATCCCTTTTGGAAGCCATGCACATTGACATAGCTGGCTATTCTCACAGTCTTAGGAAATGTAAGTTTGGTCATCTCCCAACTGATCCATTGATGGCGGAGCTTTGGGCTTTGAGTTTTTTATAAACAGATTGAAAAGGTAAGAAAGTTACGGTCACTTTTGATTCAGAACACCTGGCGAAAGGAAGCAATGGCCGGAAGAGGTACGGAAAGAAAGCGACTTTAAGGAAGACTCATGGTCGCCAAGGGAAATGAAGGCATGGATCCTTATTTGCATTGGAGATGACACTAGCCATGCAATTAGTGAGTTTTAGAACCTTGGTTCAATCATTGTCACTAGTTTGGTTAAGCACTACCTATAGCTATCTTTTGAATATGTCACTAGTTTTTGTGTTAATCGGGTTTAGTACATATTTAGCACTTTGGGTGGATCCTAGTACAAAAGAATGTGTAGCTTTCTTTTGGATAGTTGGTTTGATTTTACATGTAGATGCAGTTGAAGGGTTAATTAGGTAAAGAAGACTTGTGAAAGTGTAAAGGACTTCTATGGCCAATCTATGATGTTTTTGATAGAAATTGATACTCATTCATTAAAAACAGGGGCAAAAGGCAGATTATGGGACCTTCAACGGTACCCATTCTCTGAAAAAGTATATGAGTTGGTATCTAAGTACCAACTTTAACTTAATCAAAATACACTGAAGAGTGACTCCCCTACGATTACCATCCCTAATCCAACCAACAGCTGAAACATAAACAAAGTAAAATTTAAGGAGACTCCTACAAAGATTACATCCAAAACTACTCATACTACCGGGAATCTTGAACCATCCAATGCATTTGATTGTACGAACCATGACCTTTCTAAGCAATCCAAGCATTAGATCATACCAATAGCTAAGGCTACCCACCCAAAAGGTAAGCTCCAGGGCATTTTGATTTGATATGAAACTAACAATTTGCACTGTAATAGTGCTGGAACTGATACTTTTGAAATTCAGACTCGCCTTCACCAGCTCATGAGATAGATCATCCTCCATTGTATACTTTTTCCACACCTCTTGTCTCTCTTTCATCTCTGTTATGTCATACCCTGTATGATGACTACCAATAACCAGCAAGAGATAAATTATCAAACCAAAATACCAACAAAACTATTTCTTTCTCATTCTAGCGACAGCATTGCTTGAGCTTCTACTACCATGCTTACCATTGTAGAACTCATTAGCTAATCTCAGCCTATGAACCATTATCTTACACCTAGTAACCACCATAACTTGGGTCTCAGCCGAATCAGAACCAATAAGGTTGTACCTTATCTTCTGGTTCAAATCTTGTAAAACTGCTAGGAGAAGACCAGCCCCCCAACAGTTGAAACTAAGCACATTCATTTCTCTAGGCTGCCTTGCTTTTCAACAAGGCTAGCCTTATCAAAGATCAACTTATTACATGAAGAATCATGCCTAATCAACTCATAATTTGGGCTTTAGTCATCTGAACCTTCACTTTTGGGGCTCTCCTATGGTTCTGAGTAATCGATTTGGACTCATTACTCATAATACCTACACTGAATTTATGCTTTCCTTCCCCCTGCTTATTCCTTTCAGAAAACTTAGAACTTGTCTCCCTCTTACCTGGAGGAAGAAACAACCTATATATTGCTTCCATGATTTGGGGCCGACCAAAATCTACCTCAAACAACCACCGAATAGACAGAGGCAACAACAAAGCACAACAAAAATTTAGGCAAATCGACCCACACATAAACTGTCGAGGCCAGCAAATACTATGGTCTAGCATATCTCACCAGCACCACCAGAGAAAACTGATTCGAAAGAGACAAGAAACTCAGAAATCGGACCAACACCGGGGAGGGACACTGAGAAGTAAATCACCGCCACAGAAAACCACCGCGCACCTAGATTATTGACGAATAGGAACGAAACCCTACGAATCACCACGGTTAACCTCCACTAATCAACACCAAATTGGTAAACACTTACCGGAGAAACAAAATCCCAGGAGCAAGACTTCACTGGTAGGGTGAGCTCTGGACAGGACCTTCTTCCGAGACCTAGAGGACACCAATAACTAGAAGCCCCAACTACAACCCTAAGAAGAACGAAGAAACTCGCCGATAGTTTTATGTAATACTGTTGCCTAAAAACAGATCACTTCCGCAAAGCCTTCTTCCGCTGAAGAAGCGCCACGCTGACGCGCTGAGCCGACCTAGAGAAAACCAAATGTCGAAGAAGAGAACTCAGACTGGGATTCAATCTCCCTGCCACGCAGAAGAGAAACCAAAGAAGGCTACTAGTCGCTTCTGAAATCTCCCCTATAAAACCCTAGGATAAGTCATGACGGATGACAAGGCCTGTGGAGGAGATTTTCTTTTGGTTTTGCCAATCTATGATGTTGGTTGGTCTTTCCTTAAGTTGCACATGCAATCCCCATAAGCAATTGGGTACACATAGCAACACCAGATGTTTTTGGTATGTTATTGAAGTAATGGTTGATTTTTTCAAAAGGAAAAAAAACATAATATTACATCCAATAATGTATCGAGAACACCCTACCAAACCAATAACTTTTCAAATTAGTCCATGAACTCCAAATCTAACCCGGCATGAAAGAATTTCAAATCTAAGTAATAAATTACAAAATAAATTTAACTTTTTCAGAAAGAAGAAAGTAGAAGTGTGATGATTGACAACAGAGCATGCAGATGAGTAGTAGTCGTACATGATAGGATCCAATTTGGTTCATTCCTTCACTCAATTCGCATGTTTTAAATCATTCTCTCTAACTGTGCCCTACACTATGATACCTCCCATCCTCTCGTCTTTCTCCTTGCCACGATTCTACCTATCACACACAAACACAAACAGAGACACTTATCTTGCTGTTCCTCACTTCTCTTACAGATTACGTAAAGTTAAAGCTACACACAAACATAGAACCTGCTACACTCTCTCAAGTCCAAACTCAACCAACCCCACCCCCACCCCCCGTTGCCACAAACAAACACTGCCTTCTTTGATTCCTCTTGCACTTCTTCCTTACCATCCTCTACTACCAATTCTTCCTCCAGAACCTCTATTTCCTCTTACACATCATCTCTTCATCTCCAACCCATCTCAGATATCAATCTCATCCACCCAATCAGTTATGAAAGACAGAGGAAAAGACCTCGAGCCATTCCCCAACGCCGCTGAACCCTCCACTTTCCTCCAAAACGACAACAACAACAGCATCAACTCCACTCTCTTCTGTAAGAAACACCCATCAACCTCCTCCGCTGCAATCGGAATCTGCGCACTATGCTTAAACGACAGGCTAGTGGAATTAGTCTGCCCGGAATGCGGAGAACAGAGACTCTCTTCCTCATGCTCCGAACTCTCTTCCAACCCAAACTCAAACCCAGAAGGAGTCGCTAGTGTCGGAAGAATCTCATTCCTCCTTGAAAACGATCAAAAACCCGGTCAAAATTCAAATCTCTTAAACATGAAGCATCATCCCAGTCAATACTATTCCAGCCAACAATACGGCCCATCAACAACAACCAAATTATCGGATCCCGACCCACCCTTCTTGAGACGGAGCAACAGTACTTGTGTTGCGGTGGATGGTATCAACACTAGACGCGGCGGGTTCTGGCGAATCGGAAAGTTATTCAAGAAGAAAACCCATAAAGACATCACGAAAAGCGGAGCGGATCATGAAGAAGATTCGAAAAGCGAGATGTGCGTTTCGGATATCGTCGGTGTTTCAAGATCAAGATCGGTAAGTAGCTTTCGTGGGAATTACATGAATTACGAACATGAATCGAATAGAAACAGCTGCGGTGGAGGCGGCGGTGGTGGTGGTGGAGGAGGAGGAGGGGTTTTATCAGGAGCTAGAGCATCGAGTGTGAGTACTGGGTTTATGATGGATTCAGCTAAGAGAAGCTGTTTCAGTGAGTCAGAAGCTCGGATGAGTAATTTTGAATGTGACAAGGATTTATTATTGGGTTGTCCTCCTCTTCCGCCGCCTATAAAGGGGCCACCGGCGTCATCATCGTTCTTTGCAATGCGGGAGATTAGTAACGGTGGTGGTGGTGGTGAGTTTAGTTGTGGGGATGATGATCCTAGGTTCATTGATCTTAAACTTGATCTGTCATCTTCGACATCGACGTTTGAGGGTAGAGGCGGTAGTAATTATAAGGAGTATGGAGCAACTGGATTTGGTAGTATCAGAGGAGGAGGAGGAGGGGAATTCTTCGGGTCAAGTAGTGAGTATGTTGGTGGGCATTATGGGAATTTCAGAAACGGTGGTGAAGTGTGTGCTGCTTCGTCTTCGTCATCTAGGTTTAGTAATGTGAGTGAAGGAGAAATCAGGAAGTGCAGGAGGAAGAGACATAAGGTTTGGAGGTGGTTCTTCAAGGGTTCAGCTAAATTGGGAAAGTAAGTAGTAGAATTTGATATCCATTCTAGTAACAGAGAATGGAAAAATAGCAGCAAGAGCAGTTCATGTGTTTTTTATCCTTTCCTATATTGGAAATTCTCCATGTGTAGAAAAAGAATTATGTACGAATCAGATGTTGGTTCAATTTTTACCATATAATAGTTCACTGGAATCAATTATTTAAAAAAACGAACAAAAAGCTTATTGGAATCAATGTTCGTGGGAGTAATTCTTAATTCGGGATTGTGCATATTTACAGAGCCAAGAAGTCAAGTTTTGTGTTTTTCTTTTGTTTTGGTGTCCGCTTCATGTCCTTTTATTTTCACTGGGCCAAGCTCAGAAGTTCTTTCTGTCTTTTTTCTTAATATTGATCTTTAGAAAAAGATGTCCATAAAGTTGAATGAACGTGAATAAAAGAAAAGCAGAGATAATTATTATTATTTCATAATTATTAAAAAGCATTATTGATTCTTTTTTTCCTAAATAAAGGCATTGTTGATTCCGTTTAAGACAATCATGATGTTTCCTCAGCATGTAATGTTATTATAATTGCAAACTCTAAAGTGGAAAGCACCATCACTAATTGAACAAAAAGTCAAGTTTTGTGTTTCCGCGTGTTTATGAAGATATATCACACACTTCCTCTTTATTATGGCATTAACCAACCTAAACCAATTTACGGAGGAAAACCAAAGCTCATTGTCTGTCCACCTATGGCTAGACTTGGCAATTTGGGTCGCTGGTTTGAGTTGATATCAACCCTAACCCAAACCATTTAAAATACTAGCAATCTAATCCAACCAAAAAATCGATGGGTCAGAAAATCATGACCTTAACCCAATCCGTTTAAAATCTTTCAACCCTAACTCAACCCACCCAACCCATTTTTTAAGCATTCAATAATTTAGATGGATTAGGAGTAGAAATTAATAAAAAAATTCAAAAACATCCAGTGCCAGTTGGAACACTAATTAGGATGAAACAAAAGGACGAGAAATAATCTTGCTTGATCGACCCAACTTTAAATGAATTTCATGTTATGCAAAAAATGTAAAACTACTGCACCAATTTCACATGAATAGAATAACACGTACTTTTTCCATAAAGTTACATTTATCAATCTGAGCCTAAAGCTCTACCATTGTTGGGGAGAAATCCTATCTAGATATGCATATGATCCAAGTGCCCTTAATAAAAAGAGGAACGAAAATGAAAATCTTCATTATGCATTAAAGAAATATACTAAAGAAAAATCTTCTAAAGTTAGAAATAATTTATAAACTGAAAGCTCAAAGCCTCAAACTATGACTGATAGTTTTAAAATAATTACACCTGTTTAAATTGAGTGCTCATGCTTGAGAAAAGTACAATCACAATCACTTAATCGTTACCAACAGTTGAGGAACTTTTATGCAGCACGCTATCCGCATTGTTGGCTTCAGAATTCACTAAGAGGTCTATAATCAAGATCCTACTTACAAAAAATACATATCACCTACTTTTGTTCACTCTTCTAGATAATCTAAACGTACATATGTTCTCAAGAACAACTATGGCAGTGAGAATAAAAAAACAAACCTTGGGCAGAGATGAAAAGCGACATAGACATGAACAACAACATAGAGAAGAAAATGGACGTGAGTCTGCAAGATGAGAGCATTTGGGTTTTCAACATTATGTTACAGTCTGGTTGTGCCCTTTATTTGATATGCAGCTGGTTGGGCCGTTTGTTTAGTTATGATTATGTGATATTATTAAAGGTGGGATAGTCCAACTACACTTGGGCTTAAGGCTAAGGCATAGTTTGATCTGAAAATAATATATGTGTTTGTGTGTGTGAATTAATATTTTTATTTTTTATTACTTACAAATATATTTTCGGGTTTCGGGTTGGGTCATGGGTTAAGATCTCTACCCTAACCCAACCCACAAAATTAGCTTCTTACCCTAACCCAACCCAAAAAATAGATGGGTCAAAAATCAAGACCCTAACCCGCAAAAGTATAGGTTGGGTTCGGGTTGGGTTTCGGATTGGGTCAAAATTGCCAGGTCTACCTATGGCTACTGTTCCTAGGATCATCTTGTCCATAAGTATCACTCCCAAATCTGTCCTAAAACTGACATATTAAAATATGGGTTTGTAACTGGTTAGGTCGATCTGTCAGCTAACCCATAACCCGAAAACATTTTAAAACAATAAAATTTTTAAGTTTATTCTACTACTCAACCGACTACTGTAATATAATGTCCAACTCTCCTAATTTATTCTCTATCTCTTCTCTGCTTTCCCTCCTCTTTGTCTCCTGATATGCTCTCCCCAACTTTTGCTTACGTTTGATGGTTTTATATGCTAAGTTAATGGTTTAGTCTTGGTGATTTTGTGTTGAAATTGTATTGATAGTACAAAAATTTTAATTTTAGGCTATAGGTTGGGTTGATTTCGGGTTGAATGGGTTTGGGTCAACGTGTCAGTTCTGGGTTCATGTCAAACATGTTGTGTTCGGGTTGAGGCTATGTGACCCTGGTTGGATTGGGTTGAAAAATTCTAACACGCTTCGGGTTTAGGTTGGATTCGGGTTGACAAGAAACTCGAGTAGGTCAGGTTTGTGTTGAGGTTAACTTGACCCAAAATCCAAAATTGACCACCCTGCCATAAAATTCTGAAATAAAAGACAAGTCGAGATAAATTTGTAATTTTCTAATAAGTATAGGAAAATGTATGGTTTCCTTTGTGGGCTAGTTTTCGGGTAAAACAACTGGATCACCAATAGACTCAATTAAGGGCTTGCATAAGAGCATCTTCGATAGTAGATATGGCAGATTTCATCTGATGTGTGAGTGGTAAGAGAATATTAATGTTTTTTATTGTTGTAGTAGCGATGAACTAGGTGACATTACAATTTGTAGTACCAGTTTACTAATTACTACAGTAAAAATTTATTTAAAGTCATATTAAAAATGTTACGATGGAAACTTGTAACACCCTGATATTTTGCTTACTTCTTAGACTAACTAATCTAACATATTTGCAGCGGAATATACATAAAGTTAGTCTGGTTGTTACCACCACACTCACCCATGTGAGTGCTAAGGCTAAATCATCTACTTCAAAAGTCACTTAATCATTAATAAACGAAAATGTTGCCAAGGGAACAAGCTCCCTTGTGCCTATGTAAAAAAATGTCCGGTGGTATCTTGTGCCAAACTCTAGTTTACCCAAAACCCTAGTTCTCCTGACACATGCCCCACGGATATCTATAACAGCATATTATAACAAAGTTGTAAATCTTCTTAAACGTTCTCAACCCAAGTGTCATGCCATGCACATATCAACCTGCAACCATAAATCACATACACAAAGAAAGGGGTCGCAGGTAAAGTTAGAGCAATTGAGTAATTCTTGCTACAACTTGTAAAATTCATTTTGTTTTATAAAACTCTTTAATATATCATAAATAACATCACAATGAGTTACAACAAGATATACCATCAGAACCCACACAAATAATCTTACCAAGGCACAATAACAAATACCATGAAACAACCATGTTAATTCCACCAGAACTTATCTTAGTTTATTTTCTTCCACCAATCCTCGGGCACACCGGTCTTTTGACAAAGGGCACTAAGACCCTCAGTCCCTAGGATACTTATAACCACCGCACCCTATGTTGTTAAGTGTGCACACCCCCTATAGGTTAGTTGCCCATAGAGTAGATCATAGCGCCCATAATACATTGGTAGTGTGGGAAAATCAGTGTAGAGCTCAATATGGATATAGGTGATCCATCTGCACCATGATTAATAATTTCAATCTCAATATGGATATAGGTGATTCATCTGCACCATGATTAATAATTCAATCTCAATATAGATATAGGTGATCCATCCACACCATGATTAATAACAAGTGATTTGGAACATCAAACCATAATCTCAGCTTGAGTAAAACAACCACATAACACATCAAAAAGACCATAACATTTGTCCACCACCAAACAAGCAATAACCAAGTAATTCATCCACTTAAGCACTTGTAATTTACCCTTAAAACAAGACCTAGATTAAAGCCTAACCTCTGAGTATTTTCGACCCACCTTCATTCCATCATAACACCATGCCCTTATGAGAAAATAGTCATGAAACCAGGGAAGAATACATCCAAAAGAAATCATATATTTTCGGTAGAAACCAGAACACCTTCAAGCACATTCTTTGCCTTTAAACTCATCTTTAGCTTACCAAACCCCATATGTATACTCATCCACAAACTTGAATTATGAAAGGTGGATAAGAACCATGATTTCAAGCTTAAAAACATGAAGGTTACTCAAAGAAAACAACCATATACCCTTCTTCAAACTTAAGGCACCAAAATACACTAAAAAGTGACCTTAAGCAAACAAGTGTTGTACACAAGAATTACCTGAATTATCTTGGCCATTTTTCTTCTAAACTGTCATAGGACTATCAAGAATTTAAGGTCTTCCTAAATCCTCCAAAAATCAGCACCAACTTACCTAGAACTTCTTCACTTTTCCTCTTAGTTTTCACCCTCCTTGGTCTCGGTTTTGATCTTCTCTTGCTAACTGATTGCTCTACTTCATTACTTACTTCTCTAGGTGAGATAGGAGGATGGAAAGATGGTTTGGAGTGAGGGAGAAGGGCTAGCCGAATGGCCTCTGAAATAGGCAAATGAAAGCTTACTTAAAGGCCAGGAAAGCTTTAGTTAGGTGAAACCTCATGTAACACCTTCTTGTTTCCTATTGGACCAAGCTTTGGAAGAATAAGATAAGGAAATTTCAAGGCTGATTAGGCAAGGATGGTGGCGGAAAATATAGCAGCAATGATGGGCTGAACCAAGCATTAAATGGGTATTAAATGAGCATTAAATGTAGCCACCATTTTAAGGCTTTGTTCGGCTATTTTGCCAGGACTTGTTTGGCTAGATGTTCTAAGGTTACTTAAGCATGAAGAAAGGTTAAGATGGTGCTGGTTAATTCCTTGTTTGGCGCCACTTATATTTATAAATATTTAAAGTTAGACTTCTTCATGTAAAGGAAACCTAAATCTTCACACCAACTACCATGTGACACCTATTAACGGTTCTAGGATATAATAACACATAAATGACTAAGTAAAAGTTGGTCATATATAATAAAATACTAAGCACCTCAAATACATGTTACATCTCTCCAGGTCGCCACCTCGTGCTTACTTCCTACTAGGTTACCACCTCTTGTTTACCTTCACTAGGTCACCACCTCATGCTTAACAAGTCATTATTGATGTATCTTAAGGAGAAAAGTAGTTTTTATGGGATAAAACTTACTTCAGAAACATTTCTGGCTACTAGGGTTTCCTAGGGTTTCTAGGGCTTTCGGGACTTAGGGTTTTTCTCACAACTTGGGGTATTTCAAAACTAATGAGCTAGAAAAAAAATATGGAATTTCATTACACTTCATCAGTTAAATGTTATTTTTCAAGCATCATAATCTGTAAACTTTCACTTTGCATGAATATCAGCATGACAGCCGCATATATATTTAGTACATAAGTATGCTTATAGTAGTACATACTTAGTATATCAATAGTACATTTAATTAAAACTAAGAGTACATTTGCAATTCTAGTTTCATAAAACTACTCTTGGTCAATGACAATTGTACTATTGTCCAGGAAAGCAATTACTCTTGTTCATTGTAAAATGTACTATTGTTAAATATAAAATATACACTTGTTAAATGTAAGATGTACTCTTACTAAATGAAAAATATACTCTTATTAAATATAAAATATAAAATATAAAATGTACTCTTGATAATGATAAATGTACTCTTTATAAATGTAAAAGATGTACACTTCAAATTATATAACTGTATTCTTATTATCAACATATAAACTGTGTTGTTCTGGACATATAAATATATTCTTTATAAATTAAAATGTGTTTATACAAAAAAAACTATATTTACCAATAGCAGATTCCTAATCACTATTTTGACAGCTACATATAACCGTTGTTTACCTTTTTTTTTTTCAAGACAGGTTTTGCTTCATTAAATAATATACTAGTTAAACACTAAACTAGTAACCCTAATACACCACCAAACCCACTTAAGAAACTCTCTACTTCAATGTCTATATCATAGCAATCTCGACCAAAAACCCTAAGCTTCATCCTATGCTCACCGTTTACACAATCACATAACCGACTACTATCACATAGAGAATCAAAGAGAACACAGTCTTGTCAAGCAGACCCAATAAATCACCGTCATATTGGGCTTAAGCAACAATGGATTCAATTTCAGCTCTATTCCATTTTTTCATGTAACCCTCGTAACCTGAGTGAAGAACTTAACCACCATTTCCCATTCACCATTGTGAAAAGACAGGTCACCCACATTACCTTCATATGCAAAAGCCAACATTATGCTTAGCCTTAATCCAGACCCAGCGGATTAACAGAGTACCACACATCAATGAACATCGCTTGATAAAAACAAGAGTATAATAATACCTCCATATACACCTTCTTGGCAAAGAAACAGATGACATATCGTTGATCTGTCTTGAGTTACGACCAACCAAATTGTGCGGGTGTCTTTTACCTTTTTTATACAGAGTAGACTTTAATTCTTTTGGATTTACCCTTTACCCTTTCTAATCTCTGTTAGAACTAACGACCAAGTGTCCCCAGACATAATTATACCTCAAACTCAGTGGCGGCATCTCGTTACAGCATACGTCTTTTGATAAGACCACCCACGCCTTGGGGATCTGTCCGCAATTATTCACCGTTTTTGGGATGGGTAGCCCGAGTGCACGCGTGCGCGCTTTCGTCGTTTTTTATAGTATGTGTTGTAGCATGTTTCACTAGTTTATTACTAGTGGAGAAGATCGTATCTTTTAGAGCGTCCTTATCGAATTAATCTCACTAATAAATCGAGTATTATATTATTATATTTTCTTCAAGTTTTTTTAACTAGAATTCTTTAATTAAGAACCTGTATAGCATCTTCATTTTTTTTCTTATCATCTTTTTTTTTAATCTATGGCAGAAATCCAGACTTTATTTGATTATCGTAGTTTTCCAATATTTCGTTAATATTTATCAGATATTGTACCAGGTTTCGTTCTTTTTTTGTTGGAATTTCAAAATCAGATAATAAAAAGTTCAATTTAAACAATTTTTAAGAATAGACAAGGATTCCGTGTCTTGATCAGTGTCTTTCGTTTGTGCCTCTATGATGATGTATGATGTATGATGTATGATGTATGACGTATTTGCTTCACATGCCTCTCAAACTTAATGATATAGGATGGGGCTGTGTCGTATATATTTATTCTATTTTTGTTATTGTGTTTGATAATCAATATTTGTATAAGTCAACTTTGGTTTGGTTATAAAAAAATTAAGGTATATGTGAATTTAATTAAACTCATAAACTGTATAAATAACAATCTTTGACAAAATAAAATATAAAATTAATTAGATATAATAACATATTTGTCAAAACAATCCAAATTTTGAATGAATAAGAAAACTTATTACATCGGTTTAAAACTATGATAAAAATATTCTGACATATTTGATAATCCGTAAAAATAACAAATTTTAATTGGAAGCAACACAATTTCTTAAATATAACAAAGATAATGTATTCTAGTTTTCAAGCAATATACACAAACACTTGAAATGAGCAGCTTAAACTTCTACTTAGTTAATAGCTAGCTGACCACTTCTAAAACATTAATAACTAAAATCCAAAACAACACTCGCCGCAGCTCACAAATTAGTCCAAAAATAAGTGAGATCCTTTAAACATAAGTGCATTATTCAATCATATTCGATTGAATTAACAACTGCATAATCATTTTCTTAAAATGTTTTTTCCCGTATTAAGCATTATTTAATATTGATAAAACTAAACCAACACCAAAAATGAATAGCTCGCGGGGTTGATTTAGCTCCAATCAAATACCCCAACATAAAGTGCATTACGAAAAGCACTAAGACATATCCAAGTAACTTTGAGTTTCCTGTGCTCACCACCCAAACTCCCCAGCTCACCACTCAAGCAACACCAAAATTACAAAGATGAACAAGTAGTATCTACAAGAGAAGAGGAAACCACAACACATTCCCCAACATGAAAACCTTAAACAAGTTTGAAAAGACTGACATAAACATAAAGATGAAAGGACCTAACCATAAACGACAAGAAAAAGCAAGAGAAGGAAAACGACCCATGGCTGCCAAGAGTTCTTGCCCCCTATGCAGCCATACCAGCGATGCATCATTTTTCCTCGCAACTTCCGGCTGCCCCAGTATTACTCCATCATCCAATTTTAGACTGAGATCAATTACCAAGGTGCCTAGTGAAATGTGGTAGTCCTGACGAGACTTGATAGTTTCACCTTTCTCTACATTTGGACTAACTTTATTATGCATCCTAACCTCCCTTAGAGAAATTCCGTCTAGGACCCTATCAAAGTTCCTCTTCTTTCCCTCAATCGTCTCCAAGTGGTCTCCAGTATGCACGAGCACCGGGTAATCTACCAACTGCAACTTGTTCTCAAGGTCCTCGATCCTCTAGTTGAAGGTTTGAGAGGTTGATGATGATGGTTTTGAGTTAGCTCCTGGCCTCTTTTTACCCCTACCCTTATGAGTGATCAGCGATCTGTCACCAAGATTAACATCCTCATCCGAATCCTCAGGCTCTATCCCTTGTGCATCCTTTGAAGCATCTGTATTGGGCGCACGTGAATTCCACTTTACTTGAGTTCTTACTTTCCCCTTCCAGGATCTTCCAAATTTCACATTCATCCTCATCAGCACCCTGACGCCCAATCCGTAGACCTGAAGCCCTGAACCATGGCCCGTAAGGAAGAATGCCCTCCTTTGGGGTCCTTGAAAATAGAGCATTTTGAAAGAATGAAGAAACGGGCCACAATGGAAACAAATTGAGGGCATCTTCTCATAGGAAAATCAAAGAACTGAGGTAGTGCCCTCTAAAGCAATAGAGATACAACACAAGTCCAGCTTATAAACATCATGCCCGATCTCAATCCTCATAAGATATCCCCTAAAGCGACCATCATCCTCGTCATAATAAAAAACTCCCAGTATTGAGCCAAGTCAATGGGTGAAAGTCCTGTGCGGAAAATGAGAGGCAGTGGATCCAAATATAAAGCGGGATAAAGCTGCATACATGATCTTTAGATGATTTCCAAGATTTCACTGGTTCTCAAATTGAGGATATCTTTAGTGTCCGTTTTCTTGCTTAGTTCGAACATAAGAGATTCATTTCAACATTCTTGACCTTACATTGTTCATGTAGCTGCCAACTTTATCCAAGGTTCCATCAAGTGCCCGAGCATTAGTAACTCGAGTGGACAAGAACTTACCCAAGATACAACGCCTGTAGTGTTGACATTCCGCTTGCCCCAGAAAGTCGTCTAGATTCATCGAGAGGTCTTCTTCCTCTATGAGTTAGATCAGCACATTGAGAGGCGATCTCTTCTACCTGGACTTCTGTGCATAGATTTACCATTACCGGAAGTGGTGTTGATTTGAGAAGGAAGACTGAAGAGGAAGGTGGGAGGGAGGGATTCGAGTAGGAGAGGAGAAGATTCTTAAGGGCTAGGGGTAGATCAATAAGCCACATGCAGATTGTTATGATGAAAATTTGCATTCCCGATGGAAGCATTGGAAACATCACCATCTTGTTATCCAAGGAACTAGAGAGTCAAAGTGTCGCAAGGCCCTCTCACCACGGAGAGACATACAAAAAAGAAAGCAGACCATTTCGCAACAAAGAGAGATGTTAGTAAAAACAAAATACAAATATAATAAAATATTTCATATATTTGCAAATGAGCACACACCGTGCTCTAATTTCATGCTCAAACTTTTACTCTATGATGCACCACATAAATGACTGATATTGGGAAATTATAATCGTCCTGCTATGTGTAGTGTGGATGGTCCTATACTATACTAAAAATAGTTAATCTAGCTATAACATACTAGTCATGACTATACTGTCCACATATGTTATGACCATGAACATGGATATGTAAGATACTATCAACTTGGATCGTAGTGTCTTGCTAACAAATCATCTTACTACAGTAGTATAATAAGTGTCGGGAACATACTAAAAGCATAGCTTGTTACGCATAAGTAAAATAAGATAACTATTATAAAATTGAGAGAATAAAAGAGAGAGTGAGAGATAAAGTTAGAGGCAACGGGCACACAATTTCTTCTGTGTTTCTTGCATTACATATCTCGGTCTTATATAGTACAATATAACATCATTTACCAAACCTTTGAGTGACCCATTACTGAAGAGGGAATACAAACATCAAAGGTCTTTGACGGTTGCACAAATGAAGAGACTAGAGGAGGTTTCGAGAGTTACACCAATTGAAGGTCTAGGTAGACCAAAAAACATGTGGATGTGCATCCACTAACTAAGATGATTTACAACACTTCCCTTTGAATGTACATTCTATTATACTGCCTCATTAAAAACCTTGCCATGAAAAACCCATCAGAACAAAAACGACGGTCACGGAAAAGAGTACAATTTAAATGTTTATCTCCCCTCAATTTAACAAAATTCCTCTTCAATGTCACATACCAATATCACAAAAAAGCTTCTTAAAAACTTTTGTACGAAGTGTCTTGGTAAATAAATTAGCTAGAATATCATCGGACCAAATCTTGGGAATATCAAGAATACCCTTGGTCAGAAGCTGATGAGGTGTGAAGTATTTTGGTGATATATGCTTGGTTCAATCACCTTTAATGTATCTTTCCCTTATTTGCGCAATGCATGCAGCATTATCTTCATATATCACCGTCGGCTTCTCTAGATCTGACTGAAGGCCACAAGAACTTAGTATATGATGAATAACACATCCGAGCCACACAAATTCTCTTCCCATTTCATATAGAGCAATCAATTTGGCATGATTTGATAAAGTTGCCATTATAGTCTGCTTTGTTGAACGTCAAAAAATGACAGTTCAAACATGTATGTCATAGGACTCATCTCTGTAAGAAAATCTCGTGACAGGTTGCCTCTTTATAACCTTGCTCGGAAAAATCATATGGGACAAGACCAAAGCGAAGGACAAAAGTATAGCCATATAAATTATTCCCCTAAATTTGACATACATGAATATATGCCAATATTCATTCAAAAATATGTCATCAACCATCTATCACCTTAACGTTGATGAAGAGGTGGAACAATAGTGAAATATGTTTATGTAAAATCATGTTTTATCAAATGCTAAGTCTTATATCACCATTAAATCATTCACAAGTATAACATATGCATAAGGTTCTTGGCTTGAGCCACTCACATTCCTTTTGTATTATGTAAAGGAAGATAAATTTGTGTGATCCAACAAATAGGTCCCAAGGTCTTTTGATATCTGCATAAGAAAAGTATCTACACAATCATTTTATTAGTCATGTACGCCAGCATAACTTTACCCAACTCATATACATGAGCTCAGCGCAATCAATTAATGCACTTTCAAGTATTAAACTTCATATTCGCAAAAATATGCCCTTCTTAGTGCCTAACACCATACCCTTGGCTCTTTTTGTATACATGGTGCAACCATTTATGAGTAGACAATAATTTATCATCGATAAATGGTTATTTCATCCTGCTATTCAAGCTTTTAGTCCCTATATCATCAAATGATCTTACAGATAGATCTTGTCAAAAACAACCTCAAGCTTGACTTCTTTCCCAATCATGCAAAATACACATTAGCATCAGAGCTTGAGTTGGAAATTCATTAGAAAAAGCTATTTAATTTTCCCATTAATAATCCATACATGTAATTCTCTAATATTTACTTGGGAGACCGTGCAACTTATACCAAAGTTACTTTGCACAGAGTTACCTTTCAAAATCTATCTAGTACTCCAAGAGCTCTTACAATTTGGTCCAATCTATACCAAATCTTGACCATTTTTAAACTAATCCTCCTCAAATGTATATAGTTTTGCAAGAAAGGAAAACAATAATTTATATTCTCAACCTTTAATTGTCGTATAACCTTATGGGCTATTTTGCGTGAGGGAAAATGATACTCTATAATTCTCAACATCCAATGCATTTATCTTACGATAGAATAACATAATCCTTTTATTTTTCATCCTTCAATGCACATCTAGCATGAGAACATATACAAATCTTATAGTTCTGAACCTAGAGTTCATTTATTTTCATGAGGAAGTACGATCTTACCTCAAATGTACTCATCTTGCACGAGGTAGCATAATCATTAACCTCAAGCACGCCATCTTGCACGAGGTAATATTGTAGTTTTATAATCTCCATTTCAGTAATTACATAAGAGAAATCCTAACCTTTAGTGCAACATCTTGCACGAGGTAATATCATACTATCTTAAAAAAGGGATTGCCTCGTATACAGTAATTCAAACCCGTTCTTATAGCAATACTATTTTCCTATCATAAAATAATAATCATCATCTTAAAAAGGCAGCGAGGTAAGTGACTCAGTATCTTTGTCTAAAATACCCCTAAATTAATTTAAATTAATTTAGGGGATTTCTTTTATTAAACCTTTAATAATACTATTAAGTATTAAATTATTATAAGGAATTATGAATATTAAATTATCGTATGGAATTATGAGTATTAATATTATATGGAATTATGAAAATTAATTTAGGGGATTCCTCCTATTTAACTCTAAAGAATACAATTTAATACTTAATTATTATATAGTATTATGAATTTAATAACAGGATTTATAAGTCAATAAATCTTGGAAAAATTCCTAGACACTCCAATTATATTATAAAGATTTTAGAAATATTGGGAGGATTGGTTTGAAACATGAAAGTCAATATTAAATCCTAGAAACCTTAAGGCTTATTAAGCCTTGCTAGGGTTGACTTTTGAGAATGGTCAAACCAGCCCATGAAACCTATACCAATAAATAGGTTATGGAAAACCATGAAGATCGATAAAAAGAACGTCAAAAACGGATCATCCTAGCCAAAGTTATGCTAGATTGAAGTTTATAGTCAAAATTTTGAAATATGCCACATGTCACACTGCCACGGGTCGCCCAACACTTAGCCGTTTTTATCTCCTATATTTCCGGTAACAGAAATCAATTTTTGCCCTATCTTGTGACCTTCATAACTTTCTCATCTTATGGAATTTTTGAGTGTCGTCTGCTTTGTTGTCTTCTCCTACACTTCCTCTAAACAACCATAGCTCACACTAACCCTAATTCATCCTAAATCAACCGGAAATTCGAGCCAAAGTAGCCACCCTGCAAAAACCGAAACTGCAGTTCCAGTTTTTCCCTTCGAATAAGGTAACTTCGACTAGTCATAACTTCTTCGTTTCTCATCCAAATTTCATGTTCTTTAGCTCGTTTTGAAGAGCTCTAATTCCTCTAAAACTTTCATGTTTATGGCCTAAGCCAATTCTCAACCGATTGGAAGAACAAGGTGTCTAAAGTCTCGGTTTCACCATCACATAAAATAACAGTTTTCTTCCCAGAAAACGCAAGGTAAACTCGCAACTTTTATCTTCGATTTCTTTCTGTGTGTTGCGAGTTTGGATTAGTTCTTGTTATCAATACGTAGATCTAAGTTTGCTCTTTCGATTGAGCCCTTATACATAGCCTAACTCGATTTGTACTGCTAGTTATAGATCCTCAAAGTTGGCATCACGAACTGCTCGAAGTTCGAATTTTTCCAGTTTTCCCGAATTCGAATTCACTCAATTCGCACAACTCCGGTAAGTTTCCGATCAATTGCTCCGTTATGGTCATTCGAGATCTTGTTACCGGCCTAATCCATGTTCCAATTTAGTCAATTGCGTGATATATTAGGAGAATTTGTTAGATTTGTTTCCGAATCGTATTCTGTATCCAATATAAACCCTAACCTCGAACTGAATTCGAACCCCGATGAATACTGCATTATAATTGGGGAAATTAGCATCAATGGAACCAAAATTTGATTTTGAAACTATAGAAACAAGAATCACTCGATTTCGTTCTGTAGATTAGGAGATAATAGAGATTTAGTACTCGGGATTGAATATGGGTTCGCTGATGAACTAGTAGTTCAGGGGCCGTCCGATCTCGTTTTAAAAGATTGGACGGCCGGGATTAGATCGGGTTAATTAAGAATTGTTATAAGTTTATTAAATTTCAGAATTTGGCTCTAACTTGTTGATTTTATTTAATGGCCTTCCCGAAGGTATTTTGACTTGAAATTTTAACCATAGATTCCTTATTTAATCTAGTTTATTTTGATGTAAATTAATATGGTTTTGGAGTTTTTAAACGTAATTTATGATTTTTTCAAGTTACGGGTTTTCTGGAATTATTTGGCTAAATTAAAAAGATATTTTTATGAAATAAAAATTTTATAATATGTATAAAATGTTATGGTTACTGTATATTAAATTTGGGAATTTTTGGGCAATGGTAAAAGGTTTTAAAAATTGTGTTTATGAGTTTTTCATAAGAATAACCTATAATATAAGGTTTTTAATGTAACCAAAAATTAAAGTATGGTTTGTTAATTAACTTTTATGCTGGGGAAAATAAAGGAAACTAAATTAACATTTTATAACCGTAAGTTTATAAATGTTTTGGTATTAGCTTTTAGGAGAAGTGAAATTATTTACATATATGTATATATACTTACTTAAGTAGGAACTTATATAAATTAAGGAGTTTAATTATCCTACATTTTATTTACTATATTATATGGGAGTTAATGTTTTTAATTAAACTAAGGAATAAATATATATATATAAATATATATATATTTTTACGCATTTATAGAAAGGGAATAAAGTAGTAACTTAGAGTAAGACAAGGAACTAATTAAATTAACACTTATAATAACTAAATATTATCAGAGCTAGAATCCTAAGATATAGTAAAAGAAATACTTTATGAAATATACTTGGAATACAGTTTAAGGTTGTAGTAATAAGATAGCTTAAATATAATAAGTTGCATAGGGAATGTCTTAGTTAAATGCTAATACCGGTATACTTATATTTATAAATTAAGTAGGGGAAAACATTTTATTTATTAAACCATATATCGGTTGTGGTATACCTAAAAGTTATTAAACATAATTAAATACAATTAAATTCTCTAAAAATGTTATGGATAAATCTTGATACATAAAAAAATTATAAGTATATATTTATATAAATACATTGGAATAGATGTGGGAAATAATATTCCTTGCGGTAGTTATAATAAGTAGAATATATATATATATATATATATGTTAAACCTTAGGTTTTAATCGGTGTGAAATTAAATAGTCACTATTGACTTACGGGTTTAATTACACAACATAATTGTAACACGGTCTTGGGCTAACCTACTAAGCCCAAGTCTATGAACTCCAAAAGCCCACTTAAACAATTCAAAGAGAGTTTGGGCCACTCTCAGGAATAAATTCTAAATCATTCTAAACTAAACGAAATGGGCCTAGTAAAGGATTTAGTTAATAGGTCAAGCCCAAATCTTTGTGAGAGAATAATGGTAAACCTGGAACTACTAGTCAGTAAGGAAAGAAGGTTGTTTAGTTTATAAGTCCCTTAACTAATCGACACTTGGAACATCTTAATTATAGGTTACTATTGGGGAATCACTTATTCGAGTTAGTTATTGTTCTTCACATACCAGGTACGATTTCTCGTACTCCGATATTTTTGCTGATTGACTTGTGGAATGTTTTGGGAAACACTAACTGACTTTAAGGGGATTTTCTAAAAATGAAATGGTTGGGTGACTAACTCAGCTTGTGTGACTAACTGAGCCTTGAATGCGAAACTCACTTGGGTATTGGTTCCTTCTACTTGGTGCCCCGTTAGACATTGGCTGCTTAGGGTTTACGCTTCTGCACTATGTAGGACTGAGTGTTTTGGTATTGCTCTGGGTAGTTAGTGATCTAGTGGGAATTTGGAAAAAGGTCAATCTTGGAAATCTTTCTTTTGACTCTGGATATCGTTTCATCCATGAGCTGGTTCTTGAGGTTTCGACGTGCGCGCGTCTTCAATGGTAACAGTGAGGGGCTGTATATCCCCTGTCCCAAAAAGGGACGTGATAGACAGTGAGGGGCTGTATATCCCCTGTCCCCAAAAGGGGACGTGATAGACAGTGAGGGGCTGTATATCCCCTGTCCTAAAAGGACGTGCTTGGCGGTGGGGGACATCTCTCCCAGTTGAATTATTCCATTTTTGAGTTATTGGTTCTTGGATCTATTTTATCATTCCTAGTCCTTTGTGACTATCTGAGTCTTTCTACGAATTGGGTTTAACTAAGGAAAAGGATGTTCACTAACACATGATGTGATTTTGTTTCACTAACTTTATCTTTCTGTTATTTATCTTTAATCTTAATTTGTTATCTTGGTGTGAAGATTTGTGAGATGCTTTGTTCCTCTGAGTGGTTTAAGTGATTGCTTTCAGGCTATTATTTATTTAAGAGTTGTATTATAAGTTTGTTTTTGGAGGATCGTACCAGTTCCATTCCAGGGAACTGACCCACCCCACTCGGGGTGGGCTGCTTGGTTTTATCTTGCATGTACGAGTTACTTTACAGGTGACCACGAAGAGAACGAGTGATTGGGATGGGATTAGGTTTGAGAGTTTATGTGTTAATTTCTGTTTTAATTCTGTTAAGTTTTCTCGAGGTTCAGGCCGTGATAGTTGTAATCATTAAGTTGTATTTTGGTGAGGTTTGGTACCGAGTGTTTGGAACCCGATGGTCTGTACGCCTTTAGTATTTTATTTCCGCTATAAATATGTTAAATAGGGGCGTTACAAAAAGTGGTATCAGAGCGTAGTTACGCTCTGAACCCGAGAAAACAAGCCGAGTGAAATACTTAGATTATAGGTGCACTTAAAACTGGGGAATTGGGGTAGAATTGGGAAGTGAGGATTCCAGTAAGGCACGACTCCTAACCTTCCTAGATTAGTGAATGATTTCTTTATACACTTTTTTTTTGAATGTCTGTAGAGAATGGTGTGCTGTTGTTCTGATTGAACATTAAACTACAGTAGAAATATAGGTTGGAATATCATCTATCGAGTATGTTAAGTTTTTGGTTGGGATAAATCATATATTAAGCTACTTTCAAAGCACTTATGGAGAATACATGGCTAAGAATACAATTCCTTAAGAGCAAGTACACATGCTCCTAGAAATTTTAAAGAATACTTTTGGTTGAAAACAGTATACAAACAGAACTTTAAATAACTAAATTAGTATTGATATTATGTGAAAGTACTTCAACTCCTTTAAAGTTTGAAAATAAATCTCAAGAATTACTGGGTACAAATGTTGCCTAAAGGTAATATTTGGATAAATCTTAAGTCTAGAAAATTATTAAGTTAACAAACACTAGTAGCATAGACCCGAACCCATAAACCACACTAATAAACTCTATGCTAACTTTAGAAAGAAAATACCTAAACCTAACACCCTACGGGAAGTGTCTGGTGCGACGAACTCCTAGGCTGAAAGTAGTGGGGGTGCACACCCACTTCTGGAAGTTTAGGGGCTAGACAAGCCTTGTCATCTAACCGTATATAATCTTCTACGCAGGTGATGGATTGTGTTGAACTTGAGGGGAAGTGGTGGTAAGACGTTACCATCATGAAATCTTGAGCTAGGCATATTTCATTACTAGCCACAATGAACAATTCAAAACTTATATATTAAGATCCAGTACTAAATTCATACATGTAAAGAGTTTACCGAGTTAAATCCTTGGTGAAAAATACTTACCTATGGAGTGAAAACACATGAGTAACACTAAACTAAATATCATTGATCCTTAAATACTCGGAATATTGAGCATCTAGTGAGAAATTGAGAGTTACTTAAAGATTGGAAATTCTCATGTTTACTTGGAAGTTTAACATTATACATGTATAAAATTTTAGAAGCCACACTAAGAGTGATATTTACCAAAAGCCACCATTATCTAAGAGAGTACTAAGATCTAATGATCAGAATAATACTTACATATAACAAACCCTAAGAAAAATAGTTATCAAGAGTGAGTGAACTTTCACTAGACTAATTCATTTGACTTAAAATTTATATATAGAGTCCCTACCTTAAATATATATATATAAATTTTAAGATAAAGAAATCATATTTTTGGAGCTACGTTATAATTAATAAGAACTTCTTAAAACTCTGCCTTGTGTGAAATTATGTAAATATATAATAAGTAAATTTTATGAAGTAAACACTGAATGAATCATCTAAAATACGATAGTTAATTATAAAAACAATTGAAACTTGAAAAGTCACAAAAAATATTTATTTTATAAAGTTTTAACATATGGTTGGCTAATAAACCCTTGAAGATAATTTTGAAAGATTATCTAGGATTATTAAATGATCTGAATTATTATTTTAAACTACTCAAGCATGTTACACCTGAGTTATAGCTTGTTAATATAATTGATATGATAAAATGAACATATGATGGACATATAATTCGTATCAGTCATAAAATGAATGGATAATAATCATAAGATAAAATTTTATAACCACCAAGAAAATACAAATACATAACAATCAAGAGATACAGATATATGTAACGATCATAGATAAAATCAACGGTGCAATAAAATTCACAACAAAGCTGAATAATAAGGTGTTGAATTCTTTGAGTGTGGCGTTTGAAATAAACACCAAGTAATTTAAGAAAACAGAAACTAAATGTTGGTAGTCCAATATGGTCCATGCATGTTGTTGTGATTGGATTTTGAAACAACCTTGTTGGATAATGTATCCTTCTGTGGTTCTCGTTAGTGGCGGTACGAGGGCATACCTTAGCTCTTTTAAGGGGGATATACTGGCATACTCTTCCTTCGTCACCTCATCCAGATTATGCCATGTTGCCTTATTAGCAGAATGAGAGGTGTTTGTATGTGCTTGGTTTTTACATTATGACACAGTATGTGACTGTTGATTTTCATCATGCTATGTCTTGGTATATCTTGGTTCATTTTGATTTTGAGTAATCTCGAGTGGAATGTTGTTATGGAAATGGATGGAAATAAAGGATTGGATTGGTATGGAATTTCATTGGAATTATTATTGTCTCAGCACACCCGAAGCGGTGTGAGTGCCTATTAGTTGATTTTTAAACTTCGAGGTGAAGTTTCTTTTAAGGGGGATATACTGAAATACCCCTAAATTAATTATTAATTTAGGGGATTTCTTTTATTAAACCTTTAATAATACTATTAAGTATTAAATTAGTATAAGGAATTATGAATATTAAATTATCGTATGGAATTATGAGTATTAATATTATATGGAATTATGAAAATTAATTTAGGGGATTCCTCCTATTTAACTCTAAAGAATACAATTTAATACTTAATTATTATTATTATATAGTATTATGAATTTAATAACAGGATTTATAAGTCAATAAATCTTGGAAAAATTCCTAGACACTCCAATTATATTATAAAGATTTTAGAAATATTGGGAGGATTGGTTTGAAACATGAAAGTCAATATTAAATCCTAGAAACCTTAAAGCTTATTAAGCCTTGCTAGGGTTGACTTTTTGAGAATGGTCAAACCAGCCCATGAAACCTATACCAATAAATAGGTTATGGAAAACCATGAAGATCGATAAAAAGAACGTCAAAAACGGATCATCCTAGCCAAAGTTATGCTAGATTGAAGTTTAGAGTCAAAAATTTGAAATATGCCATGTGTCACACTGTCACGGGTCGCCCAACACTTAGCCGTTTTTATCTCCTATATTTCCGGTAACAGAAATCAATTTTTGCCCTATCTTGTGACCTTCATAACTTTCTCATCTTATGGAATTTTTGAGTGTCGTCTGCTTTGTTGTCTTCTCCTACACTTCCTCTAAACAACCATAGCTCACAATAACCCTAATTCATCCTAAATCAACCAAAAATTCGAGCCAAAGTAGCCACCCTGCAAAAACCGAAACTGCAGTTCCAGTTTTTCCCTTCGAATCAGGTAACTTCGACTAGCCATGACGTCTTCGTTTCTCGTCCAAATTTCATGTTCTTTAGCTCGTTTTGAAGAGCTCTAATTCCTCTAAAACTTTCATGTTTATGGCCTAAGCCAATTCTCAACCGATTGGAAGAACAAGGTGTCTAAAGTCTCGGTTTCACCATCACATAAAATAACAGTTTTCTTCCCAGAAAACGCAAGGTAAACTCGCAACTTTTAGCTTCGATTTCTTTCTGTGTGTTGTGAGTTAGGATTAGTTCTTGTTATCAATACGTAGATCTAAGTTTGCTCTTTCGATTGAGCCCTTATACATAGCCTAACTCGATTTGTACTGCTAGTTATAGATCATCAAAGTTGGCATCACGAACTGCTCGAAGTTCAAATTTTTCTAGTTTTCCCGAATTCGAATTCACTCAATTCGCACAACTCCGGTAAGTTTCCGATCAATTGCTCCGTTATGGTCATTCGAAATCTTGTTACCGGCCTAATCCATGTTCCAATTTAGTCAATTGCGTGATATATTAGGAGAATTTGTTAGATTTGTTTCCGAATCGTATTCTGTATCCAATATAAACCCTAACCTCGAACTGAATTCGAACCCCGATGAATACTGCATTATAATTGGGGAAATTAGCATCAATGGAACCGAAATTTGATTTCGAAACTATAGAAACAAGAATCACTCGATTTCGTTCTGTAGATTAGGAGATAATAGAGATTTAGTACTCGGGATTGAATATGGGTTCGCTGATGAACTAGGAGTTCAGGGGCCGTCCGATCTCGTTTTAAAAGATTGGACGGCCGGGATTAGATCGGGTTAATTAAGAATTGTTATAAGTTTATTAAATTTCAGAATTTGGCTCTAACTTGTTGATTTTTTTAATGGCCTTCCCGAAGGTATTTTGACTTGAAATTTTAACCATAGATTCCTTATTTAATCTAGTTTATTTTGATGTAAATTAATATGGTTTTGGAGTTTTTAAACGTAAGTTATGATTTTTTCAAGTTACGGGTTTTCTGGAATTATTTGGCTAAATTAAAAAGATATTTTTATGAAATAAAAATTTTATAATATGTATAAAATGTTATGGTTACTGTATATTAAATTTGGGAATTTTTGGGCAATGGTAAAAGGTTTTAAAAATTGTGTTTATGAGTTTTTCATAAGAATAACCTATAATATAAGGTTTTTAATGTAACCAAAAATTAAAGTATGGTTTGTTAATTAACTTTTATGCTGGGGAAAATAAAGGAAACTAAATTAACATTTTATAACCGTAAGTTTATAAATGTTTTGGTATTAGCTTTTAGGAGAAGTGAAATTATTTACATATATGTATATACTTACTTAAGTAGGAACTTATATAAATTAAGGAGTTTAATTATCCTACATTTTATTTACTATATTATATGGGAGTTAATGTTTTTAATTAAACTAAGGAATAAATATATATATATATATATATATATTTACGCATTTATAGAAAGGGAATAAAGTAGTAACTTAGAGTAAGACAAGGAACTAATTAAATTAACACTTATAATAACTAAATATTATCAGAGCTAGAATCCTAAGATATAGTAAAAGAAATACTTTATGAAATATACTTGGAATACAGTTTAAGGTTGTAGTAATAAGATAGTTTAAATATAATAAGTTGCATAGGGAATGTCTTAGTTAAATGCTAATACTGGTATACTTATATTTATAAATTAAGTAGGGGAAAACATTTTATTTATTAAACCATATATCGGTTGTGGTATACCTAAAAGTTATTAAACATAATTAAATACAATTAAATTCTCTAAAAATGTTATGGATAAATCTTGATACATAAAAAAATATATAAGTATATATTTATATAAATACATTGGAATAGATGTGGGAAATAATATTCCTTGCGGTAGTTATAATAAGTAGAATATATATATATGTTAAACCTTAGGTTTTAATCGGTGTGAAATTAAATAGTCACTATTGACTTACGGGTTTAATTACACAACATAATTGTAACACGGTCTTGGGCTAACCTACTAAGCCCAAGTCTATGAACTCCAAAAGCCCACTTAAACAATTCAAAGAGAGTTTGGGCCACTCTCAGGAATAAATTCTAAATCGTTCTAAACTAAACGAAATGGGCCTAGTAAAGGATTTAGTTAACAGGTCAAGCCCAAATCTTTGTGAGAGAATAATGGTAAACCTGGAACTACTAGTCAGTAAGGAAAGAAGGTTGTTTAGTTTATAAGTCCCTTAACTAATCGACACTTGGAACACCTTAATTATAGGTTACTATTGGGGAATCACTTATTCGAGTTAGTTATTGTTCTTCACATACCAGGTATGATTTCTCGTACTCCGATATTTTTGCTGATTGACTTGTGGAATGTTTTGGGAAATGCTAACTGACTTTAAGGGGATTTTCTAAAAAGGAAATGGTTGGGTGACTAACTTAGCTTGTGTGACTAACTAAGCCTTGAATGCGAAACTCACTTGGGTATTGGTTCCTTCTATTTGGTGCCCCGTTAGACATTGGCTGCTTAGGGTTTACGCTTCTGCACTCTGTAGGACTGAGTGTTTTAGTATTGCTCTGGGTAGTTAGTGATCTAGTGGGAATTGGAAAAAGGTCAATCTTGGAAATCTTTCTTTTGACTCTGGATATCGTTTCATCCATGAGCTGGTTCTTGAGGTTTCGACGTGCGCGCGTCTTCAATGGTAACAGTGAGGGGCTGTATATCCCCTGTCCCAAAAAGGGACGTGATAGACAGTGAGGGGCTGTATATCCCCTGTCCCCAAAAGGGGACGTGATAGACAGTGAGGGGCTGTATATCCCCTGTCCTAAAAGGACGTGCTTGGCGGTGGGGGACATCTCTCCCAGTTGAATTATTCCATTTTTGAGTTATTGGTTCTTGGATCTATTTTATCATTCCTAGTCCTTTGTGACTATCTGAGTCTTTCTACTCCTAACGAGAATTGGGTTTAACTAAGGAAAAGGATGTTCACTAACACATGATGTGATTTTGTTTCACTAACTTTATCTTTCTGTTATTTATCTTTAATCTTAATTTGTTATCTTGGTGTGAAGATTTGTGAGATGCTTTGTTCCTCTGAGTGGTTTAAGTGATTGCTTTCAGGCTATTATTTATTTAAGAGTTGTATTATAAGTTTGTTTTTGGAGGATCGTACCAGTTCCATTCCAGGGAACTGACCCACCCCACTCGGGGTGGGCTGCTTGGTTTTATCTTGCATGTACGAGTTACTTTACAGGTGACCACGAAGAGAACGAGTGATTGGGATGGGATTAGGTTTTGAGAGTTTATGTGTTAATTTCTGTTTTAATTCTGTTAAGTTTTCTCGAGGTTCAGGCCGTGATAGTTGTAATCATTAAGTTGTATTTTGGTGAGGTTTGGTACCGAGTGTTTGGAACCCGATGGTCTGTACGCCTTTAGTATTTTATTTCCGCTATAAATATGTTAAATAGGGGCGTTACAAAAAGTGGTATCAGAGCGTAGTTACGCTCTGAACCCGAGAAAACAAGCCGAGTGAAATACTTAGATTATAGGTGCACTTAAAACTGGGGAATTGGGGTAGAATTGGGAAGTGAGGATTCCAGTAAGGCACGACTCCTAACCTTCCTAGATTAGTGAATGATTTCTTTATACACTTTTTTTTTGAATGTCTGTAGAGAATGGTGTGCTGTTGTTCTGATTGAACATTAAACTACAGTAGAAATATAGGTTGGAATATCATCTATCGAGTATGTTAAGTTTTTGGTTGGGATAAATCATATATTAAGCTACTTTCAAAGCATACTTATGGAGAATACATGGCTAAGAATACAATTCCTTAAGAGCAAGTACACATGCTCCTAGAAATTTTAAAGAATACTTTTGGTTGAAAACAGTATACAAACAGAACTTTAAATAACTAAATTAGTATTGATATTATGTGAAAGTACTTCAACTCCTTTAAAGTTTGAAAATAAATCTCAAGAATTACTGGGTACAAATGTTGCCTAAAGGTAATATTTGGATAAATCTTAAGTCTAGAAAATTATTAAGTTAACAAACACTAGTAGCATAGACCCGAACCCATAAACCACACTAAAACTCTATGCTAACTTTAGAAAGAAAATACCTAAACCTAACACCCTACGGGAAGTGTCTGGTGCGACGAACTCCTAGGCTGAAAGTAGTGGGGGTGCACACCCACTTCTGGAAGTTTAGGGGCTAGACAAGCCTTGTCATCTAACCGTATATAATCTTCTACGCAGGTGATGGATTGTGTTGAACTTGAGGGGAAGTGGTGGTAAGACGTTACCATCATGAAATCTTGAGCTAGGCATATTTCATTACTAGCCACAATGAACAATTCAAAACTTATATATTAAGATCCAGTACTAAATTCATACATGTAAAGAGTTTACCGAGTTAAATCCTTGGTGAAAAATACTTACCTATGGAGTGAAAACACATGAGTAACACTAAACTAAATATCATTGATCCTTAAATACTCGGAATATTGAGCATCTAGTGAGAAATTGAGAGTTACTTAAAGATTGGAAATTCTATGTTTACTTGGAAGTTTAACATTATACATGTATAAAATTTTAGAAGCCACACTAAGAGTGATATTTACCAAAAGCCACCATTATCTAAGAGAGTACTAAGATCTAATGATCAGAATAATACTTACATATAACAAACCCTAAGAAAAATAGTTATCAAGAGTGAGTGAACTTTCACTAGACTAATTCATTTGACTTAAAATTTATATATAGAGTCCCTACCTTAAATATATATATATAAATTTTAAGATAAAGAAATCATATTTTTGGAGCTACGTTATAATTAATAAGAACTTCTTAAAACTCTGCCTTGTGTGAAATTATGTAAATATATAATAAGTAAATTTTATGAAGTAAACACTGAATGAATCATCTAAAATACGATAGTTAATTATAAAAACAATTGAAACTTGAAAAGTCACAAAAAATATTTATTTTATAAAGTTTTAACATATGGTTGGCTAATAAACCCTTGAAGATAATTTTGAAAGATTATCTAGGATTATTAAATGATCTGAATTATTATTTTAAACTACTCAAGCATGTTACACCTGAGTTATAGCTTGTTAATATAATTGATATGATAAAATGAACATATGATGGACATATAATTCGTATCAGTCATAAAATGAATGGATAATAATCATAAGATAAAATTTTATAACCACCAAGAAAATACAAATACATAACAATCAAGAGATACAGATATATGTAACGATCATAGATAAAATCAACGGTGCAATAAAATTCACAACAAAGCTGAATAATAAGGTGTTGAATTCTTTGAGTGTGGCGTTTGAAATAAACACCAAGTAATTTAAGAAAACAGAAACTAAATGTTGGTAGTCCAATATGGTCCATGCATGTTGTTGTGATTGGATTTTGAAACAACCTTGTTGGATAATGTATCCTTCTGTGGTTCTCGTTAGTGGCGGTACGAGGGCATACCTTAGCTCTTTTAAGGGGGATATACTGGCATACTCTTCCTTCGTCACCTCATCCAGATTATGCCATGTTGCCTTATTAGCAGAATGAGAGGTGTTTGTATGTGCTTGGTTTTTACATTATGACACAGTATGTGACTGTTGATTTTCATCATGCTATGTCTTGGTATATCTTGGTTCGTTTTGATTTTGAGTAATCTCGAGTGGAATGTTGTTATGGAAATGGATGGAAATAAAGGATTGGATTGGTATGGAATTTCATTGGAATTATTATTGTCTCAGCACACCCGAAGCGGTGTGAGTGCCTATTAGTTGATTTTTAAACTTCGAGGTGAAGTTTCTTTTAAGGGGGATATACTGAAATACCCCTAAATTAATTTAAATTAATTTAGGGGATTTCTTTTATTAAACCTTTAATAATACTATTAAGTATTAAATTAGTATAAGGAATTATGAATATTAAATTATCGTATGGAATTATGAGTATTAATATTATATGGAATTATGAAAATTAATTTAGGGGATTCCTCCTATTTAACTCTAAAGAATACAATTTAATACTTAATTATTATATATTATTATATAGTATTATGAATTTAATAACAGGATTTATAAGTCAATAAATCTTGGAAAAATTCCTAGACACTCCAATTATATTATAAAGATTTTAGAAATATTGGGAGGATTGGTTTGAAACATGAAAGTCAATATTAAATCCTAGAAACCTTAAAGCTTATTAAGCCTTGCTAGGGTTGACTTTTTGAGAATGGTCAAACCAGCCCATGAAACCTATACCAATAAATAGGTTATGGAAAACCATGAAGATCGATAAAAAGAACGTCAAAAACGGATCATCCTAGCCAAAGTTATGCTAGATTGAAGTTTAGAGTCAAAAATTTGAAATATGCCATGTGTCACACTGTCACGGGTCGCCCAACACTTAGCCGTTTTTATCTCCTATATTTCCGGTAACAGAAATCAATTTTGCCCTATCTTGTGACCTTCATAACTTTCTCATCTTATGGAATTTTTGAGTGTCGTCTGCTTTGTTGTCTTCTCCTACACTTCCTCTAAACAACCATAGCTCACAATAACCCTAATTCATCCTAAATCAACCAAAAATTCGAGCCAAAGTAGCCACCCTGCAAAAACCGAAACTGCAGTTCCAGTTTTTCCCTTCGAATCAGGTAACTTCGACTAGCCATGACGTCTTCGTTTCTCGTCCAAATTTCATGTTCTTTAGCTCGTTTTGAAGAGCTCTAATTCCTCTAAAACTTTCATGTTTATGGCCTAAGCCAATTCTCAACCGATTGGAAGAACAAGGTGTCTAAAGTCTCGGTTTCACCATCACATAAAATAACAGTTTTCTTCCCAGAAAACGCAAGGTAAACTCGCAACTTTTAGCTTCGATTTCTTTCTGTGTGTTGTGAGTTAGGATTAGTTCTTGTTATCAATACGTAGATCTAAGTTTGCTCTTTCGATTGAGCCCTTATACATAGCCTAACTCGATTTGTACTGCTAGTTATAGATCATCAAAGTTGGCATCACGAACTGCTCGAAGTTCGAATTTTTCCAGTTTTCCCGAATTCGAATTCACTCAATTCGCACAACTCCGGTAAGTTTCCGATCAATTGCTGTAACACCCCATCCAACATTAACACACTTACAATAAACTGCAGCGGAAAAAACAACCTCATCACATTACTTAACTCATTGTGTTACACGCCGTTAGCCACCCACGTGGCTAACAAGGCTAATACACATACATTGTACCGGTCTGATGGGCTAAATTCCCGAGCGACTACACATTACTATCCCTTTCCATTAACAACAACACAACACACTCCTTCCAACTATACGAGTATTTATAAACTGATGCCGACAACAATTTCGGTCTTATACACCTACTGTATACATACACTTAAATGATTACCCATGTACGACGACTACCCGTCCTACTCTCGAACGGCTTCCAGCACTTCGTACCTGAAATAGGAAAAGAAGAGAAAGGGTGGCCCCCAAGGGGCTCAGCACCTTTGCTGGTATGGTAATCCCGCAGCCCACATGCTACCGGGCCACGCACAACTAATTGTCGTCTTAGCTGCGGTTGATTATTTTAAATCATAATGCAACGTAAACACACAACACATAATCATTCGCCTCAACGGGCTCAACAAACGGATAATATATCCTTACTTAATAAGTCACTCATGGTATTCATCATCCCTAGAGTGCTCCTCCTCTAATGGAGCTACTTCCTTAATAGACGACACATACCCTTAAATCGGGTTATCCCTAAACGCCTCTTATCACAAACTGGGATTCATATCCATGATCCACACACTCCACATTATACAACCTACAACATACACTACATACAACACTTAACAACACTTTGCACGTTTCCACGTGCACAACATAATACCGCAATAGATATTGCATCAGAACAAAAATACATAACATAACTGGAGTGGTTCTCTTAGGAACCGACCCAAACATTGTTTATACACTGGTGAGCCTAGAGAATGTTGCCAGTCTCATGATAAGCTCGTTATACAATAACAACAACACTCATTACCGTCCTAATAGTTGGACGAGTAACTTAAGTTAAGGCGGTTCGGGTTTGGAGGCCCGAACACACCACACAAACACATGTTCCCCTAAACCGATCATAAGTCAGAATAGCTAAGCTTTGGAATAAGCTAATGGGAGATCATAACCCGTGAGGGAAACAACCATAACAAAGAGAAGGGTAAGGCTAGGAAGGATACCCTCTCCCAAACAATGCGCGACCGGCCAAACCGGATTCCTCACCACTGTTAGTACATACTTACTTTAAGATATTAGTTAGAACCCACGATGGAGTCTGTCCATCTACACACCATACAGTATTACAACTGGGTTAAACACACGAGGGAGATCCCTACATTCATATACACATATCACACAATTAACACACGCATAGCCGTGGTTAGAACGTCCCATGGTTCGGGTCGTTTAATCCGAATACCGAACTCTCATGTGATCCTAGACTCAGTTAACTAAGGTTAACACTTCCGAGGTTAAATAGTATCGGAGTTGAACACGCCACTAAATGAATTACTGTAAACTCATTACATGTTTTATCTTACAACGTGGCAAACATACAGAAAAACACATTGGCATACAAGCCGGTGTAATCCGGTAGGACACAGGTTGCAAGAAAACCATACCTGTCACCGGAGTCCACTTTACCACGTCCACTTATGTTCCTCGAGCGATTCTCGAACAACTGTTAACATCACATGTGTTTTTATTAACATCGGGGTTTGCTTGATTATTTAATGTCTAATGCTTAACTTTCCCCGTTAACTTAGTTACATAACTTTACATTTTAACTTGTTCTACTTTTACATTTTGATACAACTTTTCACCCACTTAATTGCCATTTAAACTCACTTAACATGTCCTTAACAACCTCATAACATCATTAACCATCAATCCCCATCATTAGACATCATTTTCCAACCTTAAACAACATTTTTAGAGTGGTCCGGGACTTGGTCCTTACCTTAAGTCCCGGACCAACACATTAGAAAACTCTCGGGCGATTTTAATAGGGTGGTCCGGGACCTTGTACTTCCCTTAAGTCCCGGACCACAACATGTTACTACTCTCGGCCATTTTAAAAGCTTGGTCCGGGTCTTGAACCATGACCTAGGTCCCGGACCAAAGCTACAGAATTGTCAAAATTGCATTTTTCAAGTGTTGTTGCCTTAGTTCTCCACCTCCATTAATTGTTAAACTTACCATATGATCTTAGGTATATTCTAATGCCAAAATACCACTTCGATTCACCTTAAAACATTGTCCAACTTGTTACCCAATTTTTCTTATACATACACCAACACTTATAACATTTGACTCTAGGTTTCTAAATGGTGTTTCTCACCTTTGATTACAACTATCCCAAAATGTTTCCTCCTTACCTTAACATCATCTCCCAAGCATCTTCTCTTACTAAACAATCTTCTTTTCACAACTTCCTAAAAGTTCCTTTCTCAAAACCTTACCTAAACATTATTCCCACCTTGCACATCATAACCTAAACCTTAAACAAACTCCTCCAAGACTTAAATACATCCTCAAAACACACATTGAATTCCTAGAACTTCCAAGATAACACCTAAGTCCTTGCATCACTCTAAATCACCTTAACACATGTTTTCCTTCTCAAGTAAACCTTTATTCACCTTTAACACTTCCTAGTTCACCAAGACCATTTAAAACACTTAGAACTTCTCACACATTTTTCCCAAATTTGGCCATAGCTTCTCTAGTATATACCCACATCCAAACCCTTAGGTTTTTACCTTAATTCATTCAAAACACCTAAAATCCTTCAAACACATTTTTATACACAACTTCACACATTAAGCACTACATCACAATATAGTGCATAACTTAAATTGCTTGGCACTTAGGCCCTTAAATAACATGGCTCTTAGGCCCTTAAATAACATAAACCATAAACACTGAATTTCCCACATAAGTAATGCCTTTGACCTGCAAATACACCCAACAATACATATGCCCTTAATAAACTCCTTGAGAGCATTTTACTAGCTCATTTGCCATTGGCTCCTTAGGTATTTTATTAAGCAAATCAAGCTCATTTTCCTAAGGCATTTAAACTACATTGAGATAGTTTGTTTACCTCTTTTCCTCACAAATTTCTTTCTTGTTTCCTTGTAAAACCGGTGGGGTGTTTGGTTGTTTGTCAACTTCTAAACAATGTACAAATAATAGAATGAGTATTCAAGCATTATGCTTCATCTCATTGTAAACCCTAGTTACACATATTGTTTTAACACATTAAGGTAATTGTTTTACCTTGGAATTGGAAGAGGACTTGAACAAGTATCAAGAGAGGACTCCTCCTAGCCCTTGGAAGATTCAAATGAAGCTAAAACAAGTAAGATAAATACACCATGGTGAGGTGAATTTTCGGACAACACAAAACATGAAGGAAACATCATTTTTCTTTGAGTTTCCTTACCTTGAAGCAAAGGAGAACAATAATATGTAAAAAGGTGAGCTCAAGCTCCATCAATGGTGATCTCCTTGGCACCGAAATGAGGCTTTGAAGATTTGAAAAGATATGAAGTGTAGAGCTTGCTCCAACTAGAAGAATGGTGGTCTTGAAATTAAATTTGGATAAGTGAGCTAGATTTTACAAGAGTTCAAAGGTGGACTTCCATGGTGGTGGTGCTATATTACCGAGAGAGAACAAGAAGAAGAGAGGAAGAAGAGTTGGGACCGTGTGAAATGGAGGGAGGAAAGGAAAGAATGAGATAAGATTGCTTTAAGAAGATATTTGTAACTTATAAAGCAAATAGTACTTTACTTAAAGCTTAACTTCACTTATTTGATTTCTTTTACATATTGGTGACTCACACCATGAAAAACCGGCCCCCATATGCCTAGGAGGGTATAATAGTCTTTGTTGACCAATTTAATTACTTATAACATTATATGTTACAAACTAGCTATAAAAGTTACTATTCACAAACTAAGGCACATAGAAGTGAAATTTTTGATTTCCCATTAATATAGCCACCCAAATGTGATACTATATAGTACACATGTTAATTAAAGAGTAATGATGGACATTTAGCCATTCAAAACTCATTACAAGACAATTTTTCAAAAACGTGCTTTAAGACTCCTTAAAGCACATTTTGTGTTTTAACTTGTTTTCAAGCTTGGTTTTCTTTGGTAATTGATTTAATATGCTCATTAAATATTTATAAAGTATAGGTGTGACCATTAGGTCTTATACACATTTATCCCAAGCTTAGAGCACATTTTTGCTCTTATTGACTTTAAGGTATTTATTTGTGTTTATTTGGTTTAACTGCCCACCAAGGTTTCCTAAGGACTTATTTAGCCTTATTAAATCATAATTGAATATTATTAAGTCTTGGTAGGCTCTTTGGGTCCTAACCAAGTTCACTCATAGCTTAGAGCATGTTTTGCTCAAACTGTGTCTTAATGCTTTATTGCATTTATTACGGTCTAAATTGTTCACTGATGTTACTAAGGCACTTTTTAGCCTTTACATACCATAGTTTTGATATTTAAACCACATATCAAGGTTTGGGGTATTTCAATTGCTCCGTTATGGTCATTCGAAATCTTGTTACCGGCCTAATCCATGTTCCAATTTAGTCAATTGCGTGATATATTAGGAGAATTTGTTAGATTTGTTTCCAAATCGTATTCTGTATCCAATATAAACCCTAACCTCGAACTGAATTCGAACCCCGATGAATACTGCATTATAATTGGGGAAATTAGCATCAATGGAACCAAAATTTGATTTCGAAACTATAGAAACAAGAATCACTCGATTTCGTTCTGTAGATTAGGAGATAATAGAGATTTAGTACTCGGGATTGAATATGGGTTCGCTGATGAACTAGGAGTTCAGGGGCCGTCCGATCTCGTTTTAAAAGATTGGACGGCCGGGATTAGATCGGGTTAATTAAGAATTGTTATAAGTTTATTAAATTTCAGAATTTGGCTCTAACTTGTTGATTTTATTTAATGGCCTTCCCGAAGGTATTTTGACTTGAAATTTTAACCATAGATTCCTTATTTAATCTAGTTATTTTTGATGTAAATTAATATGGTTTTGGAGTTTTTAAACGTAAGTTATGATTTTTTCAAGTTACGGTTTTTCTGGAATTATTTGGCTAAATTAAAAAGATATTTTTATGAAATAAAAATTTTATAATATATAAAATGTTATGGTTACTGTATATTAAATTTGGGAATTTTTGGGCAATGGTAAAAGGTTTTAAAAATTGTGTTTATGAGTTTTTCATAAGAATAACCTATAATATAAGGTTTTTAATGTAACCAAAAATTAAAGTATGGTTTGTTAATTAACTTTTATGCTGGGGAAAATAAAGGAAACTAAATTAACATTTTATAACCGTAAGTTTATAAATGTTTTGGTATTAGCTTTTAGGAGAAGTGAAAATTACATATATGTAGATATACTTACTTAAGTAGGAACTTATATAAATTAAGGAGTTTAATTATCCTACATTTTATTTACTATTATAGGGAGTTAATGTTTTTAATTAAACTAAGGAATATAATATATATATATATATATATATTTACGCATTTATAGAAAGGGAATAAAGTAGTAACTTAGAGTAAGACAAGGAACTAATTAAATTAACACTTATAATAACTAAATATTATCAGAGCTAGAATCCTAAGATATAGTAAAAGAAATACTTTATGAAATATACTTGGAATACAGTTTAAGGTTGTAGTAATAAGATAGTTTAAATATAATAAGTTGCATAGGGAATGTCTTAGTTAAATGCTAATACTGGTATACTTATATTTATAAATTAAGTAGGGGAAAACATTTTATTTATTAAACCATATATCGTTGTGGTATACCTAAAAGTTATTAAACATAATTAAATACAATTAAATTCTCTAAAAATGTTATGGATAAATCTTGATACATAAAAAAATATAAGTATATATTTATATAAATACATTGGAATAGATGTGGGAAATAATATTCCTTGCGGTAGTTATAATAAGTAGAATATATATATGTTAAACCTTAGGTTTTAATCGGTGTGAAATTAAATAGTCACTATTGACTTACGGGTTTAATTACACAACATAATTGTAACACGGTCTTGGGCTAACCTACTAAGCCCAAGTCTATGAACTCCAAAAGCCCACTTAAACAATTCAAAGAGAGTTTGGGCCACTCTCAGGAATAAATTCT
The DNA here is from genome assembly GCA_023374045.1 of Limonium bicolor. Taxonomy (NCBI): domain Eukaryota; kingdom Viridiplantae; phylum Streptophyta; class Magnoliopsida; order Caryophyllales; family Plumbaginaceae; genus Limonium; species Limonium bicolor. Next base: position 229,351,071 of record CM041776.1, read on the forward strand.
AAATCGTTCTAAACTAAACGAAATGGGCCTAGTAAAGGATTTAGTTAACAGGTCAAGCCCAAATCTTTGTGAGAGAATAATGGTAAACCTGGAACTACTAGTCAGTAAGGAAAGAAGGTTGTTTAGTTTATAAGTCCCTTAACTAATCGACACTTGGAACACCTTAATTATAGGTTACTATTGGGGAATCACTTATTCGAGTTAGTTATTGTTCTTCACATACCAGGTATGATTTCTCGTACTCCGATATTTTTGCTGATTGACTTGTGGAATGTTTTGGGAAATGCTAACTGACTTTAAGGGGATTTTCTAAAAAGGAAATGGTTGGGTGACTAACTTAGCTTGTGTGACTAACTAAGCCTTGAATGCGAAACTCACTTGGGTATTGGTTCCTTCTATTTGGTGCCCCGTTAGACATTGGCTGCTTAGGGTTTACGCTTCTGCACTCTGTAGGACTGAGTGTTTTAGTATTGCTCTGGGTAGTTAGTGATCTAGTGGGAATTTGGAAAAAGGTCAATCTTGGAAATCTTTCTTTTGACTCTGGATATCGTTTCATCCATGAGCTGGTTCTTGAGGTTTCGACGTGCGCGCGTCTTCAATGGTAACAGTGAGGGGCTGTATATCCCCTGTCCCAAAAAGGGACGTGATAGACAGTGATGGGCTGTATATCCCCTGTCCCCAAAAGGGGACGTGATAGACAGTGAGGGGCTGTATATCCCCTGTCCTAAAAGGACGTGCTTGGCGGTGGGGGCCATCTCTCCCAGTTGAATTATTCCATTTTTGAGTTATTGGTTCTTGGATCTATTTTATCATTTCTAGTCCTTTGTGACTATCTGAGTCTTTCTACTCCTAATGGGAATTGGGTTTAACTAAGGAAAAGGATGTTCACTAACACATGATTTGATTTTGTTTCACTAACTTTATCTTTCTGTTATTTATCTATAATCTTAATTTGTTATCTTGGTGTGAAGATTTGTGAGATGTATTGTTCCTCTGAGTGGTTTAAGTGATTGCTTTCAAGCTATTATTTATTTAAGAGTTGTATTATAAGTTTGTTTTTGGAGGATCGTACCAGTTCCATTCCAGGGAACTGACCCACCCCACTCGGGGTGGGTTGCTTGGTTTTATCTTGCAGGTACGAGTTACTTTACAGGTGACCACGAAGAGAATGAGTGATTGGGATGGGATTAGGTTTTGAGAGTTTATGTGTTAATTCTGTTAAGTTTTCTCGAGGTTCAGGCCGTGATAGTTGTAATCATTAAGTTGTATTTTGGTGAGGTTTGGTGCCGGGTGTTTGGAACCCGATGGTCTGTATGCCTTTAGTATTTTATTTCTGCTATAAATATGTTAAATAGGGGCGTTACATTGTCGATGGTGTATGGTAGAGTGAAGAATGTCTTTTAGTAGAGTCTTTGACAGTTACACAAATGAAAAGGTTAAAAAAATTTCAAAATATTTGATCATAGTTAGATTTGAACCTAGTACAACTCGCTCAATGGTTATATCCCTTACCTAGGGGTGACAATTTTTACCCAACCCGATAACCCGACCCATACCCAACCCGTAAATAACGGGTATGGGTAAAGATTACTGACCCATTTAATTTTTGGGTTGGGTATGGGTTACCTATTAAATATATGGGGTGAGTATGGGTTAAAAGTTCAAACCCGAATTCAACCCGACCCATTTACTTAATTTAATTAAAAATAAATAAATTGATAAGTATGTAAATATGTTACTTGGATATGTACTAATTCCATTACTAGTATAATAGTAAACAAAACTACTATCAATTCTTTAGGCACACACAATAATTATTTTTTGGGAAATTTCATGAAATGCCACCATATTTTTGGCTAATTCATGAAATGCCACTATATTTTTGGCTAATTCATGAAATGCCACTAAAAAAAGAAAGTCACAAAATGCCACTATATTTTCGTAAAAGTCCATGAAATGCTACTATAGTCATTGACCAGATGGAAAAAAGATAAAAATACCCGTACTAGTTAACAAAGTACTTTTAAAGTTCACAATATGCCCCTAAGTGTTAAACAATTCACAAAAATTCACAAAAAATTCAAAATACAGTAAAACTATAAAATAATATATTGTGGCAGTTCATGAAATTTCCTTTATTTTTTAAAATTTGAATACATACTCCAGGCCATCTATATCCACCATTCACTCTTTGTTTAAAATAAATAATATATCATTCATTTCTTTCAGCCGCACAAACTCCACCATTCACACCATTTCATCTACACAAATAATGGATATTGGTTAAGATTATTGACCCATTTAAAAGAATGTTGACATTTGAAAAAACGACACACAATAATTTGAAATAAATGATCCTTATGTGCATGCATCTAGGGGGCAGGGGCGAAGCCATAATTTCAAACTTAGGGGGGGCCAAATTATTTTTGGCTATATTTAATATCAATACTAAATATATTCTGAAAATAAATATAAAATTTTAAAATAAAAATACTTACAATATGGTTGAAAGGTTTATATTTTAAATATAGATATAACTCACTAAAATATATTCTATCATATTTTTCATAGATAACTTTCTAGTAGACAATTTTTGAACTACTTTATCCTTACTTTTCATAAGGAATAGAGAAATTGTGGGAGAGAGAGTAAAGCAAGGGGGTATATGAAAATTGAGTGGTAAAAAAGTTCAGAAAATTTTATATTTTGAAAAATGACAACTTTTCGAAACATTATTTATTAGGAACAGAAGGTAGTACATGGTGACAATTACAAGAACTCATTGACTTAACTTTAAACTAAAATTTGATAAACACAATTAATATTTTAGAAGCAAGTTTCAGTTCAAATTATGGTTATAAAAATAATAATGTATAAAATATAAGAAACTTAATAACATCAATTAATGTTTTAAGTGTAGTTTATTATTTCAATTTATAACACTAAACAAATTAAAATGGACACATGTTAATTAAAAATAATAAATATCATAGATATTTTTAGACAATTTTAATAAATTCAAATTAATTTATAACAAAATAAGCTATATTATATAAAACTAATAATAAAAAAAGTGATGTCATGGGGACAATTGGGGGGGCCGGACCCCCCCTAACCCGTAAGGTGGCTTCGCCACTACTAGGGAGGACTGATAATTCCGTAGAAAACAAGAGTATTTATATTTAAATGCATTAAACTGGTTGGGTTTGGGCTCAATGATTTTATATGGGTAGGGTATGGGTTGAAGATTTGTAACCCGATTATTTTTGGGTCGGGTATGGGTCAATATAATTCTAATCGGGTTGGGTATGGGCGAGCTTCAACTCGTCCCATTAACCCGAATTGTCATCCCCACTTACCACTACACTACCAACAACTCAATGATATATAAGGTCATTATACTATATGTATATATATATATATATATATAAACTCTAGAGTAAATTACTCAGAATCCCATTGAGGATTAGGTATAATACAGTTAACCCTTTTGTGTTTATCATAATTATTGGTAATCACCTTGAGGTTACTATATCTCTGACTATGAGTGTAACACCCCACTCCACAATCACGTAATAATCTCTCACGAAGCAATAAATAAAACGTCTTACAGCGGAAGAATTAAAAACAATACAATACTCACTCGGGTGTCACCGGCCATTACTCGCCCATGCGAGCAACGAAGCCAAACTACATCCAACTTCCAACATAAACAAACTGCTAACCGCCGTGATAACGAGAAACTCCTATACATCATACTAAGTCCATAAATCATAAACATCGACAAGTGAGCGTCTACCCAAACCTGAATATACATAACCTTACCGTAATACAATTCACCATCTTCATTGCTATACAAACAAACTCCCTGTGCGGTAATTAAAGTAAACTCTAATTACCCTGTTCCCGCACTTCGGCTTCGGCGATAATCAACAACCTGCATATGGTGTAGTATCAGCGATAGACGCTGAGTATGCCGGGCCTGGACCCTAATGGTCACTTAGTCATTTTAACCATCTTATTATTAAATTGGTTTCATGCTTTACCATTTTACAGTTATAATCAATACTGTAATGTACATGTATAATATACATAATCCTCCATTCAAACAATCATAAATATTCAACCATCCATCCAAACATTCATTAAATATCTCAACCAACAGTTGTATATCGAAGGTATCGAATAATCACAATATAATGTACAATGTACAATCGCCGTAGCGTACAGTTTCCATAGTTAATTTAATTTGGCCTTTAAGGCCCCATCCAAACCATGTTTAATTTAATACCAGTTGGGCGTCATGTTAAGACAACCCGATGACCTCACCATGGACAGTAGTCCTCCCGTACACACAAAGGTGCTCATTTCGCCAGAGGTCCGGAGGCCCCTGACTATTCTCTTATGTCTCATAAGACGTCCATATAAAAGGCCGTAGCCACCTGACCCACGATCCAATTTGGGCTCGTTGGGTATAAACCTGGAGCGGAACCCGATCGGGAACCCCTCAGTGATCACAAATGCATAACCAAGTAGTTCGTAAACTACCGGGATTCCTTACCTCAACTCATACCATCTCTCTCTCATAATGTTTAAGATATGCTCTTAGTCTTATGGAGAATAATTATTAGTTAGCTGCCCAATGGGTCTCACGCATACCTAGAAGTAATCTAGGTTATATTCATGTTCGAGATCCATGCTCCAGAGACCGACAATGTCGTGACTCATACCTAAGTGTTTTACTTAGGTTCCCATATACTTAATATTAATACTATGGTATTATATCAAGTAACCGTCATGTCATCACAATAACGTATATGTATGTTTATATAAGTCGATCTATAGTCGACGTAGTGTTAGTCCCGTAGGACGCTCGTGCATAATAAATAATGCAGTAACAAATACATATATGTATCCACACACATAACACACAAGTTATATCAACCAAATCCGAGCCCAAGGAATTCCTTAGGATAACCCGGATCAAACCCCTTTACATACCGTTCACCAAGACCTAGGATGCGCAGTGTAGTCCACTAGCTCGTCAAGCGTCCTCGTCTGAAGTATGATCTAAACGGTATTAAAACTATAAGTCAGTCTCCATGACTAACTACATCCGGTATTTCCGAATAATAAGTAGCCCCGACAGTTCATCCCCGGATTTCTACAGTTATTTGTTACGGGTTTTTCTAAACCGGCCGGCTTTGTTACTAAACTCGTATGTCAAAATATTTCGACTGTTAAGTTTAATTCATTATATTTCTTAAATCTTATCCATCCTTTAATTTAGGTACGTAACCTATAGTTGCATGTATGCATGCATTATTACATTATATTGTATTATTTTCCACCATCCATTATAATACATTGTATTATTTAATCTATTATCTTGGCAAATTATATTTGCATTCAAAAACTCATAACTTATAGCTTGTAACTATTTTTCATGTAATAACCACCACCATTATATTATATGGTTTCCAACCATTATATATATCCATCCTTATATACATTTTTATTGTTTATGTATATATGTACCATATAGGTGAATTCCATGAGTTATAAAACTCTTATATTATATGTTACATTTTATCATCTTACATTAGATGTTTATTCCCATTAGTTGTATTATATTATACAACTTATATTAAGACTATTATCCCAATATTATGTAACATTTTATGTTGTATAATTACAACTCCTAAGGTTTATTCAATAAATACTTTAGTTTATAAATCTTATTTATTTATAGTTTGTCACATTATTTAATGTGAATATCCTTACTTATATTAATTCCCTTTAACACCATATAATTGTTATAATACTTATAACATTATAGACCATAGTCCAAAATTCATCTTCCAACACTTAATAATTCGGCACAGCCCTTTATTCATTTAAATTCCATTTTGACCACATAACATTATGTAATGTTATACCATATACTAATATCATATAATATGATATTTTTATTTCCTTTACTTTATAACCTATAGTTTTTATACAAAACTATTTATTATTGCCGCATGGGCACCATATAAAAACCATATTCTTTTTCATATACCATAGTTTCCTTTATTTACAAATTCACCCCATTATTTATACCATGTTATATATATCATATAATATAACATTTTAAACCTTAATATAAATATAACCCATGGTTATATGATATTCTTATTTCCGAACAGACCCACCATAATATTCTATAATTGCCATTTGGCCCAATTTATAACATATAGTTTGATAATATCATTAAAACTATATATTATACATATATCTTAATAAATACTCTTATATAATTCTAAAAATCACCAAATTTCACCAAAGGGTTATAATTACCCTTACTAACCCATATACTTTCGGTATATTTCATTTCCACCCCATCTTTTATTCCAAAGTGTCATAATGACATAATAACTATATATTATACATATATAGTTTATCTTAATCCCAAAATCAACCAAATAAATTCCTAAAAATTCCTAATAGCCCATGGGTGTTTATAACACCATTATACACCCTTAACTTTCGGTAATAACATATTTACCACATATGTTATAAAATTGATACAATTAAATACTTATCTTATTATAAAACCTAAAATAAGTTATTTAACTTATCTAATTTGGTCAAAACCTAACATATGGTCAAGGTTGACCTCCTTAATATTTCCTTGACCAATAATTCCTTATAATTACGGTTTATAACCATATTTTTCAGAAATTACCATTTAACCCCAAAACTTTATAGAATCTTATAAACTTTATTTTAAATCCTTTTAACCTCTAATTTTCGGCCTTATTATTATAAAGCCCCCAAATTTAATTTAATTACACTTTAACCCCTTATAATATGCGGTAATGCATAAATACCACCTAAACTTAAATAAAACCTTATAAATGCATAAATAAATTGGCCTAAAGTACATGGCCTTATTACAAACATTGACTTATGAAATAAATTACACATAAATGCCCAAAAATGCATTAAACTTTCGGCCTCTCCCATATCTTTCCATCAATTACCAATTTTCCACATAATGTCTTAAATTTGACAATTATGCTTGTTTAATTAGTTATAAAATTTACTAAACCATTCCTTAATCACCTAAGGTCAAAATAAGACCTTAATTAACCATTCACTCACGGCACAATATATATACATATGTATAATTACATATTAATATACCAAGTGAAGGTTTAAGTGATTTATACCTTGTTTTTGCCTAGATAAAGCCTTGTTTGATTTCGGCTGCTTAGGAATAAAATTTCCACAGCTTCTTTTACATGTTTTCAAACAGCAATTAAGGCATAGTTAGTCTCCAAGCAAGATCTAACCATAAGAAGTGTTTTAATGTATATTTCAAGGTAAAATTTACCTTAGAATAACAAGGTAACCAAGGGTTGTCTTCGACCTAAATTTACAGAAGCAAAAGAGCATCAAAAGAGCTACTAAACCAAGGCTTAAAACCGGTATAACTTAGATTCGAAGATGGCCAATTGTTACCTTGTTTAAAATGCCAAAAATGGTGTTTTGGCTTGGATCTAGCTATACCTTGAAGCTCTTGATAGATCCGCTGAATAAGTATGTTAAGAAGAAGATTATAAGGCTATGAGAACAGGTTTTACAACCATATCTAAAGAGAATCAAAAGATAAGTGCTTAAAGCACATTTTTGTACCTTAAGAACAAGATTAGCTTTCTCCACCTTCTTCCCTTGTTAAGGCCGAGATTACCCATTCATTTAACCTCCAAAACAACCTAGATCCATGGATGCAAATGGTTGATGCTTAGATCCACCGAAAGAGGAAAGATTTGTGAAGAAATTGAACATAAAATGGCTTAATAAGCTTACCTATGTCAATTGGTGTTCTCCTCTGTTCTTGGCATGTTAGCCACGGTTTGGAGAAGCAAAGAGAGGATGGAGGAGCCTTGGTGTCAGCTGGGAAGCAAGGCAAATGAGAGAGGTAGGTCAAATTTGCCTTAAAACTCATTATTTGCTATGTTTATTGTATTTGGTGATTGATGACTCACCAAAGGAGAGTGGCATCGGTTATTGGAGGGGCTGAATGGGGTATCACACGTTTTTTGAAGGCTGAATCAATCAAAGAGTCAAAAAGGTGTGGTATATAGACTATAGTATTAAAAAGGTAAAAGTAGTCCCTTAATTTAAGGATTGTGTTGGAACCTTGTCCTTTGAGATTGCAAGTGGCGAAAATAGGCTCCCTTGCTTGTGGCTGTCGACCTCATGTGGTCCAAGGGGTCAAACTTTGACCTCTTGACCATTCTTAGTCAATGTTGACTCAAATGGGCCCCTTTTTAGGGTTTTATTAATATTTTAATATTAAATTTGTAAAAATTTGTAAATTTCTAGAATTAAATTCCTAATATGATATATTATCATATTTAAAGGTAATTATAACCTTTAAGCCCATTAAAAACCAATTTAGAAGGCAATTACACCAAAAACGTGCTTTAAGGTGTTTTAGTGCACATTTTGTGTTGCAAGGTGTTTCTGAGCTTGGTTTTATTTGAGAACGGTTTTGTTGTGTTCCTTACATGATATTTGATCATGGTATCCAATTTTATATCATTTAGAGGTCATTAGACCTTTAAGGTATTCTTAGAGCACATTTTTGCTCTACTTGACCTTGAAGCATGTAAATGCTTGTTCTTTGTGTTGGAGTGTTGTCCAACGATTGAAATATGTTTAGTAATGTGTTAATAAGCTTAGGAAAAAGTTTTAGGTCCTAAGAAGTTCATTTGGGTATTTATTTACCCTAACCAGTCAAAGGTGCAACATCTTGCTTTGTGTTGACCACTATTGTTCTCAGTTGACTTTTAAGGCATGTTTAGGCATTAATCAATGTGATTAAATATTTAATCCTTGTTTTATTAGTTTGGGGTATTTCAATCTACCTCCCTTAAAAAGACTTCGTCCCGAAGTCGCTTAATCAAATAGGTCTGTATATAAGTATATAACTACCTATTATTCCCATAATGTATATCTATGTGATATATCATTTACATACATCGTATTGTGCTTATACAGCACATAGCCATCACTTTGTGGCGTTTGTTCAATCATATATGGATATAGGTGATCCATCAGCACCATCATTTCCTATCAATTCTACAAACCCTGACAGCCTCCCCGAGGTGTCCATAACATACCATCGTTCCACATTCCACATCTAATGATTCATTTCGTATCTAGGCGATACCATATGTAATCATTCTACAAAGCAATATATATATATCACAAGTAGCATAAGAAAAGTACTACACACATGGGTGTAAATACAACATTCAAACAGGTATCCCATAAGATACATACATACAAGTGTACATCACACACAAACAAACCAAACAACGTACGCCCCGCGTACCAAACATAACCAACAAAACCACGTGTGCCCCGCACACCACCAATTCACTGTATGCCATGCATACGAAACAAACAATAAACAAACAAACCTCGTATGCCCCGCATACCACAAACAACCAAACTTAGTGCACACACGTGCACAGCCAAGAGGCTCTACCCCCCTTAAAAGGGTTACGCCCCCGTACCCCACAAGTATACAACAGCCGCTCAACAAGGAGTGCTGGATACTTGGCCCTCAAAGAGTTCTCCAAATCGTGGATCATCCTCATATCAGAGAGACGAGTATGACTCTAGCCCTTCTGGGCTCCATAATAAATAAAGGGTGAGGCACTGATCTATTTGTGCTCTCTCCCAAGTTCGTTCTAATGGGCCCACTCGCTCCGTACTGAGGTGCAGACCCATGAACATAGGCTCAGTTTGCCTCTTTTTATTGCTGTGTATCCACTCGTTTGGATCACTAGCATACATGTGTGTGTCTTCTCTCACTGATATTCAGCTTGAGGTGTAATATGACATTGGCTACTGTTAGTACTTAGTGCTCTTTGCACTTGTCTTTGTAATACTAAGACGTACCAGCCTATATGTCCACAAAGATGATGTTTGTCATCTATGTCTCCTGGTGGTTTTGTTCCGGAGTAACACACTGTTATAGTTCCTTGATACACACTCTTGTTGATATCTATTACATCTTCCAGTATTCCCGCTAGATTAATAACTGCCCAAGTGCAATACCAAAACACTCAGTCCTATAGAGTGCAGAGGCGTAAACTCTCAGCAGCTAATATCTAATGAGTCAAACAGATAAGATGAGTAAATTATCATGTGAGTGGTACGTTCCAAGTCCTTTATTCCTTGCTTAAGGTATCTGCAAGTATTTAGCTTTGTCTTTCATCATTGCGTAGTCACGCGTTTCTATCCACATCATCTGGTAGATTTCCTCTGGATTGCAAGAATTTGCTCGATCCTTATGAGGATTCTACATGATATTTGTCCGTAATGGGTTTCCATGTTTCTTTCCTTAGTGTTCACGTCCTTGAAAGGTTTCCCTGTCTTCACTGTATACTGTCCACTGCTCTCTTGTGTTGAAAGTTCTTGATTTCTCTAGCCCGTTGGTTTAACTGCGGCTCTTCTCGTCCATCTTCGAGGTAATCTGTCTTACTGTCCGTAGTACGGAGTTGACTACTTCTCGTGTTCCTAACACTACTTGTCTACTTGCATGGGGTACCGTACTGATACATTACTACTTACCCGACTAACTCATAAATAAGTCTGTCAGGCCCACATGCTCCTATCGGAGTGCGGTCGTCCCATGTCTCGTTTGGTAAACTGGTAATGTCTGTCACACGGGTATTGTGAAGTATTCTGTTGTCAATCTCCCTCTGATGGATATCCCTTTTTTCTTTTCTCTTCTTTTTCTCTTTTTTTTTCTTTTGGTTCATGTTATCAGTTATCTTGTCATAAGTGCTATTGCCTTAATGGCATCAGTGGTAATTCGTATCATAAGCCATAAGCCATAACGCCGGCTTGTAAAATCTGTGCTATATTTAGCAAACTTGGTTCTTCTATCGCTCATTGAGTGCAACACATATTCCTTTTCTCCCTGTTTATCCTGATCATATCTCATCCATAGTTCATATTCGTTCCCTCATCCTTTTAATTGGATGTATTGCAGATTGCATAATAGCTTGAGCAACTTGGCTCTCCACTTCCCAACCATCCTCACTGACGGTGGTGCATCTACAAAGGGTATGCTTGTCCATAAGGACTAAACATTCATCACTGGTAGTGATTAGCATTAAATGCAGGTATACACTGATGGTATTTGGCTAATAAGCCCTGTCTGAAGATTCCCAAACAATTAAACTGGTGTGGTTCACAATCACAGTGGCTGTATAATTCCTTCAGTTGCAGTGGTTGGACTAACGGTTCTTCCAAAGTTGCATAGGTTTCTAACCTCAAGGTTTGTATGAAAAATATGAAAATAATTTTTTTTATATATATATAATAAAAGATTAAAAAGTAGTTGTTGTTGCATTTGCAGTTGCTGTTGCTGTTGCTGTGCTGTTGCTGCACTTGCTCTGTCAAGTGCGCAAGGCAGATGGAAATTTCAGTGGTTACTTGTCATAGCACTTGCAATAGCAAGTGCGCCATGCAGATGGAAATTCTGGTTCAGTAATTACCGGTCTCATTGACTCTGCGTCGTCGAGTATGGCATAATAATGTAAGCATTAACATCCTGTTCATATATATAATCCGTCAAGGTTCCAAGGTTACTCGCATCGAGTCCACATATCTAGTCTCAAAAGTCGTACACAAAAAGGCGAGTGGTCAATGACACACTCCCACATACTTATAATATAGCTCTGTCTAACATCCAAGGTAAGTACATATCATAGTAAGCAAAAGTCTTCCACCAGCGGTCTCATGGAGTTCAGGGTACTCATGCCCTATCTACTCCCATGCCTCTCTGGGCTCCAGCGTCAGTAGATGTCTGGCCATCCTGACCGCCTCGTGGTACTCCAGATCCTCCAACTGAGGTCTTTTGAGTATTCCTTAGTGGCCTGTAGTTATGGCTCTCAGGATTCATCCAGCACTCGAACTCCCTGTGGCCCTCTTTCTTGCAGCACCGACAGACACACTAGTGGAAAAAATGTTTTTAACCATGGTTATTTGGCCTATATACCACGGTTAGGAACCGTGGTTTATGCTCGCGTCGTATATTCACAAATTGAGATATACCACGGTTCGTAATCATGGTTTAAAGTGAGCGAAAAAACCATGGTTTCTCGAAACCGTCGTTTAAGACCCCTTCTCCCGTGAAATTCACTGACTTTATACCACAGTTGTGAGTCTGAACCGTGGTATATAGTGCATTATAAATGACGGTTTTACTTAAAACCGTGGTATAAAGTCTATAGAAATCAATAATAAACCACGGTTATATGTAGAACCGTGGTTTATAGTCTGCGATTTTTTTTTGATTCGCCGGCGCTTTAGCGCCGCCGCCTCCGATATTTCTCAACAGAGAGCGCAAACAGAAGAAAATGAACAGGCCAAAACATGTATGTTACTTGTTTGTGTATTAGGGTTGCTAAATAATGAGTGAAGTTTACATTATGTTCCTTGTTCGTCGGTAGGTTGCAAAATTACCGTGAAAGAGATGAGAGAGCGGGCGAAGCGCCGGTTAGGGTTGCACAAAATTACCGTGAAAAACATTGTTCGCCGGCGATTTATTACAGAGGCGCAGAGCATGTCCTTGTTCGCCGGTTTGGTTTGCAAAAATTACAGAGGCGCAACATGTGTTCCTTGTTTTCCAGTATGGCGAAGAGCATGCATGTTCGCCGGTGGGTTGAAAAAATTACAGAGGCGCGCGCAGAAGAAGAAGAAGAGGAGGAGAAGAGTGAGCATTAGGTTGTAAAAGAGTGAGGAGAAAATATATATAATAAGAGAAAGTGAAAGAGCCGCGTTCATTTTCGGCGAAAATTTGAATTCCCGCGTAGACTATATACCACGGTTCTAACAAGGAACCGTCATATAAAGTTTTTTGACCACGACTAAAAACGACGGTTTTGACAAAACCGTGGTATATAGAAACCCTATATACGATGGTTCTCCAAGAACCGTGGTATATTGACTCCGGCATGTACTATATACCACGGTTGCCCTGAAAACCGTGGTATAAAACTAACCTATATACGACGGTTCCGGAAAAACCGTGGTATATGCGCTCTTGTATGCACCTTAAACGACGGTTTCTATTAGAACCGTGGTTTATAAACTTTAAACCACGGTTTTCCATTTAACCGTGGTTTAAACGCCGTCATTAAAAACATTTTTTCTACTAGTGACAACTTTGCGGCCTTCGCAGTCAACCCCAGGATGATCCTTCCCACAACGCTTACTATAGAAATGGCGCTGGGGCTGTCCGGTGCCTGATGGTAATATTTAGTTTAAGTCAATATCTATTGATATAAAGGTTAAGGTTACAATTGAATTTAAGAGGTAGGTGTTCTCACCCTTAGGAGGTGTAGATCTCAAAGGCTGAGCATCTATAGCTGGGCCGGTCAACCGAAGGACGGGTTCTTTCCCCTTCGCTCCCTGGTGACCCTGCTGCCCTTTCTTTTGAAAGAATTTCCTGCTTAAGGTTTCAGGTCAGCATTCATAAGGTGTATAATATGATAAGTAGTTTAGAATGGGATAAGTCCTTACTTTCCCTTCTTTTGGCTACCGCCTGGAGATGCTCCTCCACCCTCAGACTCTCCCTCAGGGTTCTTTCTCTTCTTGGCCCCGAGATTCTCTTCCCGAGTCTGGAGCATTAGCTCTGTCCTCGAGGCAGCATCATAACACTCCTGGAATCTCATTGGTAAGTTCTCACAATGTTAATCGGTAATGTAGTAAGTAAAGAATTTATGGCTTTCATGTTAATACCTGGATGGTAGTGTAGAGGGTAGCACCCATGGCCATCTGGATGCGAAACAACAATCCCCCCCGGAACTTCTCGACCTTTACGGTCTCTGAGTAATCAACACCGGGGATAAAGTCCAGCAGACCAATGAACCGAGCATAGTACTCATCCACGGTCAGACCTCCCTGGGATAATGTCTCGAATTTATGGCGCTTCTTCTGCTTAAGATGCGTCGGGTAGTACTTCCCTTCAGCAACTCACAATCGAAAGGCAGCCCACGAAAAGTCGGGCGTAGCCAGGTGATGGTCCTTGACCAACCTCCACCAAGTGCTGGCTGCATCCTTCAGATGGAAAGCAGCAATGACGACCTTCTTGTCGGCCGGTACTTGTAAAGCTTCATATGCTTTCTCATGCTCAACTATGAATCGCTCCAAGGCTACGGGGTTGGCTCCCCAGGATATGTAGGTGGTCGGGTCTCTGTAACTGACTTCAGCCATTTTGTTTCCCTGGGCTGTGGCGGGTGGGCTGGTGCTCCTCCTATTTGAGTACCAAGCTGAGCGAGAACGACATCAATCGTCTCAGCAACATCTGGAATCACGGGGTCACCGCCTCCACCTCATCCAGTACCACGCCCTCTAGTTCCCCCAGACATCTGTAGTACAGTATGTCACAAAAATACTCGGTAAATTACGTACACAACCAGTAGATATTGAATTGCCTTAAAGGCTAACCTATCACGCTATTTGCGTTACTAGACACAATATCTTTTAAGACGAATCGTCTCGTACCTCACAAACGTTTCCCTTAATTTCCCCAAGTCCTAAGCTCACTGTCTTAACCTACTTTCTCGTCATCAGAGCGGTACTCCGCTCTGATACCACTTTTGTAACACCCCACTCCACAATCACGTAATAATCTCTCACGAAGCAATAAATAAAACGTCTTACAGCGGAAGAATTAAAAACAATACAATACTCACTCGGGTGTCACCGGCCATTACTCGCCCATGCGAGCAACGAAGCCTAACTACATCCAACTTCCAACATAAACAAACTGCTAACCGCCGTGATAACGAGAAACTCCTATACATCATACAAAGTCCATAAATCATAAACATCGACAAGTGAGCGTCTACCCAAACCTGAATATACATAACCTTACCGTAATACAATTCACCATCTTCATTGCTATACAAACAAACTCCCTATACGGTAATTAAAGTAAACTTAATTACCTTGTTCCCGCACTTCGGCTTCGGCGATAATCAACAACCTGCATATGGTGTAGTATCAGCGATAGACGCTGAGTATGCCGGGCCTGGACCCTAATGGTCACTTAGTCATTTTAACCATCTTATTATTAGATTGGTTTCATGCTTTACCATTTTACAGTTATAATCAATACTGTAATGTACATGTATAATATACATAATCCTCCATTCAAACAATCATAAATATTCAACCATCCATCCAAACATTCATTATATATCTCAACCAACAGTTGTATATCGAACGTATCGAATAATCACAATATAATGTACAATGTACAATCGCCGTAGCGTACAGTTTCCATAGTTAATTTAATTTGGCCTTTAAGGCCCCATCCAAACCATGTTTAATTTAATACCAGTTGGGCGTCATGTTAAGACAGCCCGATAACCTCACCATGGACAGTAGTCCTCCCGTACACACAAAGGTGCTCATTTCGCCAGAGGTCCGGAGGCCCCTGACTATTCTCTTATGTCTCGTAAGACGTCCATATAAAAGGCCGTAGCCACCTGACCCACGATCCAATTTGGGCTCGTTGGGTATAAACCTGGAGCGGAACCCGATCGGGAACCCCTCAGTGATCATAAATGCGCATCCAAGTAGTTCATAAACTACCGGGATTCCTCACCTCAACTCATACCATCTCTCTCTCATAATGTTTAAGATATGCTCTTAGTCTTATGGAGAATAATTATTAGTTAGCTGCCCAATGGGTCTCACGCATACCTAGAAGTAATCTAGGTTATATTCATGTTCGAGATCCATGCTCTAGAGACCGACAATGTCGTGACTCATACCTAAGTGTTTTACTTAGGTTCCCATATACTTAATATTAATACAATGGTATTATATCAAGTAACCGTCATGTCATCACAATAACGTATATGTATGTTTATATAAGTCGATCTATAGTCGACGTAGTGTTAGTCCGTAGGACGCTCGTGCATAAATAAATAATGCAGTAACACTTAATCACATACATGTATCCACACACATAACACACAAGTTATATCAACCAAATCCGAGCCCAAGGAATTCCTTAGGACAACCCGGATCAAACCCCTTTACATACCGTTCACCAAGACCTAGGATGCGCAGTGTAGTCCACTAGCTCGTCAAGCGTCCTCGTTTGAAGTATGATCTAAACGGTATTAAAACTATAAGTCAGTCTCCATGACTAACTACATCCGGTATTTCCGAATAACAAGTAGCCCCGACAGTTCATCCCCGGATTTCTACAGTTATTTGTTACGGGTTTTTCTAAACCGGTCGGCTTTGTTACTAAACTCGTATGTCAAAATATTTCGACTGTTAAGTTTGATTCATTATAATTCTTAAATCTTATCCATCCTTTAATTTAGGTACGTAACCTATAGTTGCATGTATGCATGCATTATTACATTATATTTATTATTTTCCACCATCCATTATAATACATTGTATTATTTAATCTATTATCTTGGCAAATTATATTTGCATTAAAAAACTCATAACTTATAGCTTGTAACTATTTTTCATGTAATAACCACCACCATATATTATATGGTTTCCAACCATTATATATCCATCCTTACATACATTTTTATTGTTTATGTATATATGTACCATATAGGTGAATTCCATGAGTTATAAAACTCTTATATTATATGTTACATTTTATCATCTTACATTAGATGATTATTCCCATTAGTTGTATTATATTATACAACTTATATTAAGACTATTATCCCAATATTATGTAACATTTTATGTTGTATAATTACAACTCCTAAGGTTTATTCAATAAATACTTTAGTTTATAAATCTTATTTATTTATAGTTTGTCACATTATTTAATGTGAATATCCTTACTTATATTAATTCCCTTTAAAACCTTTAACACCATATAATTGTTATAACATTTATAACATTATAGACCATAGTCCAAAATTCATCTTCCAACTCTTAATAATTCGGTACAGCCCTTTATTTCATTTAAATTCCATTTTGACCACATAACATTATGTAATGTTATACCATATACTAATATCATATAATATGATATTTTTATTTCCTTTACTTTATAACTGAAATACCCCGAACTTAAATATGGTGATTATATTATTATAATATAGTATTTAAGGGCCTAATAGTGCCTAAGTAATTTTTGGTAAAGAAAATAAATCCAAAAGAAATGAGAAACGCTTAGAAAGCGGAAAACGCTAAAACGAGCGTTAAATAACCATAGGAGGTACGAGACCTCAGTTATAGTATCGTAAGGATCCCTAAGGCTTATTCATGCCTAATTAGTATACGGGAATGATTCCCGAAGAAAACAGATCCAAGAAATGTATTTAAACGCTAAAAGAGCTTTAGCGCACGTTGTTCGAGGAAACCCGAAAACGTGGCTTTAAGTGGCCAAACAGACCCGTAAAAATTATAAATCATTGAATAATAGTTATTAAGCATTTATGGAAGCTTAGTAATCAATAAAAAATAATTAAACGAGAAAATTCCGGAAAACGGGCCCGGTTAGTGAATAGTAGCAAAACCGGGTAAAATAACAAGCGTGTTCAGTAAAAGACGAAAAACGCTCCAGCTTACTAATATAGTGGGGCCGATTTTTATGGGGTCAATTAACCCTCTCACACACATGTAACTAGCTAATAAGTAAAGGGGACCAAAAAGCAAATAGAAAAGTAGAAAAGGTACCTTCTTTTCCTCTCTCCCCTCATTTCTCTCTTCTCTCTCTCCCTTCCTTCTCTTCCCCACCGATCTGCTCCCTCTCTCTCTTCTGGTTGGGCGATTTCAAAGCCCCAAAGGAAGCTCCCATGGCTTCCTCACCTTCTTCCACAAACTCTAGCTCCATGTGAGCCCAAAATGTAAAATAAATTACATATTTGTAATCCCCTCACTCTCCTCTACATTTCTATCTTTCCAAAATTCGAAAAGGATGAGTTTCACCTTCATGGGTTTTCCCATTTGAAGAGAAAAGCACACCATTGTGAAGCTTGGAGTCTCCTCTTTCCAACAAGGTAAAAAATCTCCATGAAAGACCTCATATTCCTCCATCTCTTTGTAGGGCCGATTTTGCCTCTCTCTCTCTTACCTTGTTTTTCCTTTGTTTTGGAGCTTTGCTTCAACCCTCCAATGGTGGTGAGAACACCTTCTTGAACCAAGGGCTAAAACCCCTCCTAAAGCACTCCAAAGGTAAACCCTAGAAATTTGTATTTTGAACACTTCAATGAACTAGCATAAATCTAAGGGCTAGTGTATTAATTATACTTGTTTAATGTGCTTTGGGTGATGGGAATGGAGTTTGGCAACTCCATTCCCCATGTGATCGATTTGTGCAAGAAGAGAGGGAAGAAGAAATGGAAAAGAAAGAATGAAGTATAAGCTCAAGGTAAGAGCTCCTTCCTAATGTAAATTCTATTGCATTAGAGTAATGGGAATGGGTAAAATATTTAAAGAAACCAAAACTTTGTACTAGTATTGAGAATTGTGAAGTTTGAGTACTTAAGAGCAGGTATGTAGATTGTAGGCCTTAGAGCCAAATAATTGTATATGAGTATGTGTATTGTGAATTGAGGAAGTATTGGTGAATTTATATTGTATTGATTGCTGGTAGGACCCTTGTATGGGTGTGGCTAGAATAGGAATCATTTTGGTGATAATGGGTATGTGTGGATAAGTGAGAATTGTAGGTGGACTATGGAGAAATTTCGGTAGGAATTAGGTATTTAAGGATGACTTGGTAGATGGGAGAACCAAGGTATGTATTGGGATTAGTAGAGATGTTTAGTGGCTATGGGATGGTAATTGTAGTATGCGGAATAGGAAGTGTAAAATCTGTAGCAAAGTGTATAAGAACACATTGGAGAAGTTAAGAGAATTTAATGTGCAGGATTTTGGTAAGATGAGTGTTGGAACTTGGGTATAGGTAGTGCAATGGCTTGGAAATGAATTGGTATGGTAAGGAGAGGTATTTAGAATGCTAGGGATGGCATTGGTTGAGAGAGTATTGGATGGGAGAATTGAATTGTAAAATCTGTAGCATGAGAGTAACAAAAACTGTTACATGTGTTGTAGAAGGAGTAAGAAAATTGTGTAAGTTGTTGATGAATTTAGTAATGGATTTGGGGGATGAATTAAGGTATTTTAGGAAGCCTAATTAGTGCTAAATCAAGTGGGATTACATGTAGGAAGATTGGGGAAGAAATGGGTAAGAAGAGAAAAGAAAAACAAAACCTGTAGCAATGTTCTGACTCCGTCCGACCCAGAGGGTGAGTCGGACGTGGGTCGGACATGGCTTAATCCACGAAAATAAAACATTCTGGAATGGTCCGACCCAGGGTCGTGAGTCGGACATGCAAATTTTTACAGTGTCGAAGTTTCTGACTTCGTCCGACCCAGACGGTGAGTCGGACGTGGGTCGGACGGAGCTTGGATGACGGGACCGAAACCTTCTGGAATGGTCCGACCCAGAGGTGTATGGGTCGGACGGAACAGTTCTGGGTCGGACGGGAGGAATTTCAAAGAACGAAAACCTACTGGAATGGTCCGACCCAGGGCTTGGGTCGGACGGTGGGTCGGACGACCCTAACTTATAAAAAAAAAAATTGTAACATGGTAATCCTATGTATGTATATATAGGATATACACATATATAAAGAACCTTAGTAATATACCCTTAATGTAACACCAATGGTAAAGAAGTAAGTACTTGAGTAGGAAAACAAGTATGGAAAGTAATTAAGAAAGTGGAGAGTAAAAGAACATTAAGTACACCGGGATAACGGGAGTAGTAATTATTTGTGTATTGTATGAACATCGTATTAATGACAATGTTGGAAACATTATCAGTGGGAACAAGTATGAACCAAGGAACAAGGGAACACACGGTAAAGCTAACCCCGGTGAAAGGTATGATTTCCTCATGCCCCGTATGCTAACCGAGTTACGTTGATTTGTGTGCTGTATGCCGGCTAATCAAGACTAAAGCATGAAAACGGTTTATTGCCTTTCATTATATGTCTTGCTGTATGTTGATTGAGCTAACCTTCTTGAATGATTGTGTGGCTTTACTTAGTGCGTAGACCGACTCATAGATGAGTCTTGTTGTGTATTGACTCGTAGCGAGAGTCATGTGTGAATTAATGAAACCGTAGCAACGCACTAAACCAACAAACCAATAAATGGGAACGTAAACCAATGAACTCACTAGAATGTGAGAGAGTGTACGGGAGTAATAACCTCCCGATAACGGTAGGAGAAACGAAATGAATAATCCACAAACGAACAGTAGTGGAAGTATATAAGTAACCTCTATTAGAGGAATTATTCTTGGTGCAAAACATGAACCATGAGAGTAGTAAAGAATGATGAGGGATCTCCAAACCCCTTAGTAATTAGTCGACCCATTATGAGAGGACCCGACTGATGTAAGTATGCCCCGAACGAGAGAGTATTCGATATGTTGGGGAAACCCTTAAATCTGAGGATACTAGACGGTGGTAATTCCCTAAGCTAACAGAGGTTATCGAGAGAGATACTTCTAGGCTAACCCATGAGGTTGTATTGTGCTCTGAGAGAAGAGTGTTGGGAATTCGTGTAGTCCGGTAGAACGGACATTTGAGTATTTGAGGAGCTAAGCGCATAGCCCTCGTATTGTAGGTCCGGTGGCGAGTCTTGAGTATGACTCCGCCCAGAGGCCAAAGTAATGAGTATTGCGTATGTATGAGTAAGGTAATGAGTATCAAGTAAGAAGCAAGTATGAGTATGTAAGGAGTACCGAGTATTGAGTACGTATGAGTAAGTATCGAGTATCGAGTATGTAAGAGTAAGTATGGAGAATCGAGTAGTGAGTATGCACTAGTATAGTAACGAGCACAGAGTAAGGATCGTGTACGAGTAAGGTATTGAACATGGAGTGATGAGTATGCAAGAGTAAGGAGTAAGTATGAGTAAAGCAACGAATATCGAACACAGTACGAAGAGTAAAGAATGTATAACAAATACGAATGGTTGACTACTGAATTGTCTTCCTTAGTAGGTATTGTACTTGTGTATTTATGTAGGTATCCTTGATTGTATTGTGTAGTATGAGTATGTATGTATGCATGTAAAATGAACTCCATGTATATCCGACCCAAAGTAGTCGGCGTACCGCGGTTAGCACGCGGTATATGCGGATTTCATATGCAGCGTAAGCTGACCCCCTCGGGGGACCCTTTTTAGTGTGCAGGTACCGAAGCTGTTCACCGTTCGAGAGAGTAGGACGGGGACTGCTACGTAAGCATGGGTAGTTGTATAGTAGGGATCGGTACTTGTATTGTAATGCGAATTTGGAAGTTTGAACTGTATCGGTAATTTAAGGATTGTAGTATACTCGGTATAGTATTGTATTGGAGTTGTAATTGGATTATGGATGAGTATGCAATGGGAAGTATTGTATGATGTAGAGTACTTGGTATATTCATAATCATCAGACCGATAGTATGTAGTATTGTAATCCGCCTTGTTAGTCACGTGGGTGACTAACGGCATTGTACACCCGCCGTTGAGTAAGTAATATCCGCTGCGAAGGTAAGTATTTGTACAGTAATGACGGTATTAGCGGTAGGGGTGTTACAAAAAGTGGTATCAGAGCGAAGTATCGCTCTGATGGAGGAAATACCGAGTTTAGGTAAATACCGAGTTAGGAAGTAGAGACTTAGGGCTATGGGTTGAGTGCTAGTGTGTGAGGACGCTAGATAGGAATTTCCAGTGTGATCTGGATACCTACAGTAACCATACCCGCCCTCCGCGACCCCCGTTACAAGTTGGGACAAGAACGCCAGAGAGATGGAAAGACCTCTCACACTCGGGTAAAACCCGATCTGGCATTACAAAACAAACCTTATTAGAAAGAACCTATCTTACGGTAGAGTCCAAGAACTGGAAGTCCCGAAGATGGTTCCCGTTGAATGACAAGGACCGCACTTAATGGCGGAGGAGTGAAGATCCTAAGCACAAGGATAATGAAATTTATGGCACCATGGGGCGACATGCTTCGCAGTCGCGAGAACCATGTGTAGCCAGCAAGAAGAGAAGCACAGTCGCGCAATGAAGCAAGGAAAATGGAGTAACAAGCCGAGACAAGAGAGTCTACGGACCGTAATCTTTGATGATACCAACAACGGTATACAAACCGACTAAGGAGTTAGTCGAGGTTGGATTGACACCAAACCTACATGCCAAGAGGCTGTAATAATCGAACAACATAGTTCAGATACTATGAAAGAAATCATAACACATACACCTTTAGGACCACAACGTGGTTCCTAAGGACAAGTCAAGTCTCGTTAACCACAGTGAAGGTGTGAGACAACAGGATTGACGACGACCATGTCAAGAACACTGAGGAACGGCTCAGGAGATTGATCACCAAGATCAAAAGATCAAAGGAAAATCTAATCAAACCACTAAAGGTGGATGGAATCGATACCGTAACCGGTATACGTTAACCGAAAAACAACCTACCCGCGCACTTGCCTAGGGCAAGTGCAGCAACTACAGGACGGTTGGAATACTTTTACCAACCCGCAAATACTTACTACAGCACCGCTATGACGAATGGAGCAGATATAGGATCACCAATCCTCAGCATCGAAATGATGAAACCTCGGAAAGGCCTAACGGCCCGACCGTTGTATTAAGAGTATACCAGTCAGCGAAAAGCTGAACTTGGTCAAGACCTCGAACATAGCAACGCCATAAGGAATTACTTTTCACACCGAACCGGTATTTCAAAAATCAAAATTTCTTTCGAAAACCACAAACCTTCTTTTAAACCTTGGATTTTAAAAACCAAACCGACGGAATATCAGTGAGTATCTTAGAATGATACAAGAAGAGTTGGCAATAGAATACTTCACCTAGGCGTGTGACGAGCACTACGAGTGTACCCAAATACGGGATGTGGGACGACCTCACTCCGAAGGAGCTTGCGGGCCTGACACGTAGTTAGGTAAGTGGTAACGTGCCAAGACGGTACCCCACGTATGTATACATGTAGTGCACGAAACACGGGAAGTAGTCAACTCTGTTCTACGGACCATAAGTAAAATCAAAGCAGAACAGTTGGATACCTCGAACGAGCAAAGGGAACTCAGATAAGCTTACAAGCTAAGGAGTCAGAAATCCACTCCAGGAAAACCATTAGGAGTTAAAAGTGCGAGGAGCACTAACAAAGGAATAAGACATTGGGTATGTCTCGAGGATAGTGAAGTAAAGTACAATGAGAATACTCAGTCTAAACACTATAGGGCAAACGCCCAACATTGACACTTCTGTGCTCAATGAACTGGATGGAATTCCCAGAACAACTACCACAAACACAAAGGGTAATCATATAAGATACCAAGGAATACCATTCATCGCTGAAGGGAATACCAAACCCGTCATAACATAAGGAAACCACCAGTGGTCTACCCTAAGAACGGGAGACGCTATAATCCTCAACGGATAACTCAGATCCAGAACCGCAAGGCAGGATGACAACTGAACATACTCATAACATCAATCAGATGCAATAGCATAATCAATAATACCCAGGAGCAATCCAAAAAGGGTACCAAGTCAAAACAGTCGAACAAAATGTTGTGATAAAAGCACCACAATTGGAACGAACATACGGTTAGAACACCGAAGGGATCCCACTTGACAGGGGATACCCCAAATTAATACATGGTATCAACCAATACCAGGATACAAAAGGGCCTCCAATGAACGGAAGCGTGATGCGACGATCTTATCATGGAGCCCAGTATCACTTTAAGCCATTCTTTGGCATATGGAGAAGTAACCACCTTGGAACAGCCTATGATGAGCAGAGCTCTAGGTAATACGGCTAATATGCTATGAAACTATTACATTACAGAGTTCAACGGTTACAAAACCAGTTGTGGACTACGTGGAAAGTAGTCAAGGACGACACCAATAAAGTTTAATGACCAACAATCAAGGATACCCCTCATAAATATGAGACCGCAAGAGCGGTGAACATATGGATCCCAAGAAGGGGTACCATCAGTAACTATCGGGAAATATATCCCTTTAAGAACTACTAATCTAGTCAAGCTTGATCATACAATAATTGCCAAACAATGTGAATAAGCTTCAACAGCAATTGATGACAACCAAGGAGTAACCGGTTATAAAACCAATGATGCTCAGGGAGCTCGGAAAAATAACGGAATACCATATTCGGTATTGCCAAATACAAGGGAAACCATTGTATAAATGCATGAGCTGAAGCTAGCAACAGCGGATGCCATGTGAACCAATACTAGAGAATCAATAAGAACATGGTGCGCATCAGGCGACCAATGTATGAGAATAATCACCAATACTATGGAGTTGTCAATACAGGATGGTAGACAGACCGGGCAACAAGCCAGAAGTCTGCACCAAATGATGAAGCACCACCTGAAAGAGTAACGATCAGTCCTATTGCGACCTCATAAGAGACTTACTGCCAAGAGTTTACGCCTCTGCACTCTGTATGACTGAGTGTTTTGGTATTGCACTTGTGCAGTTAATGATCGAGTGAGATAGCTAGGAATATGAGGACATGTAAATCGTGGTAAATCCTTCCTTTCACCAGTAAACATGGCATAAGCCAGTAGGCAAAAGCTTAGAAACAAACCGTGCGGCCCAAGGCTAAAGAAGCACGAGGAGTGTGAAACACACCAACAATCACAAGATGTGAATTCCTTTGGAATAAAGGTGAAAGGAGACTTAAGAAAGTCACAAGGACCGACGCATCGAAAATGCAAGGTCACACAAGTAAAGAACACTTGTAATGAACCAGGGAAACTGGTACAATTCAGAAGCTACTAACAGTAGAGGAAGCACTACAACCAAGTAATGACTTAACCTCAACCGACAATAAGTCGGAGAAATCAAGTGAATGATCACTACAAACACAACAGTATGCATATAGATTGCCAAAGAGCTGATTATAAATCTAAAACTCATCGAGTTCGAGCACGGTAAAGGAATACCACACTGATTAATAAACCTTGTTCCCGCAACAAGAGGGACAAAAGGTGATGTGTAACACGTTAAGGATAACGAGAAGGGCGAATCACCCAAGTTATCAGGCTCGCGCAGCAGAAGCTAGTGGGCCCAGAATTTTACACATAGTGAAAAAAAGGTCGATCATTAATGCCGTAAAGCCATTTCGGCTAGAACCAAACCCGGTTCAGAGTTAAATAAACTCCAATGGAACTCCTTGATGTAGGGACTAACCGGTAATACGGTTAAACCCAATGATCAAGGAATATTGTATAATAGACCGCATGGAAGCTGAACCACTCCATGACGGCTGAATGCCTTCGACCAATGTCCATTGTTGACACATGGTAGATTACGTGGGCGTAATCCCTTTTAAGGGGGGTAGAGCGAAAACCGTGAAATGTATGTTTTACGTGATAGGTGCGTAAACTACAATGCGCATAGCGCAAGAGAATTCGTTTTGATGGTTGATACTTATGTTACATAAACATTTGTATTCACTCATCGTGTAATTGTGGTAAATTGGGAAGTAAGCATAGGGAAAGGAGTAGAGAAACTCCAGGGTAATGAGAAACCCGATTGGTAATAGTATGAAGAATGAGTATGTATGGGAGACTTGAGGAGTATAAATCGGTACGGAACCGATGTATGTAATGAGTATAAATCGGTATACAACCGACGTATGTAATGAGTATGAATCGGTGTACAACCGATGTATTTTATGAGTATAAATTGGAGTATAGCAAATTAATGGGATATTATACCCTGGAAGTCTTAAAGTATAGCAGTTGAAGAAGATGTAGCAATAATTGATGAAATGATTAGTAAGTAAGTAAGTGAATCGTATGAATTGGAAAATGTATGTGTATGATTATGAGTAGCAAGATTAAAAAGATAGAAAACGAAATAATGTTTGACAATCTGTCTGTTTGTATTGAGGTGGGAAGTGGAACTTGATTTGCTAGCGATCAAGGGAAGCCGAACACAAATTGGAGTGGAAGGATAGTTCAACACCAATGCTGATCACATTGGGGTTGAAGGACTCTGGAAGCTCCCTTAAGTGGCCACAATAATAACACTAGTAATAGGAATGATCATCATAAGTTGATATTGGGAGATGTATGCAAGGTTTTCAGAATGAATTTCCAAAACTAATTTGGTACAACGTTTTCTTCAAACTCGAGAATGAGAATCGGTTTTAAAACCGCTCCCACGGGCGCTAGTGGATCTTCCATGCCTAGGCACGGGTATCCGGTCGAAACCATAGGAGGTGAAGCTAGTTTTGAGTCTGTGGAAGTGTAGAGTAGTTTGAAACCACTACACCGGGTGTACGGTAACAGTGTGTGTTTTGTATTTTTCCAAAGGCACTGGGGCAGCGTAGTCCCGAGTAAGTATGAGTAAGTATGAGTAAAGTATGAGTAAGTAAGTATGAGTAAGTGCCTGAGGATCTCTATATGTGCAAATGAATTTGATCAGAACCAAAGGACCGTAGATCCAGAAAGCGTAAGTGCTCAAGTCATGACGGCCATGAACCAGAAAGCGTAAGTGTTCAAACGTGACCGGTACCTGAGGGATCACTCTCCATTGGGGGAGGATTGTACCTAATTGTCTGCGGATGGACCCCCTTGGAGAGAAGTAAAACGGATATTTTTGATTGCCATGCATGCAGTGACATGCTGTTTGGATGCGTAGTATGCATCATGTCAGACATTTGGAGTTTGACAAATTATATGTAGAGGTCATAACCTTAGCATAGAGTATATGTACGAGTAACAGTATTAGATTCACCAACTTTGAGGGCAAAGTTCTTTAAGGGGTAGATTGAAATACCCCGAACTTAAATATGGTGATTATATTATTATAATATAGTATTTAAGGGCCTAATAGTGCCTAAGTAATTTTTGGTAAAGAAAATAAATCCAAAAGAAATGAGAAACGCTTAGAAAGCGGAAAATGCTAAAACGAGCGTTAAATAACCATAGGAGGTACGAGACCTCGGTTATAGTATCATAAGGATCCCTAAGGCTTATTCATGCCTAATTAGTATACGGGAATGATTCCCGAAGAAAACAGATCCAAGAAATGTATTTAAACGCTAAAAGAGCTTTAGCGCACGTTGTTCGAGGAAACCCTAAAACGTGGCTTTAAGTGGCCAAAC
This sequence comes from Limonium bicolor, assembly GCA_023374045.1. Lineage (NCBI taxonomy): Eukaryota > Viridiplantae > Streptophyta > Magnoliopsida > Caryophyllales > Plumbaginaceae > Limonium > Limonium bicolor. Next base: position 229,378,333 of record CM041776.1, read on the forward strand.
AGACCCGTAAAAATTATAAATCATTGAATAATAGTTATTAAGCATTTATGGAAGCTTAGTAATCAATAAAAAAATAATTAAACGAGAAAATTCCGGAAAACGGGCCCGGTTAGTGAATAGTAGCAAAACCGGGTAAAATAACAAGCGTGTTCAGTAAAAGACGAAAAACGCTCCAGCTTACTAATATAGTGGGGCCGATTTTTATGGGGTCAATTAACCCTCTCACACACATGTAACTAGCTAATAAGAAAGGGGACCAAAAAGCAAATAGAAAAGTAGAAAAGGTACCTTCTTTTCCTCTCTCCCCTCATTTCTCTCTTCTCTCTCTCTCTCCTTCCTTCTCTTCCCCACCGATCTGCTCCCTCTCTCTCTTCTGGTTGGGCGATTTCAAAGCCCCAAAGGAAGCTCCCATGGCTTCCTCACCTTCTTCCACAAACTCTAGCTCCATGTGAGCCCAAAATGTAAAATAAATTACATATTTGTAATCCCCTCACTCTCCTCTACATTTCTATCTTTCCAAAATTCGAAAAGGATGAGTTTCACCTTCATGGGTTTTCCCCATTTGAAGAGAAAAGCACACCATTGTGAAGCTTGGAGTCTCCTCTTTCCAACAAGGTAAAAAAATCTCCATGAAAGACCTCATATTCCTCCATCTCTTTGTAGGGCCGATTTTGCCTCTCTCTCTCTTACCTTGTTTTTCCTTTTGTTTTGGAGCTTTGCTTCAACCCTCCAATGGTGGTGAGAACACCTTCTTGAACCAAGGGCTAAAACCCCTCCTAAAGCACTCCAAAGGTAAACCCTAGAAATTTGTATTTTGAACACTTCAATGAACTAGCATAAATCTAAGGGCTAGTGTATTAATTATACTTGTTTAATGTGCTTTGGGTGATGGGAATGGAGTTTGGCAACTCCATTCCCCATGTGATCGATTTGTGCAAGAAAGAGGGAAGAAGAAATGGAAAAGAAAGAATGAAGTATAAGCTCAAGGTAAGAGCTCCTTCCTAATGTAAATTCTATTGCATTAGAGTAATGGGAATGGGTAAAATATTTAAAGAAACCAAAACTTTGTACTAGTATTGAGAATTGTGAAGTTTGAGTACTTAAGAGCAGGTATGTAGATTGTAGGCCTTAGAGCCAAATAATTGTATATGAGTATGTGTATTGTGAATTGAGGAAGTATTGGTGAATTTATATTGTATTGATTGCTGGTAGGACCCTTGTATGGGTGTGGCTAGAATAGGAATCATTTTGGTGATAATGGGTATGTGTGGATAAGTGAGAATTGTAGGTGGACTATGGCGAAATTTCGGTAGGAATTAGGTATTTAAGGATGACTTGGTGGATGGGAGAACCAAGGTATGTATTGGGATTAGTAGAGATGTTTAGTGGCTATGGGATGGTAATTGTAGTATGCGGAATAGGAAGTGTAAAATCTGTAGCAAAGTGTATAAGAACACATTGGAGAAGTTAAGAGAATTTAATGTGCAGGATTTTGGTAAGATGAGTGTTGGAACTTGGGTATAGGTAGTGCAATGGCTTGGAAATGAATTGGTATGGTAAGGAGATTTTAGAATGCTAGGGATGGCATTGGTTGAGAGAGTATTGGATGGGAGAATTGAATTGTAAAATCTGTAGCATGAGAGTAACAAAAACTGTTACATGTGTTGTAGAAGGAGTAAGAAATTGTGTAAGTTGTTGATGAATTTAGTAATGGATTTGGGGGATGAATTAAGGTATTTTAGGAAGCCTAATTAGTGCTAAATCAAGTGGGATTACATGTAGGAAGATTGGGGAAGAAATGGGTAAGAAGAGAAAAGAAAAACAAAACCTGTAGCAATGTTCTGACTCCGTCCGACCCAGGGGTGAGTCGGACGTGGGTCGGACATGGCTTAATCCACGAAAATAAAACATTCTGGAATGGTCCGACCCAGGGTCGTGAGTCGGACATGGGTCGGACATGCAAATTTTTACAGTGTCGAAGTTTCTGACTTCGTCCGACCCAGACGGTGAGTCAGACGTGGGTCGGACAGAGCTTGGATGACGGGACCGAAACCTTCTGGAATGGTCCGACCCAGAGGTGTATGGGTCGGACGGAACAGTTCTGGGTCGGACGGGAGGAATTTCAAAGAACGAAAACCTACTGGAATGGTCCGACCCAGGGCTTGGGTCGGACGGTGGGTCGGACGGCCCTAACTTATAAAAAAAAAATTTGTAACATGGTAATCCTATGTATGTATATATATGGATATACACATATATAAAGAACCTTAGTAATATACCCTTAATGTAACACCAATGGTAAAGAAGTAAGTACTTGAGTAGGAAAACAAGTATGGAAAGTAATTAAGAAAGTGGAGAGTAAAAGAACATTAAGTACACCGGGATAACGGGAGTAGTAATTATTTGTGTATTGTATGAACATCGTATTAATGACAATGTTGGAAACATTATCAGTGGGAACAAGTATGAACCAAGGAACAAGGGAACACATGGTAAAGCTAACCCCGGTGAAAGGTATGATTTCCTCATGCCCCGTATGCTAACCGAGTTACGTTGATTTGTGTGCTGTATGCCGGCTAATCAAGACTAAAGCATGAAAACGGTTTATTGCCTTTCATTATATGTCTTGCTGTATGTTGATTGAGCTAACCTTCTTGAATGATTGTGTGGCTTTACTTAGTGCGTAGACCGACTCATAGATGAGTCTTGTTGTGTATTGACTCGTAGCGAGAGTCATGTGTGAATTAATGAAACCGTAGCAACGCACTAAACCAACAAACCAATAAATGGGAACGTAAACCAATGAACTCACTAGAATGTGAGAGAGTGTACGGGAGTAATAACCTCCCGATAACGGTAGGAGAAACGAAATGAATAATCCACAAACGAACATAGTGGAAGTATATAAGTAACCTCTATTAGAGGAATTATTCTTGGTGCAAAACATGAACCATGAGAGTAGTAAAGAATGAGGGATCTCCAAACCCCTTAGTAATTAGTCGACCCATTATGAGAGGACCCGACTGATGTAAGTATGCCCCGAACGAGAGAGTATTCGATATGTTGGGGAAACCCTTAAATCTGAGGATACTAGACGGTGGTAATTCCCTAAGCTAACAGAGGTTATCGAGAGAGATACTTCTAGGCTAACCCATGAGGTTGTATTGTGCTCTGAGGGAAGAGTGTTGGGAATTCGTGTAGTCCGGTAGAACGGACATTTGAGTATTTGAGGAGCTAAGCGCATAGCCCTCGTATTGTAGGTCCGGTGGCGAGTCTTGAGTATGACTCCGCCCAGAGGCCAAAGTAATGAATATTGCGTATGTATGAGTAAGGTAATGAGTATCAAGTAAGAAGCAAGTATGAGTATGTAAGGAGTACCGAGTATTGAGTACGTATGAGTAAGTATCGAGTATCGAGTATGTAAGAGTAAGTATGGAGAATCGAGTAGTGAGTATGCACTAGTTAGTAACGAGCACAGAGTAAGGATCGTGTACGAGTAAGGTATTGAACATGGAGTGATGAGTATGCAAGAGTAAGGAGTAAGTATGAGTAAAGCAACGAATATCGAACACAGTACGAAGAGTAAAGAATGTATAACAAATACGAATGGTTGACTACTGAATTGTCTTCCTTAGTAGGTATTGTACTTGTGTATTTATGTAGGTATCCTTGATTGTATTGTGTAGTATGAGTATGTATGTATGCATGTAAAATGAACTCCATGTATATCCGACCCAAAGTAGTCGGCGTACCGCGGTTAGCACGCGGTATATGCGGATTTCATATGCAGCGTAAGCTGACCCCCTCGGGGGACCCTTTTTAGTGTGCAGGTACCGAAGCTGTTCACCGTTCGAGAGAGTAGGACGGGGACTGCTACGTAAGCATGGGTAGTTGTATAGTAGGGATCGGTACTTGTATTGTAATGCGAATTTGGAAGTTTGAACTGTATCGGTAATTTAAGGATTGTAGTATACTCGGTATAGTATTGTATTGGAGTTGTAATTGGATTATGGATGAGTATGCAATGGGAAGTATTGTATGATGTAGAGTACTCGGTATATTCATAATCATCAGACCGATAGTATGTAGTATTGTAATCCGCCTTGTTAGTCACGTGGGTGACTAACGGCATTGTACACCCGCCGTTGAGTAAGTAATATCCGCTGCGAAGGTAAGTATTTGTACAGTAATGACGGTATTAGCGGTAGGGGTGTTACAATAACCTATAGTTTTTATACAATACTATTTATTATTGCCGCATGGGCACCATATAAAAACCATATTCTTTTTCATATACCATAGTTTCCTTTATTTACAAATTCACCCCATTATTTATACCGTGTTATATATATCATATAATATAACATTTTAAACCTTAATATAAATATAACCCATGGTTATATGATATTCTTATTTCCGAATAGACCCACCATAATATTCTATAATTGCCATTTGGCCCAATTTATAACATATAGTTTGATAATATCATTAAAACTATATATTATACATATATCTTAATAAATACTTATATAATTCTAAAATCACCAAATTTCACCAAAGGGTTATAATTACCCTTACTAACCCATATACTTTCGGTATTTTCATTTCCACCCCATCTTTTATTCCAAAGTGTCATAATGACATAAAACTATATATACATATAGTTTATCTTAATCCCAAAAAAACCAAATAAATTCCTAAAAATTCCTAATAGCCCATGGGTGTTTATAACACCATTATACACCCTTAACTTTCGGTAATAACATATTTACCACATATGTTATAAAATTGATACAATTAAATACTTATCTTATTATAAAACCTGAAATAAGTTATTTAACTTATCTAATTTGGTCAAAACCTAACATATGGTCAAGGTTGACCTCCTTAATATTTCCTTGACCAATAATTCCTTATAATTACGGTTTATAACCATATTTTTCAGAAATTACCATTTAACCCCAAAACTTTATAGAATCCTATAAACTTTATTTTAAATCCTTTTAACCTCTAATTTTCGGCCTTATTATTATAAAGCCCCCAAATTTAATTTAATTACACTTTAACCCCTTATAATATGTGGTAATGCATATATACCACCTAAACTTAAATAAAACCTTATAAATGCATAAATAAATTGGCCTAAAGTACATGCCTTATTACAAACATTGACTTATGAAATAAATTACACATAAATGCCCAAAAATGCATTAAACTTTCGGCCTCTCCCATATCTTTCCATCAATTACCAATTTTCCACATAATGTCTTAAATTTGACAATTATGCTTGTTTAATTAGTTATAAAATTTACTAAACCATTCCTTAATCACCTAAGGTCAAAATAAGACCTTAATTAACCATTCACTCACGGCACAATATATATACATATGTATAATTACATATTAATATACCAAGTGAAGGTTTAAGTGATTTATACCTTGTTTTTGCCTAGATAAAGCCTTGTTTGATTTCGGCTGCTTAGGAATAAATTTCCACAGCTTCTTTTACTGTTTCAAACAGCAATTAAGGCATAGTTAGTCTCCAAGCAAGATCTAACCATAAGAAGTGTTTTAATGTATATTTCAAGGTAAAATTTACCTTAGAATAACAAGGTGACCAAGGGTTGTCTTCGACCTAAATTTACAGAAGCAAAAGAGCATCAAAAGAGCTACTAAACCAAGGCTTAAAACCGGTATAACTTAGATTCGAAGATGGCCAATTTTTACCTTGTTTAAAATGCCAAAAATGGTGTTTTTGGCTTGGATCTGGCTATACCTTGAAGCTCTTGATAGATCCACTGAATAAGTATGTTAAGAAGAAGATTATAAGGCTATGAGAACAGGTTTTACAACCGGATCTAAAGAGAATCAAAAGATAAGTGCTTAAAGCACATTTTTGTACCTTAAGAACAAGATTAGCTTTCTCCACCTTCTTCCCTTGTTAAGGCTGAGATTCCCCCTTCATTTAACCTCCAAAACAACCTAGATCCATGGATGGAAATGGTTGATGCTTAGATCCACCGAAAGAGGAAAGATTTGTGAAGAAATTGAGCATAAAATGGCTTAATAAGCTTACCTATGTCAATTGGTGTTCTCCTCTGCTCTTGGCATGTTAGCCACGGTTTGGAGAAGCAAAGATAGGATGGAGGAGCCTTGGTGTCGGCTGGGAAGCAAGGCAAATGAGAGAGGTAGGTCAAATTTGCCTTAAAACTCATTATTTGCTTTGTTTATTGTATTTGGTGATTGATGACTCACCAAAGGAGAGTGGCATCGGTTATTGGAGGGGCTGAATGGGTTCTCACACGTTTTTTGAAGGCTGAATCAATCAAGGAGTTAAAAAGGTGTGGTATATAGACTATAGTATTAAAAAGGTAAAAGTAGTCCCTTAATTTAAGGAATGTGTTGGAACCTTGTCCTTTGAGCTTGCAAGTGGCGAAAATAGGCTCCCTTTCTTGTGGCTGTCGACCTCATGTGGTCCAAGGGGTCAAACTTTGACCTCTTGACCATTCTTAGTCAATGTTGACTCAAACGGGCCCCCTTTTAGGGTTTTATTAATATTTTAATATTAAATCTGTAAAAATTTATAAATTTCTAGAATTAAATTCCTAATATGATATATTATCATATTTAAAGGTAATTATAACCTTTAAGCCCATTAAAAACCAATTTAGAAGGCAATTACACTAAAAACGTGCTTTAAGGTGTTTTAGTGCACATTTTGTGTTGCAACGTGTTTCTGAGCTTGGTTTTCTTTGATAACGGTTTTGTTGTGTTCCTTACATGATATTTGATCATGGTATCCAATTTTATATCATTTAGAGGTCATTAGACCTTTAAGGTATTCTTAGAGCACATTTTTGCTCTACTTGACCTTGAAGCATGTAAATGCTTGTTCTTTGTGTTGGAGTGTTGTCCAACGATTGTAATATGTTTAGTAATGTGTTAATAAGCTTAGGACAAAGTTTTATGTCCTAAGAAGTTCATTTGGGTATTTATTTACCCTAACCAGTCAAAGGTGCAACATCTTGCTTTGTGTTGACCACTGTTGTTCTCAGTTGACTTTTAAGGCATGTTTAGGCCTTAATCAATGTGATTAAATATTTAATCCTTGTTTTATTAGTTTGGGGTATTTCAATGAGCCCCCGAATTATAACTCTATTATCAAAGTGTTAACTACATGCTGACCCACCAACTTTGTCACATTATTAATGCCAGCTTGGACAACAAAACTGTTTAATCAACATTATCTAACTATCTCTCATGCCAATTCAGATGCATTTTAGAGGTTGGGTTGACGTTTTTCGGACAAGAAAAATGCTGACTAAGGTGTGATTTTTGTCCAATATGTCATTAATAATGTGATTAAGCTGATGGGTCAGCACGTAGTTAACGTTTTGATAACAAAGTTATAGTTCGGGGGCTCATAGTTAAATATACCATAACATCAAGGTGGTTACCAATAATTATGATAAACACAAGGGGTTAACTGTATTATGCTCAAACTTCAAGGAGGGTTCCGAGTAATTTACTCTAAACTCTAATTATTATACATATATGAATTTCTGAATTCTTTGAAAAACGTGGGGTCACGTGACCCCGCGTGATACCTTTGGATCCGCCCACAATGCATTTATGATATCTTTTAGTACAGATCAAGCTCTCATTTGTACAATTAGCAAAGAAGTACATGAAGCGTGTAGCGACAGAGCTGGATGAGCTAAATGGACCAAAGGAGCCAAACAGAGAGTTTTTGCTTCTTCAAGGAATACGTTATGCCTTCCGAGTTCACCAGGTATGCTTCTGCTCATCTTTATTCAAATGCATTGAAACCGTTTCTAAAAAAAAATAGCCAGCGTATCAGTATCAGTGGCGCAAAATATGGTTATTATAATGCCTTTTGTTTGGGATTACTCTGCATTTGCTGGAGGATTTGATGTTGAGATGTCACAAATAATTAATGTCTAATGTTAATACTCTCTGTCTATATATCATGGTTGCAAACTACATATTCATATGGTCGTATCATCTTTATCAGAAAAATGAGGGAAATGGAAGAAGGAGATGGAGAGGGAGTATTGGTAAAGTAAGCATGTTTATCGGCTTAGGCTTCAGCCTTAGATAATAAAAAAATAGGGCTGCAAAGCAGGAACTAGCAACCAATGTACAATGAGGATCAATACACTTTGAATGAGTGCTATATTTCGGTGAGTATATATATATGAATTCCTCAACTACTCGTTTTTAGTTGTCCTAACACCTATGAAGCTTTCGTTTCAGTTTGGATCAATCCGACTACTATACAACCGGTTGTACGATGTTTATATACATTCCCGAACATTCTTCACAATTAATTTGAACAATCATCATATAAAGTTGAACAACTTTCACAATAACACATGAAACTTTTACATCAATATGAACAATCAATACAAAAATTTGAACAATGTTTACATTTAAAATGAACGGTTGTACGATGCTCAACGTACAACCAGTTGTACAATAGAATTTGCCATTACTTAGTGGCGGAGAGAGAGGTATTCCGGAGGAGACACCCCCTAATTTTATGATTTTTTTTTAAAAAAACTTAATAAAAAATGTCCCTAACTTTTTATAAATCTATTCATACCCTTCTCAACTTCTATTTCTGACTCCGTCTACAATCTTCTTTGGATTGCAGTAGAATATATGCTTTGGTTTCGGATGTAGAAAAAAAAGTGTCATATAATTACTTGATAATATATTTCTTTCTATTCGTTTTTTTTAGTATAAAAAAGAATGATAGAGTCTCTAGCTAACAATCTATCTCACCAGGTTACCCCATGTACGAGTGATTCAAATGGTTAATAGGGAGTTTGTTTTGGGTAATTAGGAATATCTCTAATTTGATTTCTCCCCTTATTAGGAAATGAGGTTCTCTTTCTTTAGTACAGTTTGACCAGCGACATAAACAACTATTGATCGGTAACTGGTGGATGTTATTGACCGACGATGAGTGACCATTGACCGACAATCAACGGCCATTGACAATTGACCAGCAGTCATCAACCGGTTATTTATTTTCATTTTCAGCTATCCATTCCCCTCCATTCTCTTTCTTGATTTCATTTTCTTTTCTCGTCCATAATCTAATAATCTCTGGTTTTTTTTAAAGAAAGTAGTTTAGTTGCAGAGATCTAGCTCTCCATCACACTTTGTGTTAGTGATACCCCATATTTTGATATCTAATACATTTTGTTTATTTATCAATAAAAAAACTATACGAATTTTTTCTACAAATTTTTAACTGATACTCCATGTTGTCAATGAATCATTTATGAATGAGTATTATCCTCATATAATTAAAAAAAAGATTTTATGACTAGTTCTTCACTCGGCAAAAACTTGTATGGCAACAAGCGACTACTTAGATCTTAGCTGAGAGCATGAATAGACAAAAATATAGAAAGAAGTTGAAATGTTCAGAGCACGAATATAGGAAAAAAAATGTGAAGAAGATAGACGACGATAGAACGAGAACAAGCGGGGAAGAAAAATATGCTGACACAAGAAATAAAACGAAGAAGAAGGGGATGTGAGCAATGGTGGATGTAAGTTAAACAACTCTCCAATAGAAGTAAGGTAAACAATTTCCGCTATAGTTTCCATTTCACTTTTGATTCTGTTTTGTGTTTTCCTCTAATCGTCAGATGACTTTCATATATGGATGTGATTGACATAGGAACATTCTTGATAATCCCTTGTAAGGATACTATCAGAGATCTAATTCGAAATATATCCTAATTACCTAATAGCTTACACGTCTCATAAGTTTCTATATGCCTCCCTTAGATTGCATCGACATAGATTAACTGCTCATGAGTCTCATTCTCTCTAAATAGATTCATGAGCTTTGTATTTGTGTTTGAGTAGTTTCTCTGGTTTCTTGTAAGCCAGTGATTTTTTTTTATCTTACCAAACGCAAAGATTACATGTTTAATGTCCAGTTCTTTTTTTTTTGATGTCCAGTTCTATATATCTCTTTGTGGGTTGTACGGAGACTGGAAACAAAATCAAACCCACCCTCAGTCAAGCCTAATCTGAGATAAAATACAGAATCAATAAATAAGTATCAATGAGTCTTAGCTACAATCTTATGTAGCCATCTTTGGCTACATTTTTCATGGTACAGTTTGTGTGGAGTAAATGTACATGTTTTATAAGTTTGTTGTACAGTTTATAAAGTTAGCATGTACATTTAGTACAAATTCAGAAATATCACAATTCACTGTATACATGTACATATACATCAGTACAGTTTTGAATGATCAAATGTACATGTATGTAGCTATCTATAGCTACATGTGATTGTAGCCAAGAAATTGGGAATAAGCCAAATTCTCGGCTACAGGTGATTGTAGCCACTTTGGCTACATCCCTGCCCGCCTTTATTTTTTTTCCTTTTTTTGTCGTGCGCACAAGTTGTAACCGTTTCTGTATTTGTATTTTTTTTCTTTTTTTCATTATTATAAAAACTTTAAATGGTTGTAACTTTTAATATATAAGTTCAAAATGAAAAAAAATTATATCATTGTTCATCTAAATTCAAGCTCTTTAAAACAAGACCAATCATGAAGTATTTTGATAATTTTTTTAAAAAATTATTTTTACTTGTATATCATGATATTTAACGTAATGATGTATGTACATATTTTAATGTGAGAATGTACATGTTTTAATGTGATGATGTACATGTTCAAATGTGAAAATTTATATGTTCTTTAATGAATATCTGTACATGTTTGTATGGCCATCTGTACAAGTTGTCTCCCTTATATGTACAGATTTTAATCTAAAGATGTACATATTTAATGATTCGTACAGGTCTATGTGATCATTTGTATGTTTTTAATATGAGGATGTACATGTTTTTACGTGAAGATGTACATGTTTTAATGAACATTTGTACAGGTTTGTATGATCATCTGTACAAGTTTCTTTTACGTTATGTACACTATATATGTAAAAATATTTTTTTAAAAAAATTGTCAAAATATATTCATGACTGGTCTTGTTTTGAAGAGCTCAAATTTATGTGAACAATGATATAATTTTTTTTCATTTTAGATTTATATATTAAAAGTTATAACAATTTAAAGTTTTTATGATAAAAAAATAAAAAACTCAAAAAAATGTAAAAGAAAAATATAAAGCGTGCACGGTCCTTTACATTCTCCCTGTATGTATGTAGTTAGATGCCTACATTAAGCTGTAGGCAAGACACTCTCTATATAATAGTCTTCAACTCTCAAAAAGCTACGAGTCTCGAAGGATTTTTTTCTCCCTTCGGCAAGAGCTCGCCCCTTGCCTTTTCCATCTCGCCTTTTCGCCTCCCTTGATATCTCACCTAGCCAACCCTGTTTGATCGCTATTTTGTCTGCAGCCTCATGGGAAATTGACTAGAATGATTATGGATGCTCAACTATGTTGATTTTGTCGTTTGAGCTTCCCTAGGAGATTATAGTCATCATTTTCATACCAGCCTATCTTCTGGCCCTGCATGCTTCTAATGGCACATCAAGTTCCTCAACCTCCCAATAGGCAATGATCATTTCTTATATTTCACCCCACCTCGTCCATCTGCTCGACATTCTTCTCCCTAGTCCATGTGATTCCTACTCCTCCCTCACTCCTGCCTTCCCCACTCACTCTATGTTACAATCTAACCCTGATGAAGGTCTTCAAGATCAATGGCACACTCTTGCCTTACGATCGATGCCTTCTACGAAGGTCTTCTCTCATGATGACCTACCCTTCAGCAACCCTGATATCCTACTCTGAAAGCACTCGAGCCCTTTTGGAGGTTTCAGCTTTTGCAAGGTTGGAGCTAATTACTTTGTCGTGTTACAACAGCTAGACTAGGGTCTCGCTGTCGAGGAGGATGGCTTCAAATGGGCTCCATGCTTGGTTCCTCTTTACGCTATGCCACACTTCAATATTAGGTTTGTCGAGCTACTGGCAACCAAGTTTGAGCTCTTCACCGGGATGATGAAGGATCCTCATGTTTCAAGCATTGAATACCTTCATTTTAAAGTGCTACTCAACATTTATGCCCCTGTTCATTAGTCCCTCTCCATCAATCTGGACGGGCAGAATCTCACCTTCCCCATCACCCATGATAACCTACTGAACTTCTGCACCAAATGTGGGTCACTGCTGCATACCACAAACAGGTGTTCTCAAGCGACACCCACACCTGTGGAACTCCCCAACATCAAGCCATGGATGTGCTCTGATCTCTATCTGACTAGGCTCCAACCATATAAGGGTTCACCCCAACTGAACAATGACTCTCTGTCAGTGAAGTCACATCCGAATTACTCAACAACAATCTTCCCCTAGCCCTTCCACCGATTGATGAAAGTCGCCTCCAGCCAGCTTCATAAACATTTGCTGGAGTACAGGTCCCTAAGGCTGAGCATGCCAAGCTTATATAGGATCCCCAGAGTCCAAAATGTGTGTTCAGGGTGCCCCCGTTCTTCTACCAGATTGGCAAAGCATAGCCTTGACCAGCTCATTGTCCCATCCCCCTTGATGAACTTCAACCCCGCTTGGCTTCAATTTCAACCCGTTAGGTAAGCAACTCAATCTTCTTGGTGCAGTTGCGGAAGAGGCGGGTTCCTCTCGTGCCTCAAAATGAAGAATGGTTGGAGGCTTTGTAGCTCTTTGCAAGGCTTAACCCTGACTCTTGTTTGTTTACCTAGGAGATGTCTATCTTTAGGCTGATTATTGGTGTCATACGACCCTTTGTTTTGTCTACCCTTTGAAACCCTTTGTCATGTTCGTATACTTTGGTTAAGTACTTGGTAGTCATGCCTTGCGCCTTACCATGTTGCGTGGATTTGCTCTTTGGTGACTTGTTTAGCTCTTCTTAGTTGGTAGATGGTGGCTCCGGATGGTTGCCTCCCTAACCTTTGGTTTTGTGGTTTTGGTAATGATCAGTTCAGGGTTGAATCTGGGGATCTGGGCTAACCTATTTACTTCTACAATTGCTACTATCTCTTAGGTCTCTTGCTTCTGTATGACCATTGTGAATCTTGACTCCTAATCAGTCTTAGTTGATCTTATATTTGTATTATTTTTTTTATAATTTGGGCATAAAGCCATATTATTAGCAATAAGATTGGAACAGGGATGGGAAACTTGGGCCTCGTTAAAACCTCCCTAGGTAAAACCCGGTGGGAAAAAACTTAGGGAGGAAAAAGAGTACCCGTCACATCCATTACAACCCTAAAAACATGAAACTAGCAAAAATTAGATGGGCTAGAATATATCCAATGACCTACCAACCATCCTGCAACAACTTCTACATACTCCTTAAGAGAATCATCGCCTCGAGCAACATTCAACCTATCTTACTGTGATTACTCAACCTCCTAGCTCCCTTCTCTAATAACGAGCTTAAGACTTCCAATCCCAAGATACACCTGTCCAAACCTAAGACCTAATATCCGGGTCCAACCCTCTTATGATCTATGGACCACTAAGCATCGATTGAAGCCACTCAGATACGTAAATGCTCTTGGATTTGACTGATAATATTAACTTTGGTTTGGGCTGGGTTCGGCACTTGACAACCTAACTGCAAAAGTAGGTCAATGTATTCATCAGCTTCGGCATATGGATTGATGATTTTACCCTTTTCATCCCTTGCCGGTAGCGGATTTCTTGACTGATTAGTAGGTGGGGTATCGTGGATTAATTCTACGACAAGGCTTAACCCTTCTGATGACTTCTCCAAAGAAGAGTCTAGTTTCTTCGGTGTTGGGGTTCGCGTATTATTTGTCTCACTCTTTTTTGACTTACTCAAAATATTTTCGGGAGTTAAGACGTTCCCTCCTCTGACAGACGGCATTTGCGTCTCATCGACCGTCTTGATGGTCTCAAATCTCTCTTCAGAAGTCTGCGCCAGAACATCTTCTTTTTGTCTTTGGATTTCAGAGTAATGATGATCCACGATGCCTGTAACTTGTGGGGACTGCATAATTAGATTTTGGGAGGACCGACGGGGCGTCACTTCTTCTGACTCGGGAGTAGACGTTTCTTTTTCTTCTAAAACCAGCCCCGCCTCGGACTCATATGTTCCCTCTGGGATCGCGCGCTTCATACGACCAGTCTCGGGGACAGTAGCAGATAATTCCCCCTCCTGTTGACAATTAAATGCCACTGTGTAGCTGTCTGCCCGTTTCTCCAGGTCGGCCTCACAGGGAGGCGCCGCTTCATCACGAGGGCTTGAAAGAGTACCAAGCCATAATGTTGTGTCGGGTGTAAACTCTGCTGCCTCCCACCAGAGTCTGAAACAATTTTCGAGCCACACTGCTCCTCATCACCTGAAAGGGCATTTCTGCCACGGGAATCATCTCGAAAACTGTCCTCTCCACCCACGTCTTTATGAGAATGATCCATATTATTGTAATTCTGTCGATCGCGGTTACACTCTCCATCAGCATCGGGTATCTGAATAATGCTCTCTGAAGGGTTTTTAATACCGTGAATAACCTTTGCGTCATCAACTTCTACTATGGACACTGGGTAGGAACGATCCTCAACAATAACCGTAATTTTCCAGTTTATCAACTGGAATGTTGACGTTTCTATGTAAATACGAATTTCGGCGTTCTCCACAAACTGGTTCTCTTCGTCTTCTATTTTAAAAACATCCCCAACTGTTTGTGTATTTATGTTTTTGATCTTGTTATGAATGATCTAAATAGTCTATATATATATATATATATATATATATATATATACGGTATACCCTCTTTTATTGTAACCGACAAAACAATGGAACTTCCATAACTTTTCTTTAGTTGATTCGTTTGCATTTACATTTTGCTTCAGTGTTGCTGTGATTTTTCTAAATGGATAATTATGATGCTGGTTTTTATCTCTTACAGATAGTTGACTGCTAGATGTTGCTCCTGTCTCAACTTAAATGGACATAATTAGTGATCTACCGGATGAAATCATCAACGTTATTATTAAAAAGTTACCTCTACGTGATATGGTGAGAACAAGTACCCTATCCAAAAACTGGCGATTAAGATGGACATGTTCTTCATCTTTGATAATGGACAGAGAGTTCTTTTATTCCACTGGAATACATCAACGTCCTTTGGATATTCAACAAGCCATCATAAAAAGCATCATTTTGCAACACACTGGTTGCATTGATGATTTCTCTTTGTTTATAAATTACTTTTGTGACCTACCCACTTTGTCAGTTTATCGGGACATAATAGACCATGTCACAAGTAATGATACTGTGAAGAGGTTATCTTTGCAAGGAAATGGATTCGTCATCGAGGGGTGCTCAATAGCTTCTTCCATCTTCTTTTTGAAAAATTTGAAGCAGTTAAAAATCATAGATTATTTGTTTGTTCCTCCACCTTGTTTTGAAGGTTTACCAAATCTCACAGTTCTTTCTTTAACTTCACCAGAAACCACAGCTGACATTGTTTCCCATTTTGTTTCGTTATGTCCAAAACTTGAAAAAATCATATTGGATCATCTTAGAGTTTTTGGGCGTGATCAAAGTGTTGATCTTAATGCTCCACACCTTGGCCATTTGTATGTAAATGGTTCCTACAAGGATATATTTGTTTCTAATCCTCAAAAGTTAGAATCATTGTACTTGGATCGTGAGTATATTATTGGCGAGGATCCGGAGGAAAGCAAAGGTGCAAACACATTCTACTTTTTGAAGAGTTCAACTCAACTTAAGCACATTACACTCACAGGAACTTCATGTAAGGTATAATGTTCACTCCCATTCAATTTGCATTATGGTTTGTGACTTCAAACTGAAGTTCACTTGTCCTGATCTATATTAATTATTTGTATTAATTGTATCTTCTTCTTTTTTTTATACCTGAAAAGATACTTGGACATGGTAAAACTATCCATATGCTTCCGACATTTGGTCTCATGAGGAGTTTGGAATTCAAACATGTAGTTTTGGACAAAACAGATCAACTTCAATGTGTATTAAGCTTGCTCGCTTGCTGCCCAAATCTAAGATACCTTAACCTATGGGTAAGTAAACCTTAACCTTTATTGTCAACCCTAGAATTATTTCAAAGTAGATATATCTTTGCTTGTCTTAGACTTATTCTTCATTCATTGTGCAGATGAAGAGTGGCTCTCAAGAAGAAGGCATTGCCCAAAATGAGTCTATGATTGAGAACTACATCAATACGGATTTCAAACATCTTGTCAGGGTTGAATTATTTGAGATTTCTTGCAAAAAAGTTGAAATGAAGATAATTGAATGGCTTCGTTTCTCACCCATTCTGGAGATGATGGAATTAAGGTTTTATTATAGGGGCCTGCGAAAATTGCGGAAAGACATCACCAAATTTTATCGAGCATCAACCAAAGTAAAGCTTGAGTTATGGTGAAGACAGACAGATATATATGTTTCCTTTATATTAGCAATTCTTTTGGTTTTCCTCCTTTATCCAACCAAAATACATGGTTCGTATCTCATTTTGTTCAGTTCCAGCTTTAGAGTATGGGAGATATTGATACAATGGTGGGGCTTGCGTTTTGAATTCCGAAATTCGGTGTCTGAGATCTATCAGGATTGGCTTGATATCCCTCTTAGTCCCAAAGCGAGGAGAATGTGGCGATCAACTCTATGCTACGGGGTGTACTTCGTTTGGTTGCATAGGAATGAAGTGGTCTTCCGTAATGAAACTCTAAATGTGACCCGGATTGGCCTTCGAGTAAAGCTGGGGGTGTGGAGATGGACGAAAGTCTGGTGGAAGGACTTGCCGTTTACTTGTGGAAGGTTTGTTGCTCTGACATCCCTCAAGGAGTATGGGTAACATTGTCATGAAGGTTGAATTGCAGTGTCTGTCAGTTTACTTGCTTGCTTATACCTTTCGTTCATGTTGCTTTCTACCCCTAGTTTTGGTGTGTAGGCTTGTATTAAGGACATGGTGGGTACTCTTTTTCCTCCTCGAGTTTTTTCCCACTGGGTTTTACTTGAGAAGGTTTTAATGAGACCCGAAATACCGGTTCGATTATCTTTTATTAATCAAATGGCAAAAGCCTCAATTATCTAAAAAAATATATATTTGTTTTTGAAATTATCAAAATGCAACCATGGCAGGTGAGGGGTGAGCCTAACTGATAAGCTGCACATTGATGACATATCTCGGGATCAACCTGTCTTGGCTACAGCTAACTGTAACCATCTAGTTACATTTGGGAGGAGAATGTGAGGGACTGAACACCACCGTGCTTTTTGTATTATTATTATTTTTGCATTTTTTTCTTTTTTTTAAAGATTTTTCTTTTTTATCACAAAAATTTTAAATTGTTGTAACTTTTAATATATAGTCCAAAATGAAAAAATTAGGTCATTGTTCACCTAAATTCAAGATCTTCAAAACAAGAAAAGTTATGGATATATTTTGACAACTTTATCAAAATTATTTTTACATGTATAGTGCACAAAACATAAAAGAAAACTTGTACAGATGATCATATAAATCTATACAAATGTTCATTAAAAACATGTACATCCTCACGTAAAAACATGTACATCCTCCCATTAAAAACATATACATGGTCACATAAACCTGTATGAATCATTAAATATGTACATCTTAGATTAAAATCTGTACATACAAGCGAGAAAACTTGTACAGATGGTCATACAAACATGTACAGAAGTTCATTAAAGAAATGTACTGATGCACATGAACAACATCACATTAAAACATGTATATTCTCACATTAAAATATGTACATACATCCTCACATTAAAAATATCATGGTATACATGAAAAATAAAAAAGTATCATGACTGGTCTTGTTTTGAAGAGCTTGAATTTAGAAAAATGATATAATTTTTTTCATTTAAGACTTATATAAAAAGTTAAACCATTTAAAGTTTATAATAAAAAAATAAGAAGAATAAAATTTTTTAAAAAAAGAAAAAAAAAACTAATTCATGGTTACAACTTACACGTTATGCCCATGAAAAAAAAAGAAAGAATTTGGGTCTCTATTGATTGCGTTATTTTTATAGTTATTTCGATTAATTTCATATGTACTGCATGAGGAAAAAATTATTAAAAAAACAAATGTTCCCCTTGATTAGTATTTGGGACCGTAAACTTTGGTTTAGTCTGATGCATGTTTCATAGTTTCTTGTTTTCTTCTTGTAACAATGTTATCGCAGTAGCATTATATGCGTGTGAGGAGAAAAAAATTTACTTCAGCCACCCATCTTTTGTGCCATGTCATGTCCTGGTTGGGTGAGTAGGAAAAAAAAATCAAAGTGTTATAACTTATAAAATATGAGTGCAAACATAAATAAAAAAATTATATCATTGTTCATTATAATTTGTGTTCTTCAAAACAAGATACATCATGAATATATTTTGATAAACTTAAAATTTAATGTTATCTGAATGAGTATATAATATGTTTCTTATATATTTTAATGTGTTAGTGCAAAGTGAATCGTATGTTTACGTAAAATTAATCATTAGTGTTATAAAAGGGAACTATTTCCTGTATAAAATTATGGTTACTGCTATAAGTATTATTTGATAGGAGTCCACTAGTATGACAACTATAGTTACTGTAACATTATCAAAGTAAAACTCATATTTAGGTAAAATAGTCTTGTTATAAAATTGAATTATTTTATTTTACAACATTCAGTTTAAGACTATAAGAGTTTCTTATACGTTTGGATGTGTTAGTGCAAAGTGAATCTTATTTTTACATAAAATGAATCAGTGGTGTTATAAAAGTGAATTATCTTTTGCTATATTATTCAGTTTCAAATTTTAAAAGTTTCCTATACATTGTCTATGTGCAAAGTGAATCATATATTGACGTAAAATGAATCAGTCGTGCTAGTGAATCTTATTTTTAAGTAAAATTAATCAGTAGTGTTATAAATGTGAATTATTTTCTGTTATGAAATTCAGTGTCAGATTTTAAAGTTCCTTATACATTGTGATGTGTTAGTGCAAAATGAATCTTATGTTTACGTAAAGTGAGTCAATGGTGTTATAAAAGTGAATTATTTTATGATATAAAATTCAGTTTCAGATTATAAAAGTGTCTTATACACTGTGATGTGTTAGTGCAAAGTGAATCTTATGTTTAGGGAAAATTACATCCCCCACCCATGACTTTGGTAAAATTACGCACACCACCCACATGGTTTCAAAATTACTTTCACCCATGTGGTTTCCCCCCTTTTACATCCAACAACTTTTCTATATTTGTTCAACATACCAGATGCTTAAATGTTGTCCAAATTTGATGAAATTTTACACAGACAATGCTAAAGTGTTTATTTTGGTTTAGCATGAAATCCAAAGTTTTTAAGCTCATATGTGATCTGTGGGACCCAATAAAACATGTAACATGTGAACGTGGTTCATTGGTCCCGTATGTCACATGTGAGCTTAAAATCTTTGAATTTTGCATTAGACCATAATATAACAATTTAGCATAATCCATATAAAGTTCCATCTAATTTGGACAACATTTAAGCATCTCCTAAGTTGAATGAAAATTATAAAAGTTATCGGATGTAAAAAAGGGGAAACCACATGGGTGGGGAAGGTAATTTTTGAAACCTCGTGGGTGATGTGTGTAATTTCACCAAACGTCGGGGTGGGGATGTAATTTTCCCTAAAATGAATTAGCAATGCTATAAAAATGAATATTATGTTTACGTAAATGAATCAACAGTGTTATAAATGTGAACTATTTTCTGCTATAAAGTTGTAGTTACTACTATAAGTATGGTTTGATAACGTCCACTAGTATGACAATTATAGTTATTGTAATGTTTATATTAGCCCTATTAACCACTTGATCTTTAAAATGCACGATTATGCATAAATATCAATGTGAAACTAATTCATGGCTTAATAGTTTGTATTGAAATTGGGAGAAATGGCAGGGCGTTTTCAAAATTATTATTTCTTTGGTGGCAGTATAATTAACCTTATCCTTCAATTAAATTCAACATCTAGATGACAATATAATTAGATCTTTCTGATAAGAGACGTTCAAAGCTTTCAATCTTACATACTACTAGATAATCAAATTGGTGTAAGATCGAGAGGAGAAAAGAAAGAAATGGCCATGGATGAACGAGGATATGAGTCGATAATCTTACGTATCTCTTGTCGGTGACCGGAATATTATCGTCTGGGTAAAAGGGACTAGAGAAAGAAAGAGGGGTAGAGAAAAAGAGTGAAGGTGCACGAATCCTGTCAATTAGTATGATGTGTTTTGAAACCCTAGCTCGGTTCCCACCAGGACCTAGAATCTAACGAGTGTTAGAGGAAGGTTGAAGGGGAGTGAAGTTGGTTGGCCAGTGACATTGCTAATTGCGTAGTAAGATTGTGACGACCCTAAAACTAGCCTAGTTCTAAGGTCGAGACACGTCGTGTGCCTTTAAAGATTAGAAGCACGCAAGGCTTTCAAAACTAGAAAATAACAAGCTTCTAAACAAATAGAGCAAAACGGTTAGCTAATAAGAGCATAGTACAAACATTCAAAGTACGTAAGGCTTTCAACTAACAAGAATGGTGTAGATAATTTTCATTAAGTCACTAAGTCAGAAGAAATTCACCAAGGTCATTCATGACCTGGACTTAAGATTCAAGAATAAATTTGAGATTCAAGATCTCATTGTTGTTCGACAAACAAGTTAGTGACTATTTGAGGCATATGTCTTTCAGCTTTCTTTGAGAATAAAATGCTTGCACAATAGGTGACCGACTATCGGGATCAGAGAAATTAGACTTTTAGATTAGAAAGGACACATCAGGACTTTTCAAATATCTTCAACGGTTAAAATCCCATTCTAACGTTAGTTTCTGGCTTGGACAGTTAGTATCGATTCACAGTCTAAACGAGTCGTTGAAAAGTTGTTTACACTATGTCAAGATGTATAAAAGGGTAGTGGTGTTCTCCAAAACTCACTACTTACCTCTTAACTTTTTAATCTTCTTATAAACTTAAGCACATTCTCTCTCTCTCAAACACTTTGTAAGGGTCTGATCTAACGCACAAAACTCCCAAAACTTCTTAGTTGTGAAGCGCCCTATAAATCAAGTTCTAAACTTCTAAAAAAGCTTCAAAGATTGAAATGGCCCCAAAGAGGAACCTTAGACCTAAGGTCGGCAAGAAGGTTGTCATCGACCCAACTCCAACAGTAGAAGAACTCTCATCTGAATTCGCTCCCCAAACGGTCGTTGACCCTACCATTACTATCCTAAAGCGGCCAGTAGAAGAAGAAAATCTACTAAAACTAAAGGTAATGGATGAGGAAGACCTCACTGATAGTGAGCTAACATACCTAACCTCACACATGCCAAAGGTAAACAGAAAACTTCAAGGATCTACTTCCACCCTCATGCCTTAAATCTCTCAAAAAATCCCTACAAAACTTGTCACCGACCCATCCTTCACCCCTCCTACTCAAACCCTTGCTCCACAAGCCAAAACAACCCAATCTCTACCATAAAAATAATCTTTTACTAAAACAAGGGTATCCCCATGGACCCTTGCAAAAAGAACGCCAATAAAACCTACCCCTGCTGAACAATCTGCTGCTCAACAGAAATACAAAATAAAAGACCTCAACAGCAGTGCCAACACCTCACCAACACCCTCACCATTTGACGAGGTACGTTTGCAGGAGGCTTCCTTTAAAAGCCCAATCGTGGGAACAATAGGCAAGGAAGAGAGGAAGAGGAAAGGAGCACGGAAATCGACGATGAAGGCACGCATTAGGATGCGGATATAGCCCGAGCTGTGAAAGAGGCGTTTGGCACAAGTAAAGATGAAGAAAAAGGGAGCTGGTACCTTGATGAAGGAGAAGGAGAAGGAAAGAGACAAAGGAAAGGAAATCCAAGAAGAGTGCAAGGGAGAAGGATAAGAGGACGAGAAAATAGAGGATCTGCAAGTCGACAACTCTGTGAGCGGTTCCTTTATCGAGGAATGATCGGAAGGACCTCAGAGTAGTCCACTAGCAATTATCAGCAAGGATATCGACCAAGTGAGCAAGGCGAAGGCAAAAGAAAAGATGACTGAGCTTACTAAGAAGATAGAGGCATTGTTTACACAAAAGCATCGCGACATCATTGCCATCACGAGGGAGGAAAGGGCGCACCGTAAGCCGAAATGGATCCCTGCCTCCAACATCGATAGCAAATACATTCTTGTCTTACCCAAGATAGTGGTGAGGTCTGGTGAAGGGAGCATGGGCTAGAGAAGATAGTGGAAATCCTAGAGTTCCTAGGATGGCTCCAGATGTTTTAAAGGACCGATCACATCAACCAGATTCAAGTTGACCAACTCATTATTAAATGAGGTTTAAAATGCTAAAGGTATTGATGCTAAGATCAATTATATAGTATCATATAATAGAAAATCTATGTGAGTATATATATATATGAACAAGGCCTATAATGAAAGAGATAGGCTACAAGAATTAAATCCTAGAGTTGTAAACATACAACATGTTAGTGACTAACATAATGAGAGGATTGATTAGCTAATCTTGACCTTGAGTGGAAACCCGAGACGACAATGAGTGTTAATCAAGGGGTCGATTACCGGGAGGTTAGTTATTATTCGGAATTACAGAATCGGTTTAGATCATAGTGGATTAATACATAGTGTTACGTATTCTAGATCTAAGGGAGTAGAGCACGGCCCCGGGACGGGACATCTGCTATCTATCGTCGGTGAATGGTATGTTATTGTGTGATCCGATTGTTCCTAAGAATTTCCTCGGGTTCGGATATCTGTGTGCTGATTGTCAAGATGATATCTATGATTAATGTTAATTATCATATATTGAAATACCCCAAACCTTAATATATTGTATAAACACTTAAATATGGTGTATTAAGACTAAAAAGAGTCTTAGAAACATTAGTAAACAAATTTAAACAAAAGAAAACACAAAATGTGCTTTAAAGTCAATAAGAGCCAAAAGGTGCTCTAAGCTTGGGATAAACTTGGTTAAGACCTAATGAACTTACCAAGACCTCATTTATACACTAATGAACATATTAAACCAAATACCAAAGAAAACCAAGCTTGAAAACGAGTTTAAACACAAAATGTGCTTTAAGAAGTCTTAAAGCACATTTTTGAAAAATTGTCTTGTAAATAAGTTTTGAGTGGCTAGATGTCCATCATTACTCTTAAATATATATGTGTACTATATAATATCACATTTGGATGTCTATATTAATGGGAAATCAAAAATTTCACTTCTATGTGCCTTGTTTTCATGAATAGTGATTTTCATAAGCTATTTTATAACATATGTTGTATTAAGTAATTAAATTGACAAACAAAGACTAAAGTACCCTCATATTAATAAAGGGGGCCGGTTTTCTTAAGTGTGGTGACTCACCACTCACTTGTTATTTTGTTAGACAAATAAAGATGACTAATTAAACTTACTTTTACTTTATTACTACAAATATCTTCAAAAAGTAATTCAATCTCACTTTCTCATTTCCTTCCTTGTTCACACGGCTCCACACCCTCTCCAACCTCTTCTTCCTTCTCTTCCTACGGTAATACCACACCACCTCCATTAAACCTCTTCTTTGATCTCTTGTGAAATCTAGCTCACTTGTTCAAATAAAAAACAAACACCACCAATCTCTTCCTCTCATCAAGCTCTTCATTTCTATCTTCTTAAAATTCCAAGACCACCATTTCGGTGCCATGGAGTTCCTCCATTGAAGGAGCTTGAGCTTGTATTTTTACATATTGTTACTCTCCTTTGCTTCTAGGTAAGGAATCTCAAATAAAACTTCATTTCCTTCATGTTTTTGTTGTAACCGAAAATACATATTGAAGGAGCTCTTTGTGTGACCTTGTTCTAGCTTCATTCCAACTCTTCATGGACTAGGTGGAGTCCTCTCTTGCTAGATATTCAAACTCTCTTCAAAGAGCAAGGTAAAACAACTACATTAATGTTTTTGAAACAATGTAAAAGGGTTTACAATGAGATGAAGCTTATAGCTTGAATACTCATTATAATGTTTGTATATTGTTTAGAACTTGCCAAAGAATCAAATACCATTACCGGTTTTTAAAAAAAAGAAAGAAGTTGTTTGGAAAAGAGGTAAATCTACTAACCTAATGTTGTTTAATGCCTTAGGAGAAATGAGCTTATAATGCTTGTTAAAAACTACCTAAAGAGCAACAGGTGAATGACTTAGTAAAGTGTTTTCAAGAGCTTAGTAAAAGGCATATGTGTTGTTGAGTGTATTTGCAGGTTAAAGGCAAATATATTGTGGAAATTCAGTGTTATGATTTATGCATCTTAAGGGCCTAAGAGCCATGTCATTTAAGGGCCTAAGTGCCATGCAATTTAAATTATGCACTATATTGTGATGTAGTGCTTTATGAGTGGGGTTTGTGTATAATAAGTGCTTGATGGATTTTAGTGTTCTTGGTTGTTTGTTGGTAAGAACAATGTGTTTTGGGTTTAGTAATGTTCTAGGAGAACCTATGTCGAAATTTAGGTAATAAATGAGAAGTTCTAAGAGTTAAAATGAGTTTGATAAGTTAAGAGTGTTTAGGTTGGTTAAGTGTTGTTCTTGTGTAAAACTGCATTAAGGTGAATTAGGATGTCACAAGGACTTAGGCATGAGCTTGAGGTTTTAGTATGTACCAAAGTCATTTTGGACTTAGGTAAAGACTTAGGCAAACTTTGGTAAATAAGGAGAAAGTGTAAACTTGGAAAAGAACTTCAAGAATGACATAAGGAGTTAGTTGTGGGAAATAATGCTTAAGAGATGATGTTAATGAGGAGAAGCATTTTGGGATAGTAGTTATCATAGGTGAGAAACCCATTTAGAAACCTAGTATAAAATGTTGTAGGTGTTAAGGAATTTTACAAGGAAATAAGTAAAGGCTTAAGGAATTAGAAAATGAGTTTCATGGATGTTGTATGTGGATATAAGGGTACCAAATGTTGTTAGGAAGCATTAAGAGGCCTTGGGAGAAGTTTGGTGAAGATTTGACAAAGTTTGGGTAAGTTTAGAGGACGTCCGACCCAGGGGTCCGACCCAGTTTTGGGTCGGACAGCCTCTGTTAGACGTTAGGAAAGTGTTCTGTAATGGTCCGACCCAGAAGGGTGGGTCAGACATCGGTCGGACGGTCATATTTCAAAGGAGGGAAAATGTTTCTGGAATGGTCCGACCCAGTCGAGTGAGTCGGACGTGGGTCGGACGGGCATGTTTGTAAGGCGGTGAAATGTTCTGTAATGGTCCGACCCAGAAGGGTGGGTCGGACATGGGTCGGACGTGTATGTTCTGAGGTCGATGAAATTCTCTGTAATGGTCCGACCCAGTCGAGTGAGTCGGACGTGGGTCGGACATGTCTCTGGAATGGTCCGACCCAGAAGGTTGGATCGGACATGGGTCGGACAAGGTAAGGTTCTTCAGACCCGAAAACCACTGGAAGGGTCCGACCCAGTTGTGGGTCGGACGGTGGGTCGGACATACCAAAACTTAAAAAAAAAAACAGAAAAGAATATGACTTATGTAGTTAACCCTAGGGTGTATAACGAAGGTAACCTAGGGTAAGTTAGACATTAAACATGTCAAATAATTATGTTAAACACTTAGTAAATTTGGAGGTTAAGTAAGTTAATTAACCGACATTCTTGAATCATGTATAAGAGTGACCTACGGTGGAAACAAATCAAGGCAAGGACCAAGGTATGGTTTTCTTGCAGTCTGTTGCCTACCGGTTTACACCGGCTTGTGTGTTGTATGTTTTTCTGTGTGTTTATGACGTTATAAGATTTAAACATGTAATGAGTTTACAGTTGTTCATATTATTGTGATGTTATGTTGTGACTCATTTCCCTTGTGTGTGTCTAACATGACTTACCACCTATTGTGTTTGGTTGTTAAGTTCCACTATGAACTTCTAACAAGTGTTAACTGGGAAGTGAGGAATCCGGTTGTCCGGTCATGCATGTAAGTTAAGAGTAGATATCTGAATCAGATTCGACTCTTATGTTGTTAAGATTGTTCTCCTTAATTTGGCGTTCGATCTCCCGCTAGCTTCTTCCAAAGCTTACCTATTCTGACTTATGATCGGTTTAGTGGGAACATGTGTTTGTGTGGTGTGTTCGGATCACTAAATCCGAACCATCTGTGACTTAAGTTACTCGTTCGTTTAACAGAACGGTAATGAGTGTGTTTAACGAGCTTAACATGAGGGTGAATCATTCTCTAGGCCCTTGTGTTATTTGACCCTTGTGGTTTGTTATTGTGGAACGAAGATCCACCGGGTATGTGATGTTGTGCTGTGCAATATTGATGCTATGCCACATGTTATGTTATGTTATGTATATAAATGAATGCCATGTTATCATGACAATTAGTTGCGCGTATCCCGGTAGCCGATGGGCTGCGCGTTAACCATACCAGCCAAGGGTTGCTGACCCCCTCGGGGGATCCATATTTCTTATACTGCAGGATGAGGATCGAAGAAGCGGAGTGGCTTTAGATCCTAGGATGCAGGTTTACTTTTGTATACTTTTGGATGCTGGCCCGGGATGCGCCTGTGCTCCTGTGGCGTTATATACATTTGGTTGTGACGGTTAACAGTGGAGTAATACAGTGAAGGTTATGTAAACACTCGGTATTGTATATGATGTATTTATGGTTTAGTTTTATGCTCGGGAGTCTGATCATCAGACCGGTACACTTGTATTTATTCTGCCTTGTCAACCACGTGGGTGGTTGACGGCGTTGTAGCACCGAAGCGTTAGTTACCGTTTAGTTATTTATTTCCGCTGCGATGGCATTTAGTTACAAGTGCGTAGTAGGGGTGTTACAAAAAGTGGTATCAGAGCGAAGTATCGCTCTGATGACTAGAATACCGAGCTTAGGAATATACCGAGTTAGGAAACCTAACTACAGTTACTTCAGTGAACATTATGGAAAGGTTAACCACTAACTAAGTGTGGAGATACCTTATTGTCGGGAAGCGTTATAACCATTGGACCGATAAGTGTGCAAGCATATTGCTAATGAATATTCATGTGAATACAGATGGCAGGTAGACCGCGCGGTAGAGGCCGCGGAAGTGGTACTAGTGATGCGGGTGACCAGGGCGAGAACACTACGGCTCAGGTTATGGCTGAGGCTGTAGCAGCCGCTGTGGCCCAGATGGTACCCCAGCTTGTAGCTGCGATACAGCAGGGGCAGATGCCCGGAGTTCAACCACCACCGCCACCGCCACGAGAGACCAACTGGGTCAAGGCATTGGCAGATCTGAGACCCCTTCATTTCATGGGGAGACCGACCCACGTAAGCTAGAGGCGTACATCTCCGAGTTGGAGACCGCCTACGAGACCTTGGCTGTACCTTCAGAGGCTAAGGTCCGTCTTGCCGCTTACTACCTGAAGGGTTCGGCACAAAACTGGTGGAAGCTTGTGAGAGAGGACCGGATGGCGATCCTCAGTTTGGATGGAGGTGTTGATGTACAAGTTGCACGGCGGCTCTGCTGGCGAGCCAAATACTACCCTAGTGCACGTTCAAGAGGCCAAGCGCCTTGAGCTGGCTAGTCTGAGGCAGGGGGACAAGGGTCGGTTGATGAGTATTACAACTGCCTTCACCGGCCTTGTCCACCTGTTACCGGACCTGGATACTCGACCGTGTGCTGGTAAAACCGTTTCTCTAAACGGTCTCAGCCACCGTCTTCGCTATGGGATGGGGCCAGCTGAATATACTACCTTGCAGGTAATTTAAATAAAGAGTGATGTGAATATGTGTAGTCTACAAGTGAGTATTGATGTGAGTTTGTGAGTATGTATTGCGGGGCATGACTGACCATCCAAAATTTAGGAGTGCTATCATGCCGCTGCTAAGGTGGAGATCACCGTCCGTCTGAGGGACGAGGAGAATGCGCACAAGCGCAAGGCCACGAGCGAGGGCCAGAGTCCGCAGGGGTACGGGGGAGGAAAGAAGAAGAAGAAACCTTATCCCCAGCCCCAGAAGAGTCAGCACCAGGGTGACAAGGGCCAAGCCCAAACCACCACAGCTGAGGAGCCACTGAAGCTCACATATGCTTATGCGGCGAAGCCCCTACGCTCTTACCCACCTAAGGGTAATTGTTAAATCTTGTGTGATAAGTGAAGTGTATGTTGATAAGTTGTGAAACAAGTACTGAGTGTGTATTGTGTTAGCAGCTAGCACGGGCTCTGGACCGGAGCGCCACTATTACTGTAAGTGGTGCAATGGAGACCACCCCGGCAAAGACTGCAAGGGAAATGAGGTGCAGTGTCGCTACTGCGAGAAGTGGGGTCACCGTGACCACGAGTGCTACCGGAACCCCAACAGCAGAGTCAACAAGCCCAGAGGGCAGTGGAAGGGTAAGGCCACAGCAGCTATTGATGGCCCGAAGACGGCTAACCAGCCACCCACAGATCAGAGGCACACTAATTCCCAGAAGGGGAAGGGGTCGGGACCTAGCAAGGCCGCCCTGAATGTGGTGGACCGGTCTGAGGCGCCAGGGCCCTCTTCTAGACCAGGTACCGCCTAAACTGTTGAATGTAATAAGTGATTGCATACCGCATTTCATGCATGTGTGTATTAGTGAGACCAAGTGTATTATCATGTGAGTAAAGAGTTAAAGTATAGTGTGAAAGTCACCTAATAGAATAATTCTAAACTTAAAGGAACCTTCAATATATGTTATCCAATCCCACCCACACCAAACCCTGAAGAAACCACCATCAACATCACCGACTTTCCAATGGAGCAATGTCAGGTTATCCAGCCAGGTATGATACTCTTAAATGGATACCTGACACCGGAAGCACAAATCCATGTCATCAGACGATGCAACGAACTTGGAGCTGAACCTGGAGGTTTCTACACACCTGAATATCCGAACGGATCAAGAATGCAATTGAAGATGATGTGCATGGGTAAGGACTGGAACCCTTACACCAAGTCATATCAAGAAGTGCGAGCTGAAGATGGAGCAATAGTACCAAGTATACCTGAGGAGTTTCGTGCGGTCGTTAACCACGCCGTGGGAATTGCTCAACAAGTTGAAACGGATTCAATTCCAAATGTGGAAGCAGATTTGTGTATTGTGAACTTCTACCAGAAAGGTGGACGGTTAGGTTTACACCAAGATAAGGACGAGTCACCCGAGTCTCTAATAAGGGAGTACCCGTGGTGTCTTGGTCCATTGGTGATACCGCAGTATTTGTGTATGGCGAGCAGAAGCGTGCTGATCTCGCAAGGAAGTTAATACTAAAGTCAGGAGATGTGTTAATCATGGGTGGGCAGTCAAGGATGCTATACCATGGCATCAGGAAGATCAAACTGAATACCGCACCGTCGGCAGTGATATCAATGCCACACACATGAAACCCGGACGTTTGAATTTGACCTTCAGACAATTTTAAAGCCTTGTATACTTTTGTAATGTGTTAAGCCAGTATATGTTAAGGGAGTTACGTATGTCTTAAGTTGTATCAACCATGTAAACCAACAATGTTGTAAAGAGGAAGTGTTAATGAATAAAGTGGAGTTATTGAAGTATATCAACCGTGTTGTTACCCAGTACTTATTAGTTTGCCAATGAATTAGGCTGTGCACTCGGAACGGGAGGTACACTGAGTGTCTGCAATGAGGCAGAAGCCGGAAAGAGCGGCACAATCCTCACCGGTACCTTTCCAGTGAATGGCGTGGATGCATCGATCTTGTTCGACTCTAGAGCCTCACACACATTTGTTTCGCTATCTTTGCGAAGAGGCTGGGGTTAGATGGAGAGATGCCAGACTTCTTGGTCACTCTTCCATCGAAAGAGCGGATCAGGTGTACCCGCTACCACCGAGATGTCATTGTAAGAATCAGAGGTGAAGAGTTCCCGATCGACCTGATAGAGTTCGACGGACTTGGATTTGATGTGATTGTCGGGATGAACTGGTTGGAGCGGTACAAGGGCAGAATCCTGTGTGCCGAGCATCGACTGCTTCTTCGGAGTCCATCTGGGGTTACCATATTATACCGCCAAAGGCCCAGGGAGCCTTCGACTCAGATCATCACCGCCATGGCCATGTATTGTGAGTTACGACGAGGGAGTGATGTAT
Source organism: Limonium bicolor (assembly GCA_023374045.1). Lineage (NCBI taxonomy): Eukaryota > Viridiplantae > Streptophyta > Magnoliopsida > Caryophyllales > Plumbaginaceae > Limonium > Limonium bicolor. Next base: position 229,408,520 of record CM041776.1, read on the forward strand.
ACCTCTGCTATGTCCAGGACATAGAGAGAGACCCTGAGTTTAGCCCAGATGTGCCGGTAGTGTCGGAGTTTCCTGATGTATTTCCTAAGGAACTGCCGGGCATGCCGCCAGCAAGAGAGGTTGAGTTTGAGATCGACTTAGTTCCGGGCACTGGACCCATTGCGAAAGCACCTTATCGTATGGCTCCAGCAGAAATGACAGAGCTCAAGGAGCAGCTGAGAGACCTACTTGACAAGGGCTTTATCCGCCCTAGTGTTTCACCATGGGGAGCGCCGGTTCTCTTCGTGAAGAAGAAGGACGGGAGCCTCCGCCTGTGTATTGATTATCGGAGCTGAATCCTGTTACGGTGAAGAACCGTTACCCTTACCACGCATCGACGATCTATTTGATCAGCTGAGGGGTGCATCAGTATTCTCCAAGATAGACTTACGTTCCGGATACCATCAGATTGCCATCCGTGACAGTGATATCGAAAAGACAGCTTTCAGAACGAGGTATGGGCACTATGAGTTCACAGTTATGCCGTTTGGCTTATCAAATGCACCAGCTAAGTTCATGGACTTAATGAACCGCTTGTTCCAAGATCAGTTGGACAATCAGTGGTAGTCTTCATCGATGATATTCTTGTGTATTCTAAATCAAGAGGTGAGCACGAAAGCCACCTGAGAAATGTGTTACAAACATTGAGGAGGAATCAGTTGTATGCAAAGTTTTCGAAATGTGAATTTTGGTTAAACCAAGTATCCTTCCTTGGACATGTGATTTCTGAGGCCGGGATCGCTGTTGATCCGGCAAAGATAGATGCAGTGCGCACCTGGCCTAGGCCGAAGACAGTTACCGATATCAGGAGCTTCCTCGTCTGGCAGGTTATTATAGGAGGTTTGTGAGGGACTTCTCCAGTGTCTCGAAGCCGATGACTTCCTTAATGAAGAAGGATGCACCATTCGAGTGGACAGTCGACTGTGAGAGTTCTTTCACGAGTCTCAAGGATGCTCTGACATCTGCACCAGTCTTGACTATACCAGACGGTCCAGATGGTTTTGAGGTCTACTGCGACGCATCAGGCAGAGGTATGGGTTGTGTATTGATGCAGCACGGGAAGGTCGTAGCATACGCCTCCCGTCAGCTGAAGAAGCATGAGGAGAACTACCCTACCCACGACTTAGAATTGGGTGCCATTGTCTTCGCATTGAAGATATGGCGACATTATTTGTATGGGGTAAGTGTGACGATCTATTCTGACCACAAAAGCTTAAAGTACTTGTTCACTCAGAAAGAGTTGAACATGAGGCAAAGAAGGTGGGTTGAATTTCTGAATGACTACGATATTAATCTGCAATACAAAGAGGGCAAGGCAAATGTGGTAGCTGACGCACTGAGTCGCCGAGCACACTCTCTCCATTCGCTAGTCTCTCATACTGGCTTGGTTGAAGAGGTGCGGAGTGCTCAGATGACGGATCAGTATATGCTGGAGATCCGGCAGAAGCTTATTTGATGGCACATTCGAGGGTCAGAAGTACGACTTCGACTCCACAATGATGACCTGATTAGGCTGAATGGCCATTGTGTATACCTAGGAGTAGCGCTGAGTTGAAGGAGCGCATATTGAGTGAATCCCATTGTTCTACTACTTCGATTCACCCGGAGCTTCAAAGAGTATAAGAGTATGAAAGGTATTTTTGGTGGACTGGAATGAAGAAAATGTAAATGATTATGTGTCGAGGTGTCTCACTTGCCAGAAGGTCAAGTTTGAGCACCGACGGCCTGGTGGTATGGTACAGCCAATGCCAGTGCCTGAGTGGAAGTTCCATGATATCTCCATGGACTTTGTAGTAGGGCTTCCGCCTACAGGGGAGGTCTGAATATGAATGGTTGTAGTTGACCGACTGACCAAGGTGGCCCGATTCATTCCGATGAAGGACACTTGAAAGTGGAAATTGGCAGAACTCTTTGATAAAGAAATTGTAAGACATCATGGTGTCCGAAAACGATTGTATCTGACAGAGATACCAGATTCTTATCCCGATATTGGAAGTCTACACGAGAGGCATTGGGTACTGACTGAACTGAGTACAAGCGTTTCACCCACAGACCGATGGTCAGAGTGAGCGCACCATTCAGACACTTGAGGATATGCTACGTGCTTGTGCACTTGACTTTCAGACCAGCTGGATTGATAGGTTACATCTGATCGAGTTTAGTTACAACAATAGTTATCATGCTTCGTCAAGATGTCTCCCTTCCAGGCCTTGTACGTAGACCATGCCGCACGCCATTATGCTGGGATGAGTCGAGTGACGGTCATTATAGGACCAGAGTTCTTGAACAATTCAGGCAGAAGTTCGCCAAGATCCGGGCTAACATGAGGCAGCTCAGATAGACAGAAGTCGTACGCAGATGTACGCAGACGTGACCTGGAGTTCGCCGTGGGCGATCAGGTATTTTTGAGAGTATCCCCCATGAAGGGATATTTCGTTTTGGCCAGAAGGGCAAGTTGAGCCCAAGTATGTGGGGCCTTATGTTGTGACGGAGCGGATCGGCCCGGTAGCCTATAGACTAGACCTACCCCGCCGACTGGGCAAGGTACATGATGTATTTCATTGTCCCAGTTGAAGAAGTATATGTCTCATCCGTCTCATGTGCTTCACCTGAAAGGCTAACCTTAGAGCCGACCATGCGATCAGTGGAGACTCCGGTACGGATTCTGGATGCTAAGACTCAGACACTCGCCATAAGTCCGTGAGACTGTGAAGTTTCTTTGGTCTAACCAGGACGTTGAGGAGGCCACTTGGGAGCTGGAAGATAAGATGAAGGCGAAGTACCCGTCATTGTTTACTTCTTAGTCCTTATGTGTATAGGGTACGGGGCGTACCCCTTTTTAAGGGGGGTAGAGCCGTTTCGGTTATGTGTGTACGACGTGTATTTGAATACATCGTCTATGTTATGTTGTTATGTTACAGACCGTTGTGTCTGAATGATGTGGATAATGTTGTATGGACCTTGTGTCCAATGTTATGTACCCGATGTTATGTTGTATGGACCTGGTGTCCAATGTTATGTAAGTGTGTTGTTAATGATGTATGGAAGTATTGTTTATAAGTGTTCCCGTGTTCTAATATTTAGGATATGTGGAAGTATGAACTTTGAGGGCAAAGTTCTTTTAAGGGGGGTAGATTGAAATACCCCAAACCTTAATATATTGTATAAACACTTAAATATGGTGTATTAAGACTAAAAAGAGTCTTAGAAACATTAGTAAACAAATTTAAACAAAAGAAAACACAAAATGTGCTTTAAAGTCAATAAGAGCCAAAAGGTGCTCTAAGCTTGGGATAAACTTGGTTAAGACCTAATGAACTTACCAAGACCTCATTTATACACTAATGAACATATTAAACCAATTACCAAAGAAAACCAAGCTTGAAAACAGTTTAAACACAAAATGTGCTTTAAGGAGTCTTAAAGCACATTTTTGAAAAATTGTCTTGTAAATGAGTTTTGAGTGGCTAGATGTCCATCATTACTCTTAAATATATATGTGTACTATATAATATCACATTTGGATGTCTATATCAATGGGAAATCAAAAATTTCACTTCTATGTGCCTTGTTTTCATGAATAGTGATTTTTATAAGCTATTTTAACATATGTTGTATAAGTAATTAAATTGACAAACAAAGACTAAAGTACCCTCATATTAATAAAGGGGGCCGGTTTTCTTAAGTGTGGTGACTCACCACTCACTTGTTATTTTGTTAGACAAATAATAATTAATTAAACTTACTTTTACTTTATTACTACAAATATCTTCAAAAAGTAATTCATCTCACTTTCTCATTTCCTTCCTTGTTCACACGGCTCCACACCCTCCAACCTCTCTTCTTCCTTCTCTTCCACGGTAATACCACACCACCTCCATTAAACCTCTTCTTTGATCTCTTGTAAAAGCTCACTTGTTCAAATCAAAAACAAACACCACCAATCTCTTCCTCTCATCAAGCTCTTCATTTCTATCTTCTTAAAATTCCAAGACC